>WIPJ01000376.1:1537886-1564217 GCA_018155075.1 Cassiopea andromeda
ATATATATATATATATATATACACACAACATATATGTGTGTGTGTCGTGTGTGTAGTGTGTTTGTCAAAAGCGAAGCACATTCTTTTTGCAAGAACTCCTAACTTTTCGCTGAGTTTGCATATTCTTAATCTTTCTTCTTTTAAGCCTAGGTTTATTCTTAAATTATCATTAAGTAACAAGTGTAACTTTGTCTAAAAATCAAAGTAATATATTTAAGTCTTTGCTTACTTTTTACTTCATCATAGGTAGAACAAAACAGAACAAACAGTATCGATAATGGGACAGTTAACATGGCAGCAGTTTTAGAACTAGGAAACATAAAAATCCTAAGCCTTAACTAAGCTTGAGCTTTCCATTATTCTTACAGTATACTTAAATTTGAGCCTCAATATTCCAAAATGCATTATTAAAATAAAAAGAGCTTGTGGTTCAATTCTAGATTCCATGTCGATATGCTTCCATGCTATCTGTACCTCGGGTAAGCTTGATATCTTTACCAGTCAAAATACGAACGAAATAAAATGGTGATCAAATCTTTAAACTCAGAATAAAATTATTTATAAGCTGCTTGCCAATCAAATTTGACGCTAAAAATATAGGTTTTGCATCAAAATGGAACGCGGCGCTGAAAAATTCACAGCGTAGAAGCAATCAAAATCTCTCTATTCAACCCAATGTTTTATCAAACTTACAGGGCTACCAGGCCTTCCAGATGGCCCTTCTGAGCCTTTTTCACCTTGACTTCCCTTCGCTCCATCTTTACCCGGCGGTCCTCTAATTCCAGGTGGTCCAGTTTGACCCTAAAAAGTGTAACAGATTTAATAAAAAGGGACTAAAGTGTAACTTTCAATGGAAAATTCTGAGAGAGGATTGATTTCCTTTCAAAGATATCTTTGTAATTATTGATCAACTATAGGTATATTGTATGTTGTGCATCTATGAGCCCTGCGAATGTATGGCGCACTATAAAGCCCAGTTTACACTACAACTTATAACCTAGGTTAAACCTGGGTTGCACTTTGTTGCCAATGCAGTGTAAACGAAAGTGAGTTGAACCTGGGCTAAATCCAGGTTGAACTCAACCCCAGGTTAAAAGCTTTAGTATAAACAGGGCTTAAGTTTATTATTATTATTTGACATGTCCTCTTTACATTACTGATGTGTTGTTCAAAGACACCGAGTGTAATCCATACTCCGTAAGTGTTGACACGTTGGCTGTAGAGAGCTACACTGCTCCTATTGGAAGCACCTTTCTCAATATGCGTACCGTTCCTAATAAGGTGATCTTTAGCCACACTTCAAGGTGTGGTGTACCAGGTAGTTGTTAGATCTATTTTTCATTAGTCTTTCCGATCATTCCTGAATTCCCCATAACTACTAGTATCACTATTTGTCTTCGTGTTCCACATTCCATTTATCTCTAGTTCAAGGTCTTTGTACGTGGACAACTTTTCAACTTCCTTCAGAGCCATATTTCATTCAGATGGAGTTGAGATATCTATTTTGTAACAGGTCTTCGATTGATGATCTTTCACAACTACATCTGGTATATCAGCTTGTAGTTCTTTGTCGGTTGAGATGGGCATACCCCCAAAGGACTGTAACTTCCTTCGTGTAGGTAACTGTTTTTAGCTAGTGTTGGTACCAGTTGTCACCTACATGGATATTCAGGGTTTATACGGACTTTCTGAAAAAAATTCCCCTGACTTTTGCTTCAAAAGCACAAATCTTCCCTGACCTATTTCTCTAAAATCCATATGTTGTTCCCTGACCTCTTTTGAATAAGCAAACTTTTCCTCTGACCTGATTGGATTAATAATGATGCAAGCAAAAATTGCAAGATATTTATTTTTCAATTTAGGAATATGCAGATGTTTTAGAAACTTTATACAAAAAAATATGAAGAATTCACTTGAAATTCTTAAAGAGAAACGAAAAAAGGTTATGTGCAATGTGATTAACACTCTTCCTTTTGTTCACATTGATACAGTTACGCAGTTTTCATTTTTGAAATTCTTTTATTTGTTTGATTTTTCTACTTCCTTCTTAAATCCTACGTTTGATGAAAACGATAGAACTTTCTAACCTGTGACTTACTATCACATTTTCTTACCTAGTTATTAAAGTGTTTTACATACTTCTTTGATGGTGAAAAATGAAAGATTTCCCTGACATGCTGAATGAAAATACCATTTTGCCCCTGACCATTGCAAGCTCCCCCGACTTTCCCTGACTTTCCCTGACCAAAGCAAAAAAGACCCTTTTCCCCTGACTTTCCCTGACCGTATAAACCCTGATATTGGCAATATCTTGTAATGTACGTACGCTGCTACTCTACTATGTCTATGGACGTGATCTTTCACTGCAATGTTGTGGCAACCAGACGCTACAGTTCAACAGTTTCTTCAAACTTGCCACAAGAGCGAAACACTGAATTGGTTCCATCTTTGATGATCCTAAACCTACAGCATCTCGCAGGTAAGCATTGGTCCTGTACTGCTATAATAAGACCTTCAGTCTTGAGCCCAGAGCTCTTAAACCAGGTGTTCGTATGGTATCTGTCAACATCAGCTTTTTCTTAACTGCCAGGGTACTTCCCATGCATTGCCATATTTCTTCCATGTCTTTTAGTTGTTTCGGTAGTTAATTTCTAACGTGCTGTTTAATTCTTTTCACTTTCTTGGTTCTTCGTTAGCTTTTTTCTCTTGAACTTGAGGTGTTTTGAGTTCTTTATTAAATAGCAAGAGTATCAGTTCGTAAGGCTTATCGTACATCCCAAATAGCTCAAAGAACAGAGAATACTAAGTATTGAGACTAAATCAGAATGACCCAAATTTTATGGTTATCTGCTTGGATGAAGAGAGGGAACATTCAAACACATTGACATGCATTTGAAACAGATGAATGACATGTCTGATTACTCCCATACAATTTTAAGGAGTATTGAACATCGCCACGAGATCATGAATTGATTGGCCAAGGAACACTCAGAGCTTTAAATCAAAGTAAACGGCAGTTTAGGCAGAATTAGCTGGCGATAAATAGTCGCCTTCTGTTGAAAGCTGTGCACACTATTTGTCTACTATGAGAAACAGGCCCTGTAGCTATTGGATGGATACAAAAAGATTAAAAGTCCTACAGTCGTACCGGCTGTCCCTGGGGACCTGGCATTCCTTGTTCACCCAATCGCCCAGCCGGACCCTGCAATAGAATAAAAAATGTATCAGGAAAATAATAGGCACAAGCAGATACTGATTTGGTATATACAAGACATAAATATCACACAAAAAAATTTGTGAAAGGCAATATCAAAGGAATTACCGACAAACCGTGATCATTATGTCAACTTTTGACGGTAAGTCGAAAAGAGTGATGGCTTTTGCAAAAAATGGAGGTGCGTTGCCCTCACACTACTCACAACCTTGACAGTATGTCGCACAAAACTGTTTCTACTGGGTTTACCCAAAATGCACTGCATACAAACACCTGTGGATCATCTGCACATAAAATTTTGCATATAGAAATCCAGTAATGTAGTGGCCAACAAAGACTCTGGAAAGTTCCCGGTAAGCTCCTTAACACTTTTTATGTGGCCCCCCTGGAAGTTTCCTCTATTATTCTTTTCAAGCATTTAAATACACTTGGGGTCGGAATAAGTGGGGGGGGGAGTGGGAGAAATGTTGTGAAATCTACGGCAATACTGGCATGGAGCACTATGTTCATAAATCGGGAGTCTATGGTCGTGAGAATGTAAGCAGCACAAAAATATTGCTAGACAAGAAGACTTATTGAAAACGTCTGTTTCGAACATGATTTGAAAAATTTGCGTGCAAAAACTAACCAGGATAGGTCCTAATAAAGATGGGAAGGTTGGAAAAATTTTCGAAGATTAATTAGCGGGTGACGGTACTTAAAAGTAGTTTGAAAACTGTATAGTGGATCCCCAAAGCTAGTATTTCCCAGCCCAATAAAATTCCCACCACACCTTTACAGAAATCCTTTGAGCTCATGTCCATTGTGAACTTGGTTCGATGTAATTTATGAAAGGCAATATTGTCTTATATTTCGTTCCGGTTTTGGTAGGTAAAAGTAAATGTACCAGTGACAACGAGTTCTACTGCTCAGCAAGAGATGTATTCCTACATCTAAGTAGAGGGTGCATACAGGTTCTATCTAGTATCTTCATGCAAATGAAGTATTGATCAAGACTAAAATTCTTGTGCTACTTTGACATACCGTAAGTCCTTGTCTTCCATCTGGTCCTTTGCTACCAATTTCACCGAGTCGTCCCTGTATTACAAAAAATGACCAAAATTTTAGTTTCAAAATACGAAAACATGTTAAAACAGTTTAGCAGCAGAAAAAAGTAAATTGCAAACTGAAACGTATTGCTTGTAATAGAAAATGTAGACAAGCATACTGGAATGCGTCCATTCAATAGACCAGTGATACCAAACCCCAGGGCTGCACAAGGATTTTGCTTCATACCACTTTAGTCACTGTGTCAGGACTTAGCATTGAAAACATACACCCCATCAAGTTAACTTGGTAAAATGAACTTTTTACGCCCATTACGCGGGCCACAGTAATAATGTCAAATGTTTTTCTGTATCCTCATAAAAATTTACAATCAGCACAAAGCATACCTAATTTTAAGGAAATTTTATCACTGCACATTTCACAAGAAATGAAGCATTCTGAGGGGGTAAAACCAATAGGGGCCTGGTATATATGTGCCAGCACGTTTTATGGATTATGTTGAGATATTTTTCCAGTAGCTTAAAAAATAATTTTAATATTACTAAAAACAGGGATACCGTAAATGAAAAGTCAAGTAAACTGAGCAGTTGCATTTCACAGTACATTCCGTGATCTGGTAACATTGTTTTCAACAAATTTAGGCCTATAAGGTATTCTAAGATTTTTGAATATTTTTTGTCATAAATGGCTAAGCACCGTTCTTATCACTGCACATTTCATAATTTATCACTGCACATTTTGAGTTTATCACTGCCCAAATTGGTTATCACTGCACACTAAAATTAGGTATGGCACAAAGTTACAAGACTACACTAAAGGGAACATGGAAAAACAGCAACCCTGTGGCGATTACAGATAATAAAGAAACTAAAAGCTACGAAAGCGGAAGCAAGCCTATCTGGATTTTATGGCTATGGATAGTAACATTTCAGACGTTGACCGGCGCGCGACGATCGAAAAGTTTGGGACCACTGGAATAGACAACACATACTTCATACGACTGAGCCAACAGCAGGCATGAATCTATCGTAACATGATGTTGCTTTAAGCGATGACTCACAGTGAGTGGTCAGACAGAATTTGAAATGACTGTCCATTCCCGGCTGGATTTAGAGGGGTTAGGTTTAGCAGAATCTCATCTCTTGCTTCTGTCACCCCCGGTACCTTTATTGATGAAGTACTCCATTGTATTTTTAGCATTAATAAATACGTACTTTTTACATAGTTGGTCAGTCTAGAATTGAGATGTCAAAACAACGCACTCAATCACTGACCACTAGGGCTTTTCAACAAAGCCCGATTGTTCTCCGACCGATTGTTCGGGGGGAGTCAAACTAGTCGACTAATCGGGAGCAGTCAAATTCTTCAATTATTCGGGCGTAGTCAAATTCTTCGATTATCCGATTAGGTATAGTCGCATACAACCGACTATCTGGTTAGTGTCAAAAAATTCGATTCTCTGGTTGCAGTGCAAACAATCTGGCTGTTACTATGTCAATAATCAATCGAATGGCTCTTCATGATGCTACTTCGCAGAGGCTGAATAGACAGTTTTGCATTGCTTTTGCAAGAGTTTGCTCATAAGAAACATTGCCTGAGAAACGCCGTATGTCTGACCACGCCCATGGTGGAATGAACCAAAATTATGACCACACCCATATTACCGAATAATTCATTATTCGATAAATATCAGACCGAATAACCGAATAGTGAAATCAAAAGGTATGGGCAGCCCTACTTACCACTAAACCGCCAGGCCCAGGAATTCCTCTATCTCCAGGGCTGCCAGTCTCACCCTATAAAAGTTGAAAAACGTACTCTGAGTCAGCTATGCAGTAAAAAGAAATTAATACGTAATAAGTAATAAAAGCTAATAAGTAATAAAACAACTTAAAGCTGAAAAGTATATGCAAATTATAGCGGTGTTCGCCACTCTTCTCGATGTGCATACCTTGTCACCACGCTCTCCTCTTGCACCTTTTTCTCCAGGAGCGCCATCAGGACCCTTAAAAAGAACTTAGTATTAGCTGCAATTTCTTCAGAACCAGATAAGAATTTATCCCTGCAAATTAATTGCTCTTTCTAACATCCATTCATTATCACCTCCATCGCTGCTAATTCAGAAAAGTCAGGTAGTAGCAAATTATCTCAAATTTATGCTGTTGTGATTAAAGATTTGAGACTAGTGACTGATGAAAATAATTCTAATTGGTTCTTAGATGAAGAGTTGAAATAATTTGATGTCAACAAAGTGAACACATACTGATGGTCCTTGGCTTCCACTTTTACCTCGCGGTCCTCGCCTTCCGGTAGTCCCCTGAATAAAATAAACACAACTTCAGAGTGAAATTTTGCTACATACCTCCCCACTCTTAATACCTGTAGTTAGTTGCGTAAAATAATATATATTCATAATGAAAAGCATCACCAAATGATTTCATTACTAGAAAATATATCCCCCTTTGTGCGTCCTTGCATCCAGTTTGTGTAACCATATAATCCCCTGAACACTCCTGTGGTCTCATTTCAACTTGACATTTTAAAGCCAATTTTCAGAAATTAATTCAATCTATCAAAATAACATAAATGAAAATAACAAATGAAAATCAAAGGAGAATAGGTAATGTAACCTATAAAGTGTGAGCAATTGCAGGTCTGTTTGAAACAGAATACAATGTGAAGTTCAGAAATGATAAACTACAACTTAAATTCTGTCTCAAGCTACCTCAGCTTAGGTTGCAAGTAGCACAGAATTAATGATCTCAGCAAAGGACACAAATGTAAATACAATGCGCGAAATATAGCAATGAAAGAAAAGACAATCAATACTTACTCGAGGTCCAGGCTTTCCTGGCAGACCAACTCCTCCATCTCTTCCTGACAAACCTGGGGGGCCAATTTCACCCATGAATCCTTTTGGCCCAGGTGCTCCTCTTAGTCCACGTTTACCATCAACGCCATTTTTGCCAGGTTCACCTTTAGCGCCTTCTCCACCCTGAAAGATAGCAAAAATGCAATACCAGCTGGCTTCATTTAATGCTTTAAGTGATGCCCTGGGACGGAGGAAGCATTACAAAAGTGGGGGGCACGTGGACAGAGGGGCACTTTAGCAGGGTTTCTTGATATGAGACTTAAGCACTTTGTTTGGGGATAACACACTTAATGAAACGATAAAACTCTTTCCATGATGAAAAAGAGCCAGTCCCTACATGTAAATTAGCTAGGGGGTCCGGGAAGTTTGCAACTTAGATGCATGAAGAGAGGCATTTTGCCCGAGTCTTTCAAAAGTGGGGGCACGTGCCTCTTGTGCTCCCTCGGTTCCTACGTCCATGGTGATGCCAGTGCATTCAATAATAAAAGCCGACTGTTCCACACGTGATAATCTACTAAGTAAGGTCTAACTTCCTATAATCAGAGCGTGAAAAAGAGAATCTTGTCTACAAGATTTGATATCAGCTTTTATAGAGAATGCAGATTTCGTACAGAGAAGGAGCAAATTGTTAATACAAATGTCTCAGGCAATACATTAAAATTGAACGCGCTGGATAAGTTTATAAACGGAAATATCAAAACATACTTTGTCGCCTTTTGGTCCATTGCTCCCTGCAATTCCTTTCGGTCCATTATTCCCTGGAGACCCTGGTACTCCAGGTGGGCCTTGGAAACCAGATTCGCCTCTAAGTCCCTGTATCAAACAAATTGGAAAACTTCAAGACTGGTTCAATGAAATCAATATTCATTACTAAACGTGTACTTACAATGGTTCCCACGCGTTTTTTACTTCAAAAAATAAAAACATTAAAAAGGAAAAGGGGAGATTTGGTAGCAATTTGTGAGGAGGATTTGGCTCAATTACGAGAAACATCCATGATAATTAAGACGATTTAAAGAAGTTCTCGTATTGTTAGCCCTTTCCATACTGACTAAATACACGAGGTCGACCTTATCAATCTATTCCTTAAAGTGAAATTGCAAAACAAACAAATTTCCCAATAAGAATTGTGATACACTGCCATAAAACTCTCTCTGCATATTCGAATCTTTTACAAAAATACCACAATTACTATTGGCAACTATATGTCTTAAGGAGATTTATAGAGAGTTTGATAAAAATTGATATTCATGAAGGAATTTTAAGGAGACGTTGGAACCCTGGCTTCTATCAAAATTCACTGATTAATGCTTTAGTGTTAGGATCGGGAAACTATAGCTCGCGAGCTTAATGTGGCCATTCTATTGACCTATCCACCTCTTTTAGTAGGAAAATGACACTCTCATTACACGAAATTACAGGTGTGACTAAAGTATGGGATAGAAATTAGGGACAATTAATTTAAGGAATTTTCAAAGAAATTGAGTTTTAATTAGTACACTAATTAAGGAATTTTTGCTTAATTGTTCTTTTGAGGATAGAAAATACAAGAGGCTTTCTAAAAGAAATATATTTTGAATGACATTAGCAGAGCAGAGGAAGAAGAGGAAGATACGAAGAATTTTAGGCTTATTCAAAACTTTTAACGCGTTTACTTTAAATTAAAATACTGTTTTTGCCTCAATTCTATTTCCTATAACCAATGTATAAACATACAATAATTAAGAAATATATGGCATGAGAAACAATGGATGTACAAAACTTAAGATTTGCTATTTTAAGGAAGTTCTATAGAAACCTTCCTTAATTAAGTCACGCCCATAATTTCGTGTGATGAGTTATTTGATTGGAAGTGACGTTAATGGTATCATTAAAGATTTAGTCAATCATTCTTTGCCCAAGTTAAACATTGCTACTAAAAAGATACAAATTTTGAGATTTGCTTTACTCTGTACTTTGTCTTAATAAAAACATTATCACACTTCTATGGCTCTCCCAAAGAATTCTCCGATTCTCGCTCTAGTGTATACTAAAATTTTTACTCTGAAATTAATTGCTATTGAGGACAGGGTAAACATTATCATGCATTCGGACAAACTTTAACTGCGATTAAACAGAAGGACAAAGTCGATAAAAATAAGAAAACATAAAACATCCTTGATCTACTTTGTTAGGCACGATTTCCAGACGTGGGTAAAAGCTTTCCTATCTTCCTTCAGAATCTCCTGCTTTCCTTTTATACCAACCCCGGAATAATCTTGCCTGCTACGTTCAGAAGAACAAAATATTCCCATGCACGATCTAATAATTTTAATTACTTCTACTATTGATAAAGGTGCCAAGCAATAACGAACATAATATCAATGTATGACTTACAAGAGTACCATCCTGTCCAGTTTCGCCTTGCTCGCCAGCAATACCAGGCTTTCCCTTCAATCACGAGAAATATAGCAGTTTTATTATACGATTTGAGACTTGAGAAAAAGCAAAAACTCTACAGTTTCTATCTTAACACAACCCATAGCTTATAAAATCAGCTGCAAACCAGATACAAATGGCTTATTGACTACAAAGGCTGCCGAGCTACACACTACACACAACAGCGGGGATCTGTCTAGACATTTTACCATAGAGAGAGGGGGCGTTTCAACAAATTTGACAAACTACTATGCCTAAAGCAAAAGGTGACGGAAAACACTATGATCAATCAAATGCTAAATCCCCTGCAGCTGGACCAACTTCATACGAGATTCGCACATGTTGGGAGATCTAGCGCCCCCACGCCCCCCAAATAAGCATATCACTGCAAAACACATTGTAAACAACACTATCTTACACTAGAAATACAGTAGACTACAATACAAGCTAAACCACAAACGACATTACAAACGACGCTGCAGATGGCACTATAAACGACACGCGACACTACATGACAATCGACGCTACGTACGACGCTACATACGACGCTACATACGACGCTACATACGACAGTACATACGAAAGTACACACGACACTACACATGACACTAAAAACGAAACTTTAGTAGACTTCATCAGACAATAGCTAAACTGAATGACTAATAGACAATTTCATGAAAAGAAAATGTACCCACTTGGAGGCCTGTATCACCAGGAATTCCTGTTTCTCCTCTTTGGCCCTATATAAATAAATAAATCAATTAGATAATTGATTTGGACCATGTACCGAATTATCATAGCTGAACGTTTCCGTAAAACGTGTACCTGAGGCGGCGTGAGGTTCTTGTTAATGGTGTGTTACGCATGTGCTAAGTACTACATATGGTGTGCTGCTCACACGTAGCTAGTGGTGTAGAAAAGGTGGGCGCAGGGGGGCGCGGCTTTCTTAGCAGTGACTTGAGGGGGCACAGCCCCCAGCTCTGTAAGTCAGGGATGGGCAAACTATGGTCCTCCAAGTAATTTTTTGCAGCCCACCACTAACTTTTCAGATTTGGCACGAGTTAGGAACTTCGATTTGTGGATTTGCCTTCCCACTGCAAGATAGTACGTAGATTACGAACCTTATGGTGAAACTGTTACTTCTGCACCTTGAGTACAACCCATGTACTCCAGTAGAAACCGGTGGTAACCCTATGTGTGGCCTTTGAAACCTACGGTTTGTGATTGTGGCCCATTCCCTGATATAGAGTATTCAAAATACTTTGCTTACAGGGTGACACTATCGTAATATAATCGCGTGGATTAACTTTAAAGTTCCTTATAAAGCTACATTCAAGAAAAGAGCCCCCCCTAGCTATTAATAGAGTCCCCTAGCTAGATTAACTTCGATATCACTGTATTTAACAATGTGATGCACATCGTGTATAATCTGGTATGTGTGATGTGGTGTGAGTGTGTGTGATGTGGTGTGAGTGTGTGTGATGTGGTGTGAGTGTGTTATGAGTGTGATGTGGTGTGTGCGAGATTTGATGTGTGTGATGTGGTATGTAAAATGTGATGTGTGGTGTAACCTGCTATGTGGTGTGATGTGACGTGTGGCATGCGATGTGACGTGTGGCATGCGATGTGATGTGTGGCATGCGATGTGATGTGTGGCATACAATGTGGTGTGTGGTATGCGATATTATGTGCAGTGTAGAGTTGGCGATGTTATGTGCGATGGCATACATGAAAAGTATGTGTGGATGTATATACAAATTGAATATTCTCCAACACCAGCCCTTCTAACTAACATGTATACCCAATGCATAAAAACAAGTATATAAAGAATATTCTGCCATTTGTGTTCTCATCTGTGCAAACTCTGCTTAAATAGTGACCATCGATATATTGCTGGTCGTAGTTTCACTGCAAAATAAATTCAATGAAATTTTTGTCTCATTCTTCACCTATAGCAATAATGTATAAATTAAAACAGTTTCAGCCGAATTACTAAACTCTACCTTTCCTCCCTCTTTTCCATCATCGCCTGGTTCACCCGAAACACCTGGGTCGCCATCTCTTCCAGGGGGTCCAACGGGACCTAATGGCCCTTGAATTCCCTGTTAAAAAGATTGTTTATTATTGTAGAATAATTACCAAGTACACATACAACTGAAAACATCATGAACACTCATCCAATGTCAAACATGCTTTATCTAAGATTGGCTACAGGAGTTATGCCAAGGATACCTCCGTAATATGCAAGGGTATCTAATGGAAGTTGATGCTGCAATTTGAGGTTCTAGTGTGGCTGTTTTTAGAGTGATCTTAGAAACATACATGAACACTTAGTGATGGAATAAAACTTGTGATAATTTGGCAGCACTAAAAAAGTTATAGCCTGGAAGGAGGAAATTGCAACTGTAAATTATGTGGGTGAAGCGTTGTTTTTTATTCTTTAATTTTTTATCGCACCGGTGTTTTAGTTGTAGTTGGATTCAATTAGCTACTTTTCACTGATGCGTTTGTAACTGGAAGTGTATATTATACCAACTGCATAGAATGTGTCAATAATAAATAAATAATAATAATAGGAGTAACGCATCAAAATGTAACTGGTAAAAAAGCTCAAAAGCTTGTATATGCTATCGATCAATTAACGTACAAAGCAATATGAAAGTATCGACGCTGTTTCAGTTTGCTATCGTGGTGAAGCACTTCTTATAGCGAATATCCCATGATGTTTTCACCTGGAACTAATTGTGAAATTTAAAGAAGAGAGATGTAGAGAATGCAATGACGCTGGAATAATAATCATCACGATCGTCGTAGAATTCTTGAGTGCACTCCTTCGGTGGGCAACATTATACTTGGTCAGGATTCCTTGATGCACGAGCGGTCTTTAGAATCGTGGTGGAGAGAGTAGACATTTTAATACCTATTAAATTTTATCTTCATTCCAATTTCACTGTACAAATGGCTCGGCTAGGTCACTCATGTCCCTGCCATTGAACCAACAACTCTAACTCATGATTCACATAGTTCTAATTCTAATGCCCATCTTAACCTTACCCTTGTTCTCTACGAGGGGTGCGCAAAAAAGAAACTCCTCAATGTGTAAAACCGACTCATGCTGACAGTCATATTTCAAAATTACAAACTTTTCTCCACTTTTTAAGAGTTATCTTTAACTTAAAATGAATGCGAAACCAGAAGCGATTTCAACCTACAAAGTAATAAAACAAGGAATGAGAAGCATTTCTCACCTTTGGTCCCGCTGCTCCGGATTTACCTGGTGGCCCAGGAAGACCTGGTGCTCCATCTGGTCCGCTATATCCTTTGACACCTTGAGGTCCAGCTGCACCAGCATTGCCCTAACAGTAAAAGCAATCGTTTAAAAAACATCAATTTGATCTTATAGGGAAAGCAGACCAATCAAACTGACTTCATTTTGAGACTTTCAACTTTCTTCTAAGAATCTTCGAATGCTTAATCGTATTGGATGGCAATAGCCCAAACAATGCTTATACCATGCCTAAAAATTTACTTTATATATATATATATATATATATATATATATATATATAGATATATATATTACCACAGTTTCTCAGCAATAATAACCTTGATAAGAATTTGAGGGATAATACAACCGATTTAATTTTGTGAGACATGTTTCGTAATTGAGGATGATTGAGGAATCAGTCGAAACATGTCTTACAAAACTAAATCTGTCGTTTCATTATTTCTCAAATTCTTATCAAATACATAAATATATAAATACACACAAGTGCTTCATATGTACACTGACGGAATGCCAAGATGTTACACTTCAATTTTAGCAGGCAGTTGATTGCCAGCGCATCAAAATGGCACTGAATATGCTACCTTCGACTGTTAGCCTGGGGCACAACACTAAAGCATCGTTGCAAAACACTACCACGGCAAGGAGTTAGAAATGCAAGGGATAAAAATTAATCAGTTCACAAAAAGTTAACAATAAAGGTAGCTGGCGCATATCCCCAAAGAACTATACCAACAGAAGGTCCAAATTTATTTCTTTTAAAATGAGATGGCAGTATCACCTTTTCTCCTTTTGCGCCAGTTCTTCCTGCCTCTCCTTCTGGGCCAGTTCGTCCTCTAGCACCTTTAGTGCCTGTCAATCCAGGTGGGCCTGGCTTTCCCCGTTCTCCATCTTCTCCAGCAGCACCAGGTCTACCATCCAATCCTGGGCTACCCTGAAAACAGAAAGATTTTTACATAATATAACAAAGCAATTGTTGGTGATAGCAACAGTTGCGTATATCTACGAACTGTTCTAACTTTTAAAAGACACAAGCATCCCGCATATAAGAAAAGGAGGCATAGACTTCAAATCAATAAAAAATCATGCTGTACTGTTGCTGAGCTTAGTAGTGGTGTGTAGACTGATTGCTGTAGTGCGAAGACATAGAAGCTTGCACAGCATTAATGTAATATAATGCTTCTCAAAGGGATAATATGAAAACAAACATCCTTTCAGATCTTCACCAGTTTCCTATTATAGAGGGTACTTTTGTTTCTTAATTATGGGACACTACCGTAATTAGCTTCTTGAAGCACCGCAACTTTACAATATGAATAGGCTGTTATACCCAGCTTTTTCAGCCAATTTAGGCCTACTATGCATACTGCATCCAGGCATGGGATCCCTAGCTTAACGTCCCTTCCGAAGGACGGTGCTAAACATTGGGTCCCATGCCTGGATGTGGTGCGCACAATAGGCCTAAATTAGCTGAATAAGCTAGGTATAGTAGCCTACTCAAAATAAAGTAAAAACAACTACAACAACTTGAAATTGTATTACGCTCAGTTCAGATAATCTCCATACTAACCGCAAAATTCTAATGTAGCTATCTGAGCAAGCAGAGTAGCTCTACATTTAATTTCAACAGTGATCAGCAATCACAAGTAAACCGAAGGAGTAAGAAATTGGCAAACTTACTGTTGCACCTGGTTTTCCATCAGCTCCAGCTTGACCTCTCTCTCCTTCGTGACCCTGGAAGCATGATTTAATCATAAAATTTACTACTACACAGAGATGCTGCATCAACTTGAGTCAATAAAACACTAGTTGCATATAACATATGGAGCATGTCAAAAGCCTAAATATATTTAATAAGCAAACTATCACTTTTACAACTTCTGTAACTGCTGGCAGTTAGTTGAAAACATAGTGAGCGCATCAGTGGCGTGGTGGCAGAAGGCCAAAAAACGCAAGAGAAGCGTAAAAATCGCTAAAAAATAATCGCAACAAAAGAACTCACTATTTCCCTGTCCAAACGTACTGCACAATTAGAATTATTGTTGAATTCATCTCACTCCCACCAATGTTCTTATGGCTTTTAGAATTAGCAGAGTTCTTTTGGGGGTCAAACTGGATTCACGGGGTGCCAGAAGCATGGAGTAGCGAGAACAGGCTTACATCAACGTTCCATAATTATCACAAATATTTATGCTAAGTGCTCCTATGCAGCTTATAGAGTTGCCCTTGCTTGTTTTGAGGGTGTGTAGATGTGTGCCCCAACGTTTTTAATGCTTCTTATGTCACTACACTCAATCACTTTGGTTTTAATTTCTTTTTCTCAATCACTGCATGCTTGAAATGATTTTTTAATTATCAAACGTAAGTCAATACTAGAGGGAAGAATCAAACTTCCGCTACGGCTTTACTGTCAGCATTATGCAGGCAAGAAAACATTTTAATTGTAAAGCTACCCAGAACTAGAACTGCAGTATGGTCTTAAAGTACGTTGCTTTGAGAACCAGTAACTCGAAGCAGGAGCCGACAAGACGAGGAAAAAGAAGACCAAAATAGAAAAAAAACAAGAGCAGAAGCAAGCAATGAATATAGCAGCTGCAGTATAAAACTTAATTTAAAAGCAGTGAAATCTGCATCTGCTTTGTGTGCTAAAAATCTTGGTGAAGCTTTAGCGTCAGTAAGATTAAAGCTCCATCTAAATTTTCCTCTACATAGTACAAAAAACTTGCCTCTTCAAAACATCCAATAGGCCCTTACAAGTTGTCACAAACCTAACTTACGTTACTTACGCCATTGAGTACTACTAGAGCCCTCAATCAAACAGCATCTACCTTAAAAGTTAGTTAAGATAGTTCTCTTATCTCTGCACTCAATTTGCAATTAATGATCCCGAAATAACCTTACCTAATCATCTGGGTAGCTTAATTTTGAAAAGTATTCTTTGGATACAACCATGGTTGGCTCTAGATTAAACATTGTGTTTGAGAAATTTCTAACACAAAGAACGTTCTTGGCAACTATGCTTGCAACAAAGCCCTCTATATTCTACCACGATTATAATAGAATATACTATACAGTTAAGTGAGTTGTTCTTAAATCAATCCTAATGCTTCATACTGTATTCTTGCATCCAGAACAAAACCTCATAATTGTTTAGCCTTCTATCAACTCGCCGCGCCTCTCTATAATGAAAGTGGCTAAATGACCCTTCCCCCAAGTAAGATACAGCACACACCACGCCACTGGAGCTGAATGAGCACTACATGTTAAGGAGAAAAAATAAAACTAACCCTGTCGCCTCTGGGTCCTGTCTCTCCATTTATACCAGGTGCTCCCTTCAAAAAAGATTTGAAAATTATGGATTGAAAGCTCATGCGAAATGGGAGGAAATTGACTTATATCAATGATGAATACAAACGTAAAAGTAAGGTCTCGTATCTGTCGGATGTAAGGAAGGTGCTTGCTAGACAGGACACGTATCCTAGACCATCAGCATATAAGGTAAGGCGGCCACTTCTGTACTTCTCCGCCTCTATCCACCTACTGTTGCTACCAGGTATCGAAATACTGCTGGATGGACAGTGAGAGCAAACAATCGTCCAACCGCATCAGCGACAAGCACTCTAACAACTATGAAATTCAGTACATGTTGCTGTATAAACGACACAAACGTACACCATAGAACAGTGGTGTTCAACCTGGGTTCGATCGAGCCCCAGGGGTTCAGTGAGTTAGCTTCAGGGGTTCTGTGGTTCTGGTTCACCCCATTTGCATGACTCGTGACTTCATGCTTTGCTTTGCCAGTTTGTGTAATAATAAAGTATACATATGTTTTGAATTCAAAGAAAAAAGCACTTTTTACTTTCCGAACTAAGAAGCTTTCCTTGAATCCATGTATGGAACTTGATGGGTTTAGTACAATCAACAAGGTTAAGAACCACTGCCACAGAAACTGATATAACACAAAAATGGTTGTCTCCCAAAAATACGCCTGTATATTTGTAGTAGTACAAACAGTTACATGCAAACATCGTGCAGTGGGTGCGTGCGTAAATATAAATGTAAATATAAATATAAAATATATATAAATATATATAAATGAATAAGATAACAACAAACCTGTGCTCCTCTTCTGCCTTTTCGTCCAGTTACACCACGAGCTCCTGTTGCTCCCTTCAAAAAAAATTCAAGTGTTGTCATTATGAACAACAATAAATGCACATCAGGTAATACAAAAAAGCTGAAGCAGACACTCAAACCATTTCATTTGCACAAAGTTTAAAAATGGCGGCCGTTTCCTTGATCTGAACTGTCACTCCTGTCCTAAAAGTGTATGGGCTGCATCTGAACAATCCAACAAATGAGGTGTGTCTCATAAGATATACAAATACTTATCTATTCTGTTGATATTTAATGTAAAGCGTAGCTAAAGTCTGACTCACTTTTGATCCTGGAGATCCAGGTGTCCCTGGTGATCCGGGTTGACCAGCTGGACCCTAAAAATACACGCTGTCATGTAATAACGCATGAAAAATTTTGCACAAACAATACTAGAACACCTAATTTTTCACATAACCTACAAGAGAATTTCTTAAAATGACGCCAGCTAGATCTTCAACCACAAAACTTGTCAAATGATTCGAGGACTACAAGTATTCCATTCATAATGCTCATTCCAATGAATTATGCTATATAAGAAGTACTGATAGGTTGTAAACATTATTGAATACACTCTACACAAAGATAAATAAACAATGAATAACATCATTGAATAACAGAAAGCCCTAGTCAGACATAACTGACCCTTGGGCAAAACTTCTATGCCAGTTCTCATACTCCATGCAACTTGTGTCCACAGGGGTAAAATGAGGGGGCTTTGAAGCAAAACCTGGACAGGTATGGACTTCCTTTATGGATGACCATGAAGTTGCACAAATCTCCAAATACCGTTGAGTCAAAAGGTATGAAACACTATTGGCTACAATAAACTAATAAATGTCCACAAAGATTGTTCTTACCCGTCCTCCTTGATCACCAGCTTCACCAGGCGCCCCGTTATCTCCTCTTTTACCCTAAGTGACAAAAAATTAAGAACAAATGAGTACGTGGTAGAAATTGCAGTTTATGAGTTCAAGCTAATAAATGGCTATTTAAAGTTCTAGAAACTATTTTAATAATATTTCCAAAACTTTCCCAAAGCCAAACTACCATATTTACAAAATCATGAAACATTTTCTTCATATTTTAAAACTCTATAATAGAAAAACGCTATTTTCAATATTGTATTTTATGATTCTTTTTGGTTGATTAAGTTTTATATTACAAATAGTAAAATGAACAGACAAAAAATATGGTATTACAATCCTCCCTTTTCCAAAGCTCTCCAGATCCTGGAAAGTGGCATTAACAATTTCCATAACTTTGGTTCGTACAGGTTCTGGAAAGTTTCCTAAACATTCCAAAACCTGTACGAACTTCGTGATTAGCACAAACTATTCAATACCAAGCTTCCATTAACTCTATCAGGTTTTTAATCACTTACTCTTCTTCCAATTTGACCAACAGCACCAATTGCACCAGGTGCTCCTGGATCACCACTAGATCCTTTGATACCTTGTGGTCCTCGCACACCTTTTTCTCCAGGCTCACCCTAAACAGAGTTGAAGAGTATGTGAAAACGGAACTAACATAGGAAACAAGAAATTCATCAAACGGTGCACAAACTGAAGTCATCAGAGGTTGCAATAAGTAACTAGAAAATAAGTTGAACTGGTTGCACGGAACGCATTCAGACTACAAGGATTTGAAGAACACACCCCCGCGTAATGAACTTATCTTTATTTCAGTATTCGTAAACGCAGTTAGTTTTCAAAAGAGTAGCAATCATGATACGAGAAATAAAATCTTCAGGTTCTGTGGAGCATCAAATAGATGATGTTTCTATGTTTCTCTTGAAAACAACACAATCTTTTCAAGTCAACATTTGAAGCTCAGCGTATCGTGTTTCCTAAATGTTTATCACTTTCCACCTGTTTTCAGCCTCATGTTTCGTATAGACGTGCTCATAAGCGTAGGATGCGGGGGAGGGGGCTGCAGCCCCCCCCACACTGGGCAGAAATCTGTTTCATTCGGGGAAATTTTCTGAAAGAAAAATAGGAAATTCGGGCAACTTTTCTGTCTGCTCTCCAGCTCTATTTGATATTTCGGGCCTAACGTTTACAGCCCCCTTAATCTGACGTGCTCCCACGCCCATGGACTTGCTTCCTATAAAAGAAAACCGTATAGACACTTTGTGAGTGCATAATACTACCATTTTGTGAATTCAGAAAGGTGTGAGATCCACTTGAGCAAATCAGAGATTTTTATATAAATACCTGTGGTCCTGCATTTCCAAGTGATCCTTGTGCACCTCGGAAACCCTAAATAGGAAATATCAAAGATAGAGTCACTTAACGTAAAAATTGAATTTATTAAATACTCTCATCCAATAACTTCATTTCTAACTGTCTACATATGACAAAGTTGAAAAGAAGCCAATTCAAAAGCCCTACTCCATGCCTAAATCCATGAATTCCCATAAGGAAATAGAACGAAAAATTAGCTTAATATACAAAACAAAGAAAAAACAATAGAAGAAAAATTTGATTCAAAAGCATCACACTGGCTCCAAAAGTAGGCTAAAGTCACTTCAGTGATTCATGAAACGACACAGATGACAAAACGTTACATACCATTGGACCTCTATCTCCAAGCTGTCCGGTGGGTCCTCTTGCTCCTGGTTCTCCCTAGAAAAAACCAGACTTCTTTTCAAAATTCCGTAATAAGTGGAGCCCTATTTTTAAACTGCCTTATTAGAATCGTAAACACAATTTGGGTAGAGCAATCCAGTAAATATGTATTACATATCTGACAACTAAATGCATTGAACTTTTAGAAATCATTTAATATACCAAATGCCAGCTGACATATTACAAATATAACAACATACCAGTTCTCCTTTCTTCCCTTGTGCACCAGGTGCTCCAGGAACTCCTCTTTCTCCACGTTCGCCTCTATCTCCGATAACACCAGGTTGACCACGCTCTCCTTTTTGACCCCTACCTCCTGCAAAGCCTTGTGAACCCGTTTGACCTTTGGGACCAGGTGGTCCAGCTTTTCCGGGTGGTCCACTAGCACCTGGTGAGCCCTGCATAATAGAGAAAGCAAGCCATGATTACGTACATGGTACACACATAGCGAAGACTGTCTATTAATCTATATTAGCTGTATCAAACCAAGACCCTACGAATTTTCAGCTGCTCAAATACTGTGACAATGGGAACGCGTTTACACTGCACTTGCTAATCCGTATGAGTATCTCCATTTTGCAGTTGAAAAACTGATCCTGCTTAGAAAAGTGAACCAAAAGTCATCCTGATTGGAACTTTAAACGGATATATATTAGCTAGCGATAAGTCACTCATGACATTTGGAGTGTACAAAGATTTCCTGGGAAGCTATAGACAATGCATTTTAACACAGTCAGTTTTGACGCTCACCTAAAGTTAGGAGAAAACAGACAGAGATTACTTACACTGGGTCCACGAGGCCCTGCAGCACCATCTGCACCCTGTGGTCCTATTGGGCCCTTTTCTCCTGGCCTGCCACGTGGCCCTCTTTGTCCTATAAGCCCCTGGAAATAAAAATGATTAAATGCTAATATTCTCTAAGTAACTGGCTATTTGCAATTACACACTACTACAGAACTGCTGGTATTGTCAACAGACTTCGATACTCTCACTCAACCAATATCAGCTTATCCAAGGACCTGATTAACTTTCTTAATAGGAAACTGATTTATAAGAAACTAGTACTCAGCTGCTCAAAATGTTAAGAAAGCTCAGTACTGAATTTTTGAGACCTAAGAAAATGTGAGAGTCTGCTTATTTTAAATTCGATTTATCCATGTACGAAATGGAATTACGAAGAGGATTCCTTCAATGGTGATTCCTTTGTTAACCAATCAAGATATGACGCCTATGCTAGCGGCATCACTTTTCCATTCCCTTTTGAAAATGTTTATACATCTTCATATACACATTTCTTTTTTATAAGAAAGTGGTTTATAAGAAACCAGTACTCAGCTGCTCAAAAAGTTAAGAAAGTTCAGTACTTGATTTTTGAGACTTAAGAAAGTTTTTAATGTCTATGAATGGGTAGATAGGCCAACTCTCTATAAGAAGTTTAGAAACTCCACTTTTTAGAAACAAACTGTTTTTAGAAATTGTAGAAACCAACTCCTTTTAGGAACTTTAGAAAATAACTTTTTAGAAACCAGCTCTTTTTAGAAATTGTAGAAACCAACTCTTTTTAAAAATTTTAGAAACCAACTCTTTTTGAAAGTACATAGCACATGTGGCTTCTCAAAGTAATTGACAAGCAATCACTCCTAAAATTGTAGTAATCCTAGGAGTACGTATTTGTGCATAAATGTACAAAAGAATAGAAGTGAAATTTTCTGGCTCTTATGAAATAGAAGCGAATATAGCATTATGAAATATTGGGACCATTATAGGTAGGGGGTACCCCAACTCTCCTTTTGTGCCACCCTTATGATAGCATACATAAGCAAGCCACGTAAGTAAAACGTTCGATTCAAATGCAGATGAAGATTAAATAAAAATAATTCAAACGGCATTTGAAAAAGAATGCACAGACGATAATTCTGTTTACTGTATTATCTTATGCACCAAAGAGGTTATGTCTCCCATTGTTCTAATTCGTTCCAAGACTTACTGAATTGTACTGAGAGGCAAATGAAAATTAGTGTTGTAGCAAACAGAAGTGATTTCTGCAGTTAAGAAACTGGAATAAAGACTCATCAGCTCCATAACGGACTTCACTCCATTATGCATTGACGACGCAATCCTAAACAACAACGGTCTTATCAAATTTCGCCATTTTGCTCCCCTATCATACATAGCTTCAAAGCAAAGGACTTGTGTGTAATATCTGCTTTACTTTTGCTTCATTTTAGTGGCGCAATCTCTGAGGTAGAAAATTCTAAGACTTACAACTGGTCCTTTATCTCCAGCAAGTCCAGGATCACCAGATGTTCCATTTGCACCATCCTCTCCTATGGGACCTTTATCTCCAGCTGGTCCTACATCACCCTAATAAAAGATACAGAGTTTGTAAGCTATAATGCTTAATGTAGCACATGCTTTAATATATACTCCAGCTCTCCCGTTTTCTCTGGAGACTCCCCATTCTTTGTGCAAATCTTCACCCCGTATTTTATCGAGACCTCCGTTCTTTTAGTGCTATTATGCAAAGGTAAGATCTGACAACCATTTGGCGATTGTGCATCTTTTTAAAGGCATACTTATTTACTGTTTAAAATACTTCACATAAAATTGATAAAAGTCATTGATAGTTCAGCTTAAATATCAAAGTTTTTGAGAAAAAACTTGGCAAGTAGATATTTTAAAAACGATGCCTAGAAAACAGGATGACTGTTGCATGGAAAGCCACACAAGTCTCTTTGGAGTATAACAAATGGAAGCCATCAAAAAGAGTTGTTTATTAAATGCAAGAAAGCAGATCTGCTTTCTTGCATAAAATGACGATCAATTTAAAACTTTATAGGCTGCTATATAACAACCATATAATTCCATGCAATGATCTTTTTGTGACGTAAGTTTGTATTTTCATATGATTATTGTCGTTTCATTTCACATTCTATAAAACATACGAAAGGGTGACAAGGAAAATGTGTGTTAAGATAATTTCAGATAGAAAGATTGGGCACTTAAGCATTTATATACTCCACGTTTCCTCCCAGTTTTAGACTTTAACCTTCTGTTTTCTCTCCATATATAGCTAAAATTTACGAATTTCCCGTTTTCAATGACATTTGCTTGGAATATATACATCACTAGGAATGATTATTGAAGCACAAATAGTCAAGATGAGATGTACAAAGAACTGTCATAGTAATTTTCAAATTTTGGAACAACAAATCGTATGAGAACAAGGTATCCAGGAAACTGCGGCCTTCAAAAGATGAGTTCTTTTATTTCAATCTAAAAATGGGCTGTTTGACTAGACATTTTAAACACAATCAAAGAGAGAAAAGCTACAAAATTGTTGCAAAAACTTTCAAATTTTAAGGGCTCTTTTGATTCAGGGCTCAGAGCAATCACCTCTTGTCTCCCTCTCTCCAGAATTGAAAACGTTTTGGCATAAGCGTACGAGAGTGAATATCAGCGGGACTGCAATCTTTCTCGACTGGACAGAAATCCGCTTCATTGGAACGAATTTTCAAAAAGAAACTGAAGGAAATTTTCTGAATGCTCTCCAAATTTCCTTGATGACTCTGACAGGACGTATGCAACCCCCCGAAGTTCTCCTACCCCTATGTGTTTAGATGATGTTGATATTGAAGTGATTTATCATTACCTTCATCCCTCTGAATCCAGGAGCTCCTTGCAAACCAGGGCTTCCAATGGCTCCCTAAAGAGAAAGTTAGGAATAAAATGAAACAGGATAACTGAGGATAACATAGTCCACTAAATCCATCCTTAATCTTACAGGAGAGTTGCACTTGTTCACCTGCACTTGAGTTTGCCTTACATTTTGAGTCTCTGAACTACGGCCAACGGGCCGGATGCGACTCTGGAAAAATCCTCATGCGGCCCACGAACCTTTTGAAGTACTATTGCATGTAATTCCATTGAATTAAAAAGGCAAAAGTACATCTGAGTCACATGCCTAACTCGCAAGTTGATGCGTCATCGTGTATGGTTGTCTATTATGAACGGCCTATAATACTTCAATTTTAATGAGGTAATTGGGCTATGATATAAATTTTCAAAGGTATGCCACTTGTGCAATCTGGCAACAACAAACACAACACATTATAAGCACTTTTCACCGAGCCTCAATATTCTTAATTTTTTGGTTGTGAGTCTTAGATTATCCATAACTTATTCCTAAAAGTCAAAAGTGCAACTACGCTTGAAAGAAAACAAAGAAATGTACTAAATTATCGGTTGGTGTTTACCTCATTAAAGAGTAAAATTATATTGGAGTAGAATAATTACTGTTTTATTGACAATGCAAAAATTAATCTAAAAGCAGCATTTTATTCGAATATACAAAAATCTGAATTGAAAGTTTGGGTCCCGTATACATTATACTGAATAGCTATCGTCGGCCGCGAGTTTTCTATCGGATAGGGGGTACCATATGCATCATGCCGAAGCTATCCGGCACGAGACGCTCCTCAGTTGAGAGGGCCAGTCAGGTGATATGAAAGTCACGCCGCATTGTCGTGACGCTATCCTGTATAGCATAAACGATCGCCCTATCCGACAGAGATCATTCCATGACGCAACGCGACGATAGCAACTGGTATAGTGTAAATGGGGCCTTGATGAAGTTTGGGCCTTGCAATATTCTTAAATCGTTCTTAAAATCAGCGATTTCGACCCTTAATATTCTAACAAACTTTATTCCTATAAAAGTAAGTATACCTTGCAAGGCCTTGCCTTTATTTTCAACAACTATTTTAATAGCCAGTTTTAGTGTACGCTCGTGTAAGTAAAGACTACATTAGTACCTTTGGTCCCCTGTCTCCAGCCACACCTGGTAGGCCTGGATCTCCTTGCAGTCCCTGAAGAAAATAAAAACAATTTTTTCCAAAATGTACAGAGTCGAGATTTCCAACATATACATTACCTAACAAATAAAAGACTGGTCGTCATGACACACTTCCATACCGTAAACTGAAGCTACTTGCAAAGGCAACCAAGAACAAAGTAACCGATCCATATTGCAAAAGCTGAAGCACTACAACAAAAATATGCCAACACAACATAACCTATCCTATCTAGCAATGGTCTCATAGAAGCACAGGCGTCAAATCTTGATTGGCTAACAAAGGAATCACCATCGAAGGATTCCTGCCTGCAACATTAATGGCAGGAATATTTCGATGGTGATTCCTTTGCTAGCCATCAAGATGTGACGCCTATGCTTCTCATAGAAGCATATCAATCACAATGAAAGGATCAAACAAGAATTTTAGTTGCCAGATTGGAATACTAACCATAAATGTGATTGTATCACTCTTGTCTTCTCTCAATTATCTCATGATCAACTCGATCAAACCTAACCACTTTCTCAAGAGAACTTTAGCATATAGCTTACCTCGCCGCCATCTTTACCCCGCTCTCCAATTTGGCCAGCAGCTCCCGGTGGGCCCTGAAAAGATTAGAAACACTCATGAGATCACTCGCTCATTAAATTGGGGTCATTAACTCAAAAATGTCTTTTGTATTCATGTTCCAGGTACTTTTCCTTGACGAAGACGTTCATCAAGAGTGTGCTAAATCCTCGCTAGAGACGATAACGCAGAAACGCATTGGGTAGATGGAGTTTTTCAGAGAGAATGCTACTATGATGAAGTTATATATGATGCAATCAAACAATAAACAGCTAGCAAAATTAGTATATCTACCAGTGTAATATAATGACGGTGAACCTTTTCATGAGGAAGTCAGCTTACTTTGAGGGAATTGGCAAAAGGTTGAATCAAAAGTTACTTCCAAACTCTCGAATGGAATAATTCTAGGAAAAATCTCACTGCCCAAATACTATGGCAAGAAAGAAATTTGCGGGACAATGCAGGAAACCATTTGATACTCCAAACTGTCCGAAATTTACACGTCCGAAAACTTAGCAAAAGATTTTGGCAGTTTGTGTGCATTTATTACTTTGAAGTCGAAAATTTCAGGGGCGAAAGCTTCGTAGCTTCTGAATTTTCTGCATATTTCGTGAAAAACTGTCGTCACTGAGAGAAAAGCTCACTTTGCGTCAAAATATCTTGTTTACTGAAGAAAAGTGTGGAGAAAAATCCAAGTTTGCCATGCCTTTACAGTACTATCAATGTTGCAGGTATGTTTGTCTTTGAAAGTCTCTTGCGTCTCAACTATAACACTATCTTCAGAGAAAATCGATTGATGTTTTACTGCTGCGTTCAAGGCCATCTTTGTTTGAAGAGGCGCTTAATTTTCTGCGATATCGTGACAAAAGACTTGAGTATTTCGAACTTGCGAAGGCAGAAACTTTCGCGAAACTGGCCAGAAATCGGTAAAATCGCAAAACATTCTGCCCACAAGTTTTTGCCCTTAAATGACCACGTTATCCACGGCATGTGTTGGCACTATGATACCTAGAAGTCTGCATTATGTGAAAAGAGAAGCTTTTGGTCATTTACAACAATGAATTCACCAAAAATCAGGTGAAAGAAAGCCTTGCTACTCAAAGATACAAGCAGAATTGGCCTTGAAAAGTCAAATCAATGGTGACTCTTACAGGATCTCCAATAGGTCCTCTTGAACCAGGGTCACCAGCATCTCCTCTTGGTCCCTAAAAGGAACGTGATTACAACACTGACTAATAGCTCTACAGATCAACATTCAAAAGCAAGGCTCCATTGAAAATGGGGGGGGG
>WIPJ01000376.1:1579086-1605403 GCA_018155075.1 Cassiopea andromeda
ATCATCATCACCATCATCACCATCATCACCATCATCACCATCATCACCATCATCACCATCATCACCATCATCACCATCAACCATCATCACCATTCAACTGACAAATAACATCTTTATCAGTGACAAGTGATATTGAAATATTTTCTGGGTAAACTGACTGTTTATGCAATTATATTCTATCATTACCTTTTGCGCATGCAAGAATGAGACAATTTCGATTTCTGGCAAGCAAAAAACAGAACTTTGGAACTTGAGCCTTTTATTTTCTCAAGGTGTTCTTTTATACAAAAAGCGTGTATTTTTGAGTGATGGCATTCAAAACGCTGCCAGTTCCTATTGTCAAGAGCCAACTTTTCTCAATGAAAGAGCCAGCACAGAATCTAATGGAGTACCACTACTTCACCCCCAATGTGTAACACTCCTTCCTGATTCTGTGTATGCTAACTTTCAACGTTGGCATACACCTGAGATGCCAAGACCGATAGAACCATTAGCAGATATATGCATTTCATTACGCCATGAAGTATAGTTTGACTATATCCACCCTATGACACCGATAAGAAGGCTAACTCCACGTGGGACATCTTTGGGCCTAAGTGCATGAAATTTACCTTTGCTGCAAACTTGCTTTAATATAGTCAATTAAAAACACACACCTCTGTTGGTAAATTCAAAGCTTCTTTTGGTAATTCATTACTCTACAGGCCCCCTCACCAGGGAAAGAAGGCATACTATGCCACCGGCTAAGAAATGAATCAATGGGCCCCTATGCTGGGAGCAGAGGGGTAGGGGCAGGGATGTGCCGATGGGGCATGGGGGCATCGCGTCTCCCAATATTTTCTAATTCGCAAGAAAGTTGGTCAAAAGTTAGCCAGGCTACCAAGAGGGGTGGCCACAGCATTTTCTGTGACCTCTTCCTTTTTTAGTAACAATTTAGTAACAATAATTGGTCAATGGGTCAGAACGCCCCCCCCCTAACAGAAGGTGTCTCAGTACATCAGTGAGTAGAGGGAGCATTCCTGCTGATCATATTCCATGAGAAACAGAGGGGATAATCAGTGCTTTCTAAAATAGAGCTCCTTTCAAAGAAACCAAGCATATGATGAAGAATAAGTATGTAAACCCAGCTCAAGGCTTAATACTATTAGTTTCCATAGCTCTAAAAGTTTCTGAAGCGTTTCTTAATTTAACAAATTAAGTAACTGAAAACGTAAACAAAATATGAATGTAGCAACCTTTTAGCATTGCAACAAACAAAATGTATCAGTGCGAGGCAAAGTCTAAGGCAATGTACACATTGTTTCAGTTCAGTTTTACGTTAAACCAGGTAACAATTCAATTGTACAATTTATCTAAAGCTTCGTAGCTCTTTCCTTTTAGCTGAAAGTTTCTAAAATTGAGCATAATATATAGAATCTCCTTCAGATACATAATATAGGGTGTCTAGTATTAGGTTTCTTATAAACAGGTTTCTTATGAGAAAACTTGTATATGCGGTGATAATTCTTCACTGAAGAGAATCTGAATATTAAATTTACCCCTGTTAGAGCATAAATTTATGCAAACCAAAATGAACTTCTGGGTGTTCCTACATAGTGCATTAAAGTAGTAAATGTATTTTAACGACAGAGGCTCTTATTGTCTCCAGTTCACTAGACCCAAGCCTCATCGTGTATCACTATCACGTGGCTTAGGGCACATTGTCATCAATCTCACCCAAGTCAACCCTAACCTCAATAAATTTATTACAAACGCTCCATTGCGCTCTCTCAAGTCCCAAGATTCTGAAGCGGGGCTCCTGACACCTCTTGACGATTGATCAATCGTATCATGGAAGTTGAGAACAATCGGAAAGTGCTGTGCCCCCTGGGCTTGACAACAATAAGTAAACAAGCAAATGGTAAATCTACAAATACTAAGATAATCACTGCAGGAGTAGACGTAAAATGAAGTATAAATTACATTCTTTATCTGCTGGAGAAAAGAAAGGGGCAAGATGTGATTACTTATTCACTACACTTGTTCATTTCCTATGTCGAAACAATTTACGAAAAGATCAGTCGTGTAACGAAAATTCCCCTGAAAGATAAACTAGCTAGGCTACTTGACTACACATGAGCTTGAGGTTATCAAAAAGTTTGTGTATAATATATAGTTCACTAACATGGTTCTGATGCTAAAATTTTTAATGCATTTCTCATTATAGTATCAGCACCCTGTTAGTGAACTCTATATTATATACGAACTTTTTCACAACCTCAAGCTGTATACAATGTCTGCCAAAAGTCTTGGAATACTTCCTATAAGTTCTACTATATGCGAGCTACAAAATCTCATGCCCTCTAAAACAATTTTGTTTGAAGGAGATATGAAGAGCCTCCAGGGAGAAGTGATGTCTCTCAAAATAGCTAAGGGCTTTGGGCTAGTGATTCAAGATAATGAGAAGAGAAAAGATTAAATTCTCGTTTCTGCCACAAACATAGGACGGGAGTAGAAAATTCTGAATACTGCATAGGTGTTCAAAGTACTTCAAGCAGACATTGTAACTGCTTCTAGAACATGACTTCATATGGTCTCATATTGCCTTTGCACTTTTCTGTTCATGTTCCCTCACACCATCCAATATTTCACTTAAGTAAATATGCTATTCACTAACATAAAAATGAACAGGCATTTAACTTCAGGGCAAGATATGGTTACCAAAATTGCATGCAGAATACTGAGTGTGAAAAGAATATACTAAAGAAATGCATGGAGTTATTTATGATTTCCATCAATTTAATGAACAGACGGGCCAACGCATACAGTCCCAAAGGGGTACGTACATGATCCTACATGCCGCCCAGTGTACGACAAAATTCCTCGCTGCCTGTAGGCGCATGTTTCTCTGCCATCCCATGGAAATAAAAGGAACTAAGAAGATAATCATGGCTGACGTGCCTGCATGCAAGGATCGAAGCTGCCTGCATGTGGCGCCCGTGTCTTGTCGGACCCTGATGCCACCCCATATTTATGGTTTCATGTTTACTATCGCCTTGGGTCCGTCTTTTTGTGTCAATATGACTTACCCTTGGGCTAGCCGAAATCCGGTTGCCTCTTTCAGGAGCACATTAGGTGTCCTACTTGCGAACAGCTAAGTCACAGTCAGAACGGATGGAGAACAAAGGGCCAACACCCTGATTGGTTCCCATCAACTTTACGACAATGCGTATGAAAGTACGAACAAAAAATAATAGGACACCCCTGGCAATAATATTCGTGTCCTCGGGGCTTTTGTTTTCCCTTAACCTACCCATACCTTCAGGGCTATGGTTATTAATATTGATAGGAATATCCTACAGCTGTGACAAAATACCCTACAATGCAAATTAGACTTAACTGCACCTTGAATTAGTTCTTCAAGAAGAATTTCTTAACACTCAAACACATTCACAAAAGCTAGCTTTATAAAACAGGCAAATCTCAATAATGTAACATTTTCACTGTGAAGAGCAATGATGTAAAATCGAATAAACAGTATTCCCATGGAAGAATATATGATCATATAGAACATACCCTGGGGGTGTGATTGCGAATACGTTATACGAACTCGTCATTTAACGTTATATTTTCAAAAACGCTCCACAACTTCCAATTTCATGGTTAAAAACGGATACAATTTGTGGCAATAGAGATCGCCGATATCACCGATATAAAGTGACACGCTAGTAAAATCTGCAAAAACGTTACACCTACATGATCACAATGCGAGAATACAATTTACCTTCAAGCAGAACAAATGGACAGAAGAAAATACCACATACCATTCACTTGTAGTAAGATGGTTACGAGGATTAACGGCACCAACTGTCCTTTAGATGGCTTCCACATATCACCAGTGGGCTTCAACTTGCGAGAGACTCGCAAGTTACCGACTAGCCAGTGGAATGATAATCAATCGCAAAACTGCCTTGTCTATGAGGACTAGCTGAACTGCCTTCAGGGAACCTGACAGCATCCTATAACTACACCACCCTGGGCATGCTGTGTTTGATTGGCAACCGGGTGAAAAGTTGTGAGAATTCTGCCGCTCCTGCCAATTTCGATTGTTCGTAAATATCAACACACCAGTATTGACTAATTACTAGATGGACGGAACTAACCTGCTAATGTCAATGCACCTTCGGCTTTCACTCTCTTTTCTTTTTTCATATTATAGGCTTTTCTCAACACTTTGAGCAACATCTCGTTTTCTCTAATTTGTTGCTCAGTTACACAAATTTTATTGAAACATATTTTGTATCAAAACATTTCGAGAAGTGTCCAACCAGCCCGCCCTTCGTGCCCCTTTCTCGGTGGGGATTCTAGGGTTATCGCATCCGGAACCTCTTGTAAAAATCATCCTTCAATTTGGGAGACTCAGCCCCTCAAATCTTTTACATTCATTTTGCTTTTCAGAACACGCTCCTCCCTAAGGTATTGTGCTCAATGTTAGTTTTTAAGAGGTCAGAGTTCAAAAGCGTAAGTCAGAGTTCAGTTTTACCAGTGTCAAAAGTGAAGAATCACGTAGTAAAAGACTGTATATAAATATTTTAACTATTTCGCTGATTGATAGTCTGGCGTGCCGGTAACATATCAGGACAAGGGGCAAATTTCTCATTTGGGGCACTGTGCCACTCCCCTTTAGTGACTATGCCCTACATTTTCCGCAACCGACAGCAATTTCAAGCTATTTTCTTCACTTGTTCTTATTGAAAAGTCGCTGAGATGATATCGTAATAAAAAGTGATAGTGATCATACTGTAAGAAAAATATTTTAAGCCATGTAAAAACTGTTAAATTTCGAAGCACTTGAAGCAACATAAACACAGTGAGATAAATTTCACCACATTCGAACGTGTTGTGATGCTTTGGTAGCATGAGTATACTTCAAAATATTCTCTGTCTAATTTTTTCGAAATAACGGTTTGAAGAAAAGAGCATTCTAGCTCCCCTTGCCCCCTTCCATTAGGAAAGAAGGAGTGAGTGCCCCTGCTGTCCCCTTGTTTCGGCACCATTATTGTTTGTTGCACTCTTTTCTTATAACAATAAAGCTAAAAACAATACGGAGGCTCAAAATCGCTAAAATTTAAGAATAATTTAAGAATAATGCAGACCTCTAGCTTCATCAGGATACATCCTACAATCGTTCACAGAAATTGAGAGATTGCTGTTCTCTCCCACTTCAACGTAATGTCAAATATCGTTTCATGCATGGTACAGAGAGAAATTCAACAAAATGTTCTATAGCTATTAGGCAACCATTGCATAGCATAAATCAAGGCAGTTTGAAAACTGTTTTACTAATGCTCCTCCTTCCCTATATACTCCCCTCCCCTCCAAGAAATGTTGCTTATGAAAAAGGTATGATAGAGATAGTTGAAAATGAAGTTGGCAACATCGTATGCAGGCACATCATGTTCACAACATTGCTTGAAGGGGGAAGGGGTAGAATAAAGATAATTTTGGATTGTTTTCAAATAGTCGATTATGATCTGACCATGAGTCTCAATATACTTTGTGAGGGATTGTAGTTATAATACTGCTTTCAGATGTGCTTTTGTATTATCGATGCAAAGTATAAACTCTTGCTTAGTTTTATGATGTAGTAAAACATCAACAAAGATTGGAATATATTTCTTTGGTATTTAAGAAGTATTTAAGAATAAATCTAAGTTCAAAATAAAATAAATTTAAAAAGTTAAGTATTCTCTGCAACAAGTTAGATATTCTTATAAAAACAGATTGTGTCATAAGTTTCTTTGCCATGTCTTGTATTACCTACACAAAGCATACATTTACAACATGTATCGACCTTGCTTTCAAAGTCTTTCAAAGTGCTTGTATCGTAGCCATTTTTTTATAAGAAACAAACTTTCAGCATTTGGCCTGGATTTTTCATAAAAGTGTCTCAAGTCCAGCCTCAGGTGTTTCTTAACTGTTCCTTAATCAAGTTCTGATCTGTAACATTACCAAACCAGAGCAGCCAACTGTGATAAAAGAAATGTAATACAGTGAATTCTCTCTGAAGCGGACACTGTCGGGACTTTAAAGAAGTGTCCGCCTTAGCGAAGTGTCCGCTTTATAGAAAATTGCCATATCTGAGTGCGGAGAAGGTCAGAAATAAAGAGGACTACTAATATCGCTTCAATAATTAGAATCTGAAGTGTTTACAAGTGATCAAGTTCTTCAATGTATCCAAGAGCCTAGGATAAAAACGCCGCAGCTTTGATGAATAAGGAAAAGATAGTTGGGCAGGTTCCCAAAAGTATTAGTGTATGGATGGCAATGAAAGAACAGTTCCATTGCTTCTAGAGTAACTGGGGAAAAAGTAAATAGGGGAGGTGGCTATGGACTGGAAAGCCTTTGCGAATATTTAGTAGAAGGTGACACGAGCGTTGTGGAATGACTTTTGCAAAAGGTTGAGGAAGAAAAAGAATTATGCAAAATTTAGTCACCCTCAACTAAGAACAAAAGTGTCGAAAAAGAGAGGCACCATAGACACTAGACATGAAATTTAACGTAAAGGTGCACTGTAACTCATTTTTGATTGATTAATCTTTAAATTCATGTTTTGAAGCAAAAGTTGTCTTACTACTGTCCGCTTCAAAAAGGTGCATAATGCACTTGTGACAAAGAAATACTGTCCACTGTCCGTTTTAAGAGGTGTCCGTCTTATAGAACATGAACATACAGCATTTCCTATTGGAGCTGACAAGGGCTTCCGAAAAGTGTCCGTCTTAACGAGGTGTCGGCTTTATAGAGTTGTCCGCTTAGAGAGAGTTGACTGTATTCGGGTTTTGTGAAGCATGTGCAGTTTTTTAATGAGGGACCTGGCTCAAGTCTTAGGATACCCTAAAAGATTTGGAATCTACCATTTCAGAGAAGTAGTTGCTAGAAACAACCCTGGCAAATGTTTTACTTCTAATAAGCATTTAACTAATGTAAAATTCCAAGTCATTTTCTTCACTTGTTCTTGTCCTCTGTCGCAAGTAGAAGTGTCAAAGATAGAACTCAATAGCAAAACAGATTCTGAAAAGTTTGCTATCTTCACACAATTCTTGCAACAATAATTCTCTCCGTTCTAATTTTTATGTAAGCTTGAAGGAACAGATGGGCATCAGAGGGGAGTCCAGAACTAGGCTTTGGGAGGCGATTTGATATACTTTATAGTCTTTTTCATGTGGAAATTTTCTTAAGTTAATTTTTTGCTATAGGAAATATTACCGTTTTGGGGGCCATGATCTCATAGCCTCCTCAAATAGATCCACCATTGACGGAGATTTGACACTTATTGACAAGCAATTGTACAGCTTGTTTGGCAAAAATTATACAGCTTGCTTGGAAGGTGGAATGGTAGAACAAGTGATAAGTTCAGAAGCTATAAATGAATCTGTGTACCAATCATGTGCGAAACTGGAATAGCTATCTGAGGTTGAAATAAATGATCCAAGTGCATTTCATGCTATTTATGTACTCAAACTGTGAAAGAGTTCGATCAACCTTTGGTTGATTGAATGGGTTCCTTCCTTTTTTCGTTCTGTTTCTTATTAGCTTGGCAAATGAAAGTTTAAGAAATTAGATGGAATGAAGAAAGAATCAAATTAATCTAATTGCGTTTATTATGATAAGTTTAGGCCACATCTATTAGTTATGCCACGTGTAGTTAGTATACATGCTTTTTTTATAAGAAAGCTAGCTCAAGCCCTAGTACTAACGGTTCTTTAATTTTTGGCTACATTTCAGCTCTAAAAGTATCTTAAAGGTTTCGTAATCTAGCGAACAAAATTGCTGTGAAAGCGAACACAGAGCGTCAATATAGCAAACTACACACAAAGTGTGTCAGTACGAGTTAAATTCTAAAGCAATACCATATTCGCTTTGTTTTGGTACAGCTTTATATTGAACCAGGTAATTGCAGTAAAGTTTCTCAGCCCTTTCCTTTTAGTTCTAAAAGCTTCTTAAATTTCAGGCTGTCTAGTACTAGGTTGCTTGAAAAGTGGTTTCTTATAAAAAAACATCCAATTATTGGGATAGAGATCTTGCATCAATATAAATATTTAATAATCCAAAATCTCCATTAATCGAGCAAAAAATGCGAACTATGGTCCCCACCTATCACCGTTTGGAATTCTACAAGCAAAAGAAAGTAATTCAAAATGTGGTGAGGAACTCTTTCAGAAAAGACAGCGAGTCAAGAAATTTCGTTTTAAGTACAGTGGATTAATGTGAGATTGGTGTAAATTTGTGTATTCAAAACAACTTAACTTAGTATTTACATGCTTATTACTGGTTTGTTCCAGTTAAATGTTATCATTGAAAAGACACAAAGCCCGAAACTTATTTACTCTGTGATTGTAGAGAGGGACGTCACGACAACTCTTTAGTTGGGGGTGTAAGGTTAAATTTACCTGAATTTATTTGCTTAGTAAGTTATTCTGTTGCCAAGGATCACTATTCATTCAAAGTTCTAACAGCAATGCTCTTTGCCATTTACATACAGTAGGGGCTGGAGGGCTCATCACAAGACATGTGTACCTATTGCAAGCAGAGGTGATTTCTAAAAATTTTAGCAAGGGGGGCGCTCTAGGAGCAATGTTATAAAGTGGGTATGGCTAATTGCAGCCATGCCCACATTTTCAGATATGGAGATATAGTGATTTGGTCTACCTGTCATGCACTTTTGTTTGTGCATTAACAAATATCTCAATGGCAATGTAGCAGTGTGGAAACTCATCATAGCAATAAAAAATATTGGAAGCAAGGTCAATACACTTTGAAAAGTAAGATTATCACAAATAATTGTTAAGGGGCTGGGTCCCCCACATTAGACAGAAATGTTAACAAGAGGGCTTCGCTCCCTGAGCCCCTAGAAATTACCGCTGACTGCAAGTATGGCTATCAAGGAAAATTTCATGAAAGGTCTTCAAATGGCTGAAAGCACAATCTTGAGATTGGTGTTTATAAATAGAGTACGCGTTTTTTTTATAACAAAGTTTTTCTTCTCCCAGTTCTGAAACTTTACTTTTTCACGATTCCAATGTCAAAGTTTTCTTAAGACTATCTTTGCAATAATTTTTGAGTTCCAATGTTTTGCTCATGCACATTAATGGAAAGTAAGAAAGCTTCGTGTAACCTTGAAATGATGATTAATCTTGGAAAATAACATTATTTAAGCAGTCAGAGGGTAGCCAACATCACATAAATGACATTTTGTACACAGATAAATTGAATTTTAAATACGTTAACACTAAAGAACTGACTTAGGTCTCAAAAATCTAGTAATGAACTTTCTTAGCTTCTTGAGCAGCTGAATACTACCTATTTATAAACCACTTTCTTGTAAATAAATACGAGTATCTCATTAAAGAGCCGTTTTACTAATCTTTGAAGTAGAATTTACAGATATACTACGAGTTAAAACTCCAAGACTCGTTGTTTGCATTTTCTAGAGGATGAGTCAATTTAGAGGAAATAGGCACATTGACTGCAGAAACTGATATTTTTGGAAGAGTAAAATGGCTCGTGAAAGCCAAGGCGCATGTTATGTAAAGCTTACGTCGGACTATCTGACCAGCATGATGTGGAAAGGAGGCATAATAGTTGGAAGACTTTAACCAGGTAAGCATGCAATGGATTGGAAGTAGACCGGGGCCACGCCCTCTAGCACTTCGGAAAAGGCCCTTCTGAAAATAGCATATAATTGAAATCATCAGTGATCTTTGGGTTGAGAAGGAAAACTGATTCTATAGCCTACATTTTGAAAACTTAAAACAAACAATGAAAAAGTAAGACCAACAATCTCTGCACCCCAAAGCTATGCCTGTACGCCAATCAAGGGTGGCGCCAGGGGATTGCTAGGGGGCTACAGCCCCGTCGAAACATGCTACCTCCTGTCGAAAGGTAAGAAATTATTTTTTCGGAGAATTTTGGCATTAATAGTACCAATGTACTGGAAATAGTGGCCTTACCTTCTTGCTGTCCAATGCCTGTACGGTAAAGCTTTAGAAAAAATAATCTCACCACAGTACGCTATTTAGTATGTTGCCGACTATTGTTTCCTGTGAACCTATTGCTCCCCTTGACTACTACTAATGAGAAATTGGCATATTTTTTACGTCTTCAAGCTGTGAAACAGCTCTGTTCTTTTTTGTAGTAACTACCTCTATCTACCACACGTTCGTTCAACTATTACACAGGCATTATGTAGCTTTCAACACTTCAAAAGTTACCACATTTTGACCATGTAATGACGTGATTTTACCTTAGTTTTCCTAAGCTCCAAAAGCTGGGGGTATTGCACCCACACCCCTCGGTCGCTACCTCCATGGATGAAGCCCGCAGCCCGGCCTGTGTTTTAGGGGTGGCAAAATTGTCCGGGAGGAATAACGTGGTGCAAAATCTGAGAGCTTATTTCATACTTTATAATGTACAAATTAAAAGGATTATGTGTGTGCAGGAGTGGATTGAACTTCTAGTATGTCAAAAAGACTAAAGTTGGGCTCAACAAAAGTTTCAGATTTCTCCTTAGCCGAGAGGCAAACTACTTACTGTTTTTTCGTACACCTTGCTCGAAATCACAAAAATGTCAAAAAAATGGCAAGAAATCACAGAAATCACAAAAAAATCACAGAAATCACAAAAGAATAACAGAAATAACAAAAAGTTCACAGAAATCACAAAAAGTTCACAGAAATCACAAAAAGTTCACAGAAATCACAAAAAGTTCACAGAAATCACAAAAAGTCATATGGCTTCTTGAAATCAAAACTCTCGGTCATCTTTTCAGGTAGTGATTTGGCTCTCGTCCTTACCTACAAAGATACCCTATTTTCTTTATTTACTTTGAATTTTTATTGGTTATTGAGTTGAATAAATTCGTCAGAAGTGATTTGATAAGTGAAGTGGTAAGTGAATTGAGAAGTGAATTGCATCTTTGATCGAATCAAGCATTGAGAACTAAGAACTTGAAGATCGAACAATGTCGAGAACTATATACACGTTTTTTTTTATAATAAAACCATAATTTTGCCTGAGCCTCAATTTTCTTAATTTTTTCCGAAATTGAGCCTGAGATTTTCTTAACATTTTCTTAACTTTTACTAAAATAAACTAGCCAAACATGTTTAAAATTTCGTCATTAATTTTGCATACTTGAATTTGATTTCCATCTATAGCATTTTAAATGCAATAATGAGGAAATATCGATTTTTGGCCAGTAAAAACACACAATTTTGGAAGTTGAACCTCGTCATTTTCTTAAGATTTTCTTAAGATTTTGACCATTTGAGCCTCATTTTCTTATCAACTTTTTTCTTTTAAAAAAGCGTGTAGTTCTCGACAATGTTCGATTAGATATATAGCTAATTGAAATCTGAACTGGAATCGAGAACTGAAATCAGAATTGGAGTGGAAACCAGAATTAAACTTGATGGAATCAGAATTAGAGTGGAATCGAATAAAGAAGAATTGTACTCTGATCGAGAACTGGATCTCTTGAGGTAATATCCAGCTTTTACTTTATCTGATGTGAAGAACTATCAAAAAAGAACTTGTAATCAGCTGGGTTTTTCTATATTTTCAATTAGTTTATCGCATTTATTTTATAGATTCCTCTTACTTTATATGAATTAGATTCTTTGGCATAATTTGGGTAATTCTGTTCCACCAGCCAGATGGGTGTCTCTAGTCCCCTGGCATGACTTGCAATCTACTGCGGAAAATTGTACTGTCGGGAGATTTGCAGTGCATCAATTTTGTTAGTCGACGTTGTATGACTAATAAAGCACAAAGAAAATCTTCCTTTTCGGCAAATTTGGGTATAGGGAAGTCTTCTTTATCGGCAATCAAGAACGTAACCTCAATGAATTTCTGGGGGTGTCGGAGGCTGCCCTGCGAAAATTATTTTGTCCTTTGATTTTCTTTATTTTTTAGTAATGGTAGTTGAACAATGGTCCAAGGTCCAGTAAGTTGCCCTGCAGAAATACATTGTACAACCGTTTTTGCCCTGCTTAATTGCAAATTTTCAAGGTTATGGGGACTCACCCCCATACCCCCTTAAGTTTCGTCCCTGTCGGTAGTTTGTGGTTAACAAGTTGCTTTAGCTACGCCCCTGAAATAGACTAAATCATTTTAAAAGCATCTTTGAAAGGCATTACACCAGAGAGTGCTCCCAACACTCAACACTTTTCTTCTATTTTACCACCAACATATCTCCTTTTCTAAGGTTTGCCCCCGAAGTTAATGTTTCTTAGAAAAGGCTAGGATTTGAGCCCCAGAATGTAAGAATCGAAAGAAGGAGAGGTAGGCACTGAAGGCCTTATTGAAGAAGCCAATACTTCCCCCCAAGTGCTGGGAGGGACCTGGCTGGTCTTTCTTTCAGAGGCATTCTACAATTTCCAGGTTCCTGCCCTCATGTAGTTGAGCATCTCCAGAAAGCTGTGAGCAGGAGTGTAGTGATAGATTTTTACCATGGGGGCTTAAAACAGCATATTAGAGACCGCATTATTTTAGAATCGTGCAAAAGAACTCCAATTCATTCCTCAGTAATCCACTGGACACCAAGCTTTTGTTCAACGTGAACAAATGTTACAATGGGTTTGCAATTTAGAAGGTAGCTTGCTCTTTCTTCGTATGAGCTCTCCTATCTGCAAAAGCAAGTAGTGGTTGGTGATGCATACCTTTGCTGCGAATTGTAAGTTTACTTGTTCCATTAGTCGCATGTGAATTTTTTATTGCTGCCTCTTTTTGAGCCATTAATTAGAAGGAAGCTCTATTCACCCGCCAATATGTCAATTGATGAATGAGAACAGAAGTCTTCCAATGGATATCGATGATGTCTACAAAATCTCCAACATTTACCGACAAGCAGTGATCACTACGTTAGCATTTACCAACAAGTTGTATGAGTATCGATTGGCAAAATGATTGCCAACACCTCACATCCCCTACTTTCGCACACTCCTGAAAGTTGGTGAATCTATGAATCGTACATGGAACTAATGCCGTCAAGTGTATTGGATTGTTGATCCCTATCCAAGCTAAGTTGCTAAGCTTCTGGTCTCTCCAAATTACAATACATGAGAAGAAGGGTTCAATTAATGAAGACAAGAAACAAACACTTAGGAAATCATAGTACTATGTTACCCTTAATGCCACTGAGGGTAACATAGTACGGGGGTGGATCCCCAATTGGTCACTCAGCCAGGTCTTATATGAGGCACATCTTCATTCAGGCACTGCCTCCTGTGGCCCCCCAGGTAAATTGGTTCTAGATCCCTGCTTAGTGGGGTCTATATGAAATGAAATAGAATTATATATCGTAATATACCCACTATATAAACATATCATGGCCCATTTCAGGCAGAAATACCATATAGCGGTATTGCTCTTAAGAGAAGCACTTTCATTTTGCCCTTTTTAATCCAAACATGTTAAGCTAAACTAGATTGTTGTCTTTGTAGCTCTAGTTCTCTGGTTAATGTTCAAAAAAGGATTTGGGAGCGCAAATGACTATCATTTCAGATCTCAAAATTCAATTTTACATCACTTCAGATTTCAGAATTCAAATCAATTCTCTTACTTTTTGATGCATACACCCTTAATCCCATAGACACCCCCTCCCAGGACATTCGACATCTCTATTTTGAATTTTTGCCTCAAGTTTCAATAGCATGCATATTATGATTGAGTCAGTGAATACTAACGTAAAAGCATTGCTCGACCATTGGTAACATTTTATGTCGTCCCCTCTATAACTTGATTTCGCCCCCTCAAACGCCCGATCAACATCTGGATTTGGAATCTACGCCCAAAATTACCTGAGAAAAGCTATGCTTCATAGAATCTTTCGAATGGTGGTAATACACCTAACTCTTCCACCGGTTTATCATTGGGCAGCCGAACATACGGGTTTTGTTATATTTGTAGAGTCTTGCGGTAATGAAATAGGAATAACACTGATTAATAGCAAAAAGTTTGCGAATCTTCAACTAATGACTTTAACTATAATGTCTCATCCTCATTTTTCGAGTCCATGCTACGACAACGGCAACGTTAACGAACAGAACAGCACCTTTAACTCAAGCTCACGACAACTTAAACTTATGGACTTCAATCAAGGCAACTTGTGTCAGAAACACGACTACAATTAACACCTTACGCTATCAACTTCTTTTTGCGACTTCTACTAACTACTGAACTACAGCATTGGGATTTTATGGCAGACACATGTACAGCAAAAAGAAAGTGTTATTACGTAAGGGCGATTACAACATATGATAGCAACTGATGGATAATGGCATGGAAACAGACTATGGCTAGACAGATAAAAATAAAAACTACCTCATACACATGGAACAGTAAACCTATTGCGTAACAGCTTGGCGGCAAAATGTTTGGGTGCAGAGGCAAATAGGATCCAAGTGCAACGCCCTGGAAATTTTATCCTGACCACACCCTCTAGGCTCTCAAAAATATAGGAAATGATCTTTTTACATTTTAATGTTATTGGAGAAATCTATCTCAAGTGGCATTTTCGCAGCGTTTGGTACATTTTAGAATGTATAATCAGGAAAATGACCATCATCCGTCTATTTACGAGGAAGGTAATGATTCCCGACCGTATTTGATGGGCTTCGAGGATTTAAACAGATGCTCTTTCCTCTTTTTAAAACTTGCTGAGGAACGTATAAATGTTGTCACTCTTTGAAATTCTTGTCGGTTGCTCTATCTTCTGTTGGTACAATTTTATCTTTGTCGGTATAATCTCATCTTGGTAAATTTGAAAGAAAGTAAATGTAGGTGCAACTGTGTGATAAAAATATCAAAGAAGCCTGCCTTTATCCACAATGATCGACGCAGTTTACGTTCAAGCATTGGAGAAGAGTGCTTTGAGCAAATTGTTATAAGTAGCTTGTTTCATATGTCCTTCAACATAGTTAATTATAAGGAGAAGATTCCCTCAAAATAGTGTAGATTCCCTGTAGTCTTGATTATGGGAATCCTCAATACCTTTGACTGCAAAGTTTTGCGTTCTTTTCACAAAGGTGGTGTGAAACGTTGATTTTTACTTTGTGTTATAAAATTGAGATTCACAGTTAGACTCTATGACTGGTGGGACAATTTTTCCTTTGTGGCGGGGCAGAAAGAAGGGCCTTGTGGGGCAAACTCGGCATTCATATCTATGTTAAGATACGCCTTGCTATTAAAGTACGTTCTGAAACTCAAGCAAAAAACACCACCATGAGCTACAGATAAAATCACTTAGATTGGGAACAGGGACGGTTCTAGCCGGAAAAATCTCGGCCAAGAATGTGTTTTTACCACCCCCTTTTTGCCCTAAGAAATTGCCCTTTTTGAGCATAGAGATAGGTCCCTTATAGATAAGAAAGCTATGTACAATGAAAGAGCAACAATGAAGGAGAGCAGGCAAAATGACAAGAATACCGGGCGATGACATCATGGAAAGTGGTACAAACGCATAAAATACATTGAAATTTGGAAATTTACTACAAGCTGTTGCCTACATGCAAGGTTAACAGACAAAGAAGGCGAGAGGGATGATTTGTAAAAGTCAAAGTACTGTAGCAACCTCAGGCATGTAGATACTGGGGGCAGGCAGGGCATTGCCCCCAATAATTCAGAGAGGCTGTATAAAAGCTGCTCTACACTGTAGTTTTTAATCATTTCTCAATCGACTTCAAAATAATCTAGAATCTAAGAGCTTCACAGCACGGATATTTAGCATACAGAGGTCACCTCTGTATGCTACATATCCGTGCTGTGATGCTCTTAGATTCTGTTGCAAAGCAAACTAAAGTCTTGTATCAGTGTTGTAGAAGTTTCAGTTTTCTATGTAGCCAACGCCGAATATCTGGAGTACATAGTCTCTTTCTCGGTATAATGGCATGAGATGCGAATTTTTGCTTCTAGGATCGGCGCATAGCCTTTCCCTTTTCGTTCTAAATCTTCAAAATTCAATGAAACAGGTTGAGAGGTCAATTTTTCCTTCTAAGCATGAAGATTTGACCTCAAAATATTTTTATGGGAGCAAGCCCCCAGACCCCCATTTTACAATGAGCTCCTTACGAAAGAGACTTTTATGTCACATACCTTTCGAAGCAAAAGCGTCCAGCTTTTAAATGGACTTCTATGCCTGTGCTCCCCTAACCCGACTCAGCTGTCTACGGGCATGAGCAACCTAGAAGCATCATGTTCATCCCGTGCATATCTTCCTTATTCCGATTATTTGTCGTCAATACAAGTAAAACTAAGGTTATGAAAACCATTAGAGTTCCTATTCGAAATGAACAAGACAACATACTTGTTAACGGGCAAGATATAGAAAACGTGAAAAATTTTGTTTATTTTGGAGCAATGATTACCGAAAATTATGACGAATATAGAAATCAAGAGACGTATTGCTATTGCAAAAATTTGCAATGATTTAACTAGTCAACGTTTGGAAAGACAGGGCAATTTCAATCACCACGAAGAAAATACCTTTAAAATCATTGGCCTTTAATATTGCTACTTATGGATCGGAATGCTGGGTTCTAAAAGCAACAGTTCGACTCTTATTACGAATAAAGTGGACTGATAAAAAGACCAATGAATATGTTTTAAGTAAAATTGGAACTAGTGTAAGACTGCTTACTGCCATTGTTAAACGAAAAATGGCTTCTGTCGGACATGTATTCAGAAAAGGTGACATTTGTACAGACTTATTAATTGGGGCAGTGTATGGAAAAATAGAAAAAGGTAGACCAAAAACCTGGTATAGTGATAACGTTCGAAAAATTGGTGGGAATCGGAGCTTTGCTGATTTAAATCGATTAGCACACAGTAGAGAAGCATGGAGAGCCACGGCTGTTCAGCTAAATAAACTTCCCGTCTATTGATAATGATGCTGCAGTCAACCATTTATTCCAAATACAGCATTTTATACCTTCCTAGAAATGGGGAGGCAACGAAGGGGGCCAAGAAAATTTCTGAATATTGAATGTCTCAGTAAGCTTTCTTCAGGAAGTTGAAACAATTCCCCTTAAGTCATAAATCTACTGAATGAGCACTAAATTGCCAGTTAGTCAGCTAGTCATAGCACCTTCCACACATCCCCCCCGTTGTTGGTAAATCACATACGCATTCGCTAGAAATTAAATTGTTATTTTTTCTTATTTTGGGGGGCTAGAGTTCCCTAGTTATTCCAAACAAACACTGATTCAGAGCAACAGATGACAAGACTATGAGATTCTCGTTCATGTTCCTAGAATAATCAACATCACCATGACACCTTTTCTAAAGAGAAGTTCTTCCAACGGCTGTCTATATGTTGAATTTTGTCATAGCATTAAACCGTCTTCTTTACAAAGAAGCTACGTTTCAACCTTCTTCAGGTGTTAAAATGTGTGAAGCCGTCCCTTCCCCCAACAGATAAGACCGCTCAATTTGCAGGACAATTGAATCTCTCTGCAGGGTAATAATGCCTTGCTACATCGGAATTTCAGTTCACATTCTGGCGTAGACTATCCTTCTTTCGGCGCACTAGCATGAGATTTTGTTTCTAGTGTTGGACTATACGACAGTAAAAGCAAGAATCATCGTAACTTCTTTGTATTTCATTTTGCATGTTAAGGGATTAGTTTTTGCCCTAGGAATAGATATCAGTTGTGATAGCAGCCTTCATACCATGTTCCAAAGGGGCGTTTTCTGACGTTCTAGAGGGTGTAGCTCTGAAAAACTTTCATGGGGACAAGCCCCCAGACCTCCACCCTTCTCCCTCTCCTCTTCTACAATATTTCTGTGTTGTGAAATATCATAGGGGCTTCTGTGCCTCCATTTTCGGTGGCCTTAGGAGCTTCTAGCAAATCAGTCAATTCATCTCCGCAGCGAAATACACTTAGTATAAATACAACTTGGTATCAATTGAGATTTTTCATAGTTGGCTGAGATGACAATTTATCTACAGTTTACTACCGCTGGAATGGTATTCTTTTCAACCTATTATCAGAGAATAAATGAAACAATCGCAGGGCAATATCCAGTGTTTAAATGAAAGTATAGATGCTACGCCCCTGACCTTCTTTTATGTAAGTTTCAATCTGGGAGCTAGCCTCTTTTTAGTTTGAAGGATAAATAATACCGATTGTCGAATTGCTTTGTTTTGGAATAAAATACACAGCCTCGTTTTGAAATACATGAATTTATGCATGAGCCCCCTAGTTATTAATCTAGCTCTATACTACTGGATTGACCACAAGTAGGGGGATCTCCTATCAAGCACGTACCTGGAGGAAATGGCCGGGGGAGCCAAAACCTTCCTGTACACGGAATTTGGGCAAAGGCCCTATTTTCCATGTAAATCTCCAGATTTACAGCTCTGTCCCATCTCCTCCTTCAGAAAATGCATAGTAAAGAGCTTATCCTGCCTAAAATATGTTCGACAAAGGGGGGCTGAGCCCCAAAAGTTCTCATACAATGTTAAGAAGGTGGCTGAGCCCCCACGAGCCCCCCTCCACGACACACCTGTTCACCCCCACGCCCCCATTAAATTTCATCCCTGGGCAAAACCATGCAATATTTGTCATTTAGGGGCCATGGGATCCCGTGCCCCCTGCAGATACGTGTCTGTCTCCTATCACGTCTACTTTAAAAATCTTCAACACCCCCGTGCAGAGTGTGCTCAATCCGCCCCTGCTATGAAGTTAAAGGCACTCATCAGCAAAACCCCCGGTAATAATTGTGCTCTTACTTGGGGCGTATATAAGAATGTAATTTGTTATTCACCCATTGGCTAACAGGACAATACAACAATTGTCAAAATGACTGAGTACGTTTCCTTTAGAAAAACGCCCAAGTTACTCCACTTCCGCGAGGACGTAAACACGGTGCTAATTTTCGTGATTGTAATTAGCATCTAGCTCTTTCAAGAATGGAAGATATTGATGGTAAGATTAAAGTTTTAAAACTACAAGTGTGCTGCTTGATATTTTGTCTCCAATGATTGCGTACTGGCTTTCTGATTTTGCATTTACTATTTGATATCCGGCCTACGCCGTGGAATTCGTTTGTCAAACTGGGAGGCATTCCAGACCTACAGACTCTTAAGGGTTACTTACTTCTATCAAGTATTTTTAGTAATTTCCCTTTGCATTGTTTGCACCTCGCTCAGTTTTTCAAGATGATTAGCTGCTTTAATCCAAACAGAGTTCATTACATTCTCATTGTCTAGGCCAACATTGATCATAACATGATCTTTTCTTTGCCCTTTGTTCGAATTCTTAGCACAATTCATCGCGTATTTGTAGTCGGTTTAAACATACAGCGACTTTATTTAAATGCTAATCAGTGTTTATAAAGATTATAGCGTGCACCTGTTTCTATTTTACGTGATTCTTTTTTTTGTGTCTGCAAGTAGACATATACCCATCGGTGTTACCGTCTCTTAGCTACAAAGTTGTGAGTGATGCTGAACGGTATCTGTAGTAGTAGAACTACAATTATATATTAGAACATAATGTTTAACTAGAAGTCCATTGTTTCTTCCAAGTTAGTTATCTAAGGCATATCTTCCAGATATCATTAGGTGAGTATAGACATCTAGAATGATTAGTCCATTACAATTCCAAGTCACTTTTAAAGAGAATCAACGAAGAAGTACTGCCTGTGCTGTGGGTTACGTGATATGAAGCACTAAGCTCAGTACTTAGAGCATCTTGTATTCAGTTGAGGAAAAACATGCAGTTAAAGAAGTATTTAGGCATTCGCATGTTTAACATAACGTGTTACGCATACACCACGTGGTACACAAGCACAGACTAGGTTAAAGTGTAGTGTGCTTCGTTTTACCCTACATGCGTGGCATTTGTTGAAGATGATCTTAGATCTCAAGACACAAGTCTACGAGAAAACGCTATAGAGCAACAGCCTTCAAATATTATTCATGTTGTTAACGAATGGGTTTTTAAGCAATAGGCACATCTGCCGCTGTCCCTTTACCTATCCCTTTCCTTTTCAATGTGCCTTTCACGCGCACTTAATCATGCGCTGCTAATGGAAGCTAATTCGGACAGTTGCTTAGCAACAACTGGACTCTCACCATAGTTCTCAACGTTTGTTAATCTCACTAATTGTCTCTTTCATTAGCAATAAATCATGTATGTCAATAGAGTGAATCGATTGATTGACTAATTGATTGATTGATCGATTGATTGATAAGCTGATTGGCTCATTAGATCTAGGCGATGATTGTTGTGTTTTGATAGGGTGGGACAAAAATCATGGTTATTATTCTTGGACAAAGTACCCTTTTGTATGTGCATTGTCAAAATTTCTTTGAAAAAATACCGTGGTAGCTTTTCTTTTGTGACTACAGATAGGTATGGCATTTCTTTCATTTACCAGCCTTCACCTTGCTTTTGAATTCAAACCTCATTAGGAAGTATTAAGAGAAAATTCATTGTCCAGATAGTCGTTATGCGTCGGAAGTATGTTATCTTGGTTTTCGGGGCTGCTTGTGGAGCTTTCTTTCATACCATAGCTTTCATGGTTGTTGCTGTTGTTGTTTACTTTATTTTGAGTAGGCTGTTATATGTAGCTTTTCCCTTCGGAAGGAGTGCAACACTCTTTTCTATGAGATTTCCTACTTTTTCACTGAGCCTTAATATTCTCAAATATATTTGATTTTGAGCCTTAGATTATTCTTAAGTTCGAAAGGTGTAACTTGGCCTGAAAGTCAAAAAATAGCGTAAACTGAAATATACCAAGATACTTTCCATTTAGGGGGGGGCGTTTTGACCTTTTGACCAACCACTTTTGATATGAAAAGGTCACGGAAAACACTACCAATTTCCTTGCAGCTTGGCCAACTTTTTGACCTCTCTTGCAATTTCAAAAGTCCCCGTCGCGTACGACGATATGGAAACCATGCTTTGGGATAATTCACCTTTTTCGTAACACCTCTAGGGGGAAGGGGCCCCTTGATTTGTTACGAAACGTTACGGAAAAGTAGAGGGGAAGGGGGGTTTGCATAGTACCATTACGAAATGCTAGATAGTTTTCAGGTCAGCCATTTTCAGCAATTAATACCGCTTTTTTCAATTGGAGCAAGCTCTCCCTCCTGCCAGTGCATTCACGAGAGCTTTTGTGCAACAAATGCAGGTTTTTTCGCTAGAATGCCTGACCTTTTATTAACTTATTTGTATATTTGAGGGAGTTTGGTGAGAACTGGTGGATCTGACAGCTGGAGAAGTATACGCTTATTCCGTCCTTTTGGACTCCCTATGCCTAATCTACCTCTGTTTCATCTGACTACTGGCTGATAGTGTATTTCACCTGGTCATGTGATTGATAATCGAAAGAACAACATAGGGGGGGGGGGGGTAAACGCTTTGTCATTCAAATGAAGAAGCTATCAGACCGAGGCTATGATGATTTTGAAAACAGACGTGTTGGTAGTAGACTCAAAAAGCTAGCAACTTGGATCTCTAGATAATGGATAATGACCCAGCTTTGAAACTTTCTTAACTTTTTCACGATTAAAGTATTAAAACTTTCTTACCATTGTTTTTTGCATGCACATTAATGGAAACTGAAAGGCTCCATGTACACTTGAAAATGATGATAGATCTTAGTAAATGACAAAAGCTAAACTGTTAGAAGGTAGCCAACATTAAATACATGATATTTTTTTACAAAGAGTAATCGAATTTTACACACATAAACACTACAAACTTTCTTAAGTCTCAAAAATCCAGTACTGAACTTCCTTAAAAACCATTTTCTTATTTAAAAAAAGCTTGTATAGTATTATTGAACCATCTGCAAGCAACCTTAGGTTCATCATGTTGAATATTTGGCACGTACCATATTTCCTGGTGCAAGCGCTTTAGAATGTAGTTGCAATAATAATGGGTGTTTAAAGCTCATAGGATGTATCAAAAGCATTATGATATGAATTAGATTAGCTCATCCAAGACTGATTTATCTTGAACAAGCAAGTTTCGCGCCTAGAAAAATCTGAAATATATCCTCAAGAAATCTTTAGCACATGATTGTTGACTTATATTGAAAAGGCAGTTATAATGGCAAACTTTAAAGTAGGGTAGATGCCATTGCCTGTGTGAAGTAGGGTGCTGCGAAGCGTTTTGTAATATACATTCTTTTTTATAAGAAGTATGTCTATAAGAAACATGAGCCTGAAATGAGGCAAAAATTACGAAACACTCAAGAAACATATGCAGGCTGAGTTTCTAATAATAACTTGCAAAAACTGTTTTTGCTAGGAAATTTTTGACCAAACTAGCAAGAAATTTGAACGAACATCCATTACATGCCACACAAAACCTGAGCATTCTCTTTCTTGTATCACAATTGCCTAATCTGGGTTGTCATTGCCATTTGAAGTTTTTAAGTTTAAAAAACATTTAAGTCTGGATTTTACGAAATATTAAGAAACATCCAGGCTGAAGCAGTGGTGATTTCTAAAAATTTTAACAAGGGGGGCTATAGGTGCAACCACGCCCATATTTTAGGTGTGACCTAGCTGCAGCCACGCCCATATTTTTAACGATGCAGATTTGATACTTAAGTTTAGTACTGTAAAAGTATAATAAACAATTAGAAATGTCTCAATTGCCATATAGCAGTGAATAATTAATCATAGCAATATAAAACACTTTAGAAGCATGGTCAATACACTTTGAAAAGCAAGACCAATACAAGAAGTTTTAGGGGGGCTGAGCCCCCCAAAATGAACAGTAATTTTAACAAGAAGGGCTCCGCCCCCCTGAGCCCCCTAGGAATTACCCCTGAGCTTAAGCTAGAGAGTTTGTTTCTTATAAAAAAGCGTGTATGCGAGCAATGCAGAGTAGCTGCGAAGAAATATTTCATGAGATTAATTATAATGTTTTGGAAAGACAAGGAAAGTCCTTCAATTAACCGGATTATACTTCCATTATCTTGATATTGTGAGGTTTTATTGTGAGAGTATTTAGTATGTGGTAGTTATATTATGGAATATTTGGTCTAAGATATGATAATATTGATAGTGAACTTTAAACACGATATTACTTTTCTTCTACTTTTAACGCTCAGACCAAACAAGCACAGCATTTTCCTCAACAACAGATAATATGATCGTGAGTCATTTATTAGGGCACAACCACATGTATTGGTATATGTTGGTTATTGTTGGGGGTTGTTGGCTGAAGTTTGATTTTAATAAGAAATTTTGGATGTTGGAACTGACGACACATCTTGGCTTACGTCTGTCCTCCCCACTGAAAAAGTCTTGTATGCGTTTCCTGACGTTCCGGAGGGCATGATACAACCAAGTTTTAGCTTATACACAGAGAGCATGACCCCAGAAAATTTTGGGCAAAATTCATACCCCAACTTTTTCCACTCTCTCCCTCTTATCTCCACTCCACGTTTGAGATCTGTCGTTGCCCCTCCCTGCAATACAGAATGTAGATTTTGGGAAACAGCTTCGGTCTATGGGAGCTAACACTTTCTCAGCAAAGCACTCCTGTGCTTATAAACTTTTGGTAATATAGTTTGGAGTTATGACTCAAAATAAGACTTGAACTAATGAAATTCGCAAAAGAGAAACCTGACGCTCTCACAAATCTATGCTTTTTTATTTTATGGGAAGTAGGAAGACCGTAGCCTAATTTCCTTTTAGCACTGCCTGCTAGTAAACACAATCCTCCAATATGCACATCGTGTAAGGTTGGCGTAATTGAAATAATCGTTCATAAAGAATACGGAATTAGTTACTGGGAAAATCGCCCACAAAATTGCTTATACAGAATGATAATTGAAACAGTCACCCGTAAAGCATATACGGATTGAGTATCTGAAATAGTGCCCCAAAAGGTAGCATAATCCTTTTCAATTTGCAGAAGGTTTTAAAACAACTTGAAATTCTAGCTATTTACATTTTATGCATAACCTATGAGGTAGTTCTTTGATATCCGTGAAATGCACTTCGCTGAAATTGAGAATAACTTGAGAATAATGCAAGGCTCAAGCTTCATTACAATTTATTATTCTGTTCCACTTTTGTTTTGCCTTATGATGAAGTAAGATATCAACAAAGATTTTAATATATAGATTTTCAGCCGTAGTTGCACCTTTGACACTTTGGGATAATTCAAGAAAAATGTTAAGCTCAAAACCAGACAAAATTAGGAGTATTGAGGCTCAGCAAAACGTTAGGTATTCTTATCAAAAAGTGTGTATTTCAACGAGGTATTATATTTTATTTTTATAGACCAAAGAGAGGCCTTCAACTTGTTTGACAGAAAAGGAGATGGTAAGGTGGACAGCAATCAGCTTGGTGATATACTGAGAGCATTAGGCCTAAATCCAACAGAGGCTGACGTTGCAAAGATTCGAGGTGATATTGATCCGACAGGTATTAAAAACTATTGTGTGATCTCTCCATAAGACAAAGTTAGAAGCCAAGTCACCACCCAGTATTCAGGGAGACGGTTGTTTTGAAAAGTATTTCTTCTATAAGCATTATTGGCACCATTGCGTTTCTTCCACATTCTTACCGCATAGAGTTTTTTCTTAGTGGGCTATGTTTTTTGTGCTAAATTATATCCACATTTTTTTAACTAGGAAACCTAGCTCAAGACCTAGTACTAAAAGTTTCTTAATTTTTGGCCACATTTTAGTTCTAAAAGTTTCTTAACAGTTTATTAATTTGACGTTAAAACGTACGCAAAACGTGAATGTAGAAAACTATTTGTCTTACAACAAACAAAATGCGTCATTACGAGTTAAATTCTAAAGCAGTGTCATATTCACATTGTTTTGGTAAAGCTTTTCGTTGAACCAGGTAGCAATTTCATTGTGTCATTTGTCTAAAGTTTCTTAGCCCTTTCCTTGTAGTTCTAAAAGATTCTTAAGTTTTAGGCTATCTAGTACTAGGTTGGTGATAGAGTAGTTTCGTATAAAAGAATATGTATGTATGCGCTTTTCTTAGTCAGCGATGTTCACTGTCTTAAAGTATATATGTATTGCAATTGGAAACTGTAGTTGTATTTGTAACAAAATAAACGTGGCCATGTAGTCCATTCCATAAACCTTCCATAAGTAGGGGTGTAGCCAGCGGAGGTGTGGGGGTGTCACGCCCCCAGCCTTCGGTGATCTCGTCTGCAATCTTTGCTAAGATTTAGTCAAAATATTGTTGAAAATGACCTTTCTAGCATCAATGCACCCCATAGAATAAGGACTTCTTGCTGGGAAAGCTTTTCTGTATGTAAATTCACACCTCTGTCGGTAAACTTCCAGCTTTTTTCACTTTCTGTCGGATGCAAGGCAGTACCCTTTTTGCACCGTGTGATTCTCCTAGGAAGTTCATACTCCATTTGTGGTAATTTTTCAACAGGCCAAAAAAGGGTATCATTTGAAGAATTCATTCCTATTTACCATAATCAAGAATCGAAACGTCGCAAGGGAGCTTATGAGAGTTTTGTCGAGAGCTTTAAAGTGTTTGACAGAGATGGAAGTGGACAAATAAGTTCTGCAGAAGTAAGGCACATGCTTACCAGCTTAGGTGAGTACAGTAGCTGTTCCATCCATTTACTGAAGCAACAGCAGATAGGTAGAGCAATGTTTTCCGCCTTGAGAACAAGATCTACTTTGATTAGGACCCTGTATCTCGGTACATAGATGACGCTACCGGGGGTGCTTGGGGTGCTGGAGCCCCCTAAAAATCTTACTGTGCCCCCGTCAGCATCTACATTTTTATGCACTGTCGGCACTTTCACGACCTGTTTTCCTTCTTTCAAGCCATCATGAAATGTGTGGTCTGCCAGAATTTCCTCGCTGAGCTCACTATTAGCATTTTGGCAGTGCTAGCCCCCCAAAATTTCTTCCCTGGCGCAATGGTGTAGCGGCGACGCGCGGGACCCTCAGGAATTCAGTACGATGAGGGGCCTTGCGTAGCGAATAGAAAAAAACGGATGAATGAATCCAGCGTTGTGTTAGCAACAATGGTTAGCAATGGTTTTGGGATGGCCTTAAGGTAGATTCACACATATTGCGGTATGATGCGGCGCGGCATGAGGCGGTGCGGCAAGGTGCGGCAAAAACGCATGGCTGTTGTTCACACATGCAGCGTCTCCCGCTGTAAGCGAAGCAACACAGCTTCGAGTCATCTGGTAACTTTACAGGTGTTGTTTACGGTTCACAATATTGCTGAACATGGAAAATACTACTTGTTTGCTTTGGATAAGAAATCGGTTGGCAATCCTGAGGCTAAACAGACATGTCAATGAAGGTTTCA
>WIPJ01000376.1:1616111-1662026 GCA_018155075.1 Cassiopea andromeda
CCCACTAATCAATACTACGCTATTTCAAAAACAAATACGTTTACTATCAACAAAATGCTTAATGCAAGCGCATGAAAAGTAAGAATAATCCACTATTTTAGTTTAACCTCAATGCCTGTAGACTATTTTATTGCATTATGAAATGAATTCTTATGGCAAGTGGGAAAAGAGACTACAATGCACGCACACTTGATGTGTATATATTTGGATGAGCTCCCTCCCTATTAGGCTCCTTCAATCATGATTGATACAAAATAACTTCATCCGGGCGTCTTAGCTACAAAGGTCGTAACTCTTTTAATGAGCAAGATAATCCAAGTAAAGAATAAACCCGGTATCTTTCCTTTGAATTTCCTATTTAAGTCGCCCTGATTCCTCACGTGTTCTTCCTACTTGTTTGTTTTCCCATTTATCTATATAAGTCCCAGTTACTTATATTACTTAAGCTGATGATGAGAAGTGCTTTTCGAAACATTTTCAAGTTTATGTCTAAAATGGAAATGTCGAATTAAAACGGATATGTCATAATTTCTGCTATGTCGAATTTAAGATTTGAAAATATGTACAATGTTTTTCGTATTGGCCATTCTTCTAAGGTTTATAATACAGCTGCGGTTACCAAGAAATGTATCTCAGTAAAGCGAATAACGCTTGATGATCAAGATTAAGCATATATCTATTTGAAGTTCATCATTAAGGGCTGTACAATCGGAGTGCTCACATCACATTTAACTGAAACGCTCTGATAAAGCACTCCAGATTTCCTATTCAACTGACAAGAGCTTTGAACTTCTCTTTGAGTGTTGCTGATAGCTGTTGTGCGGAAAGGCTTCAATCTCTCGAAACTTCCGAAATGCTGTGCAGTGCGCTTCAAAAACAGTCTGTCAAACAGACATCGAAATAGCAGTTGCGGGACGTACAATAAAAATTCAAAAAACGACCAAGAGCCACCGATGTGTGTATTGTGTTGGGACTCGTAACGTCCTTCTTCGCTAGTTCAAGAGAACAGAAAAACGGAGAAGTCGAACTCAAGAAAGACAGTTTTTGAACTCTACTTCATCACTTTATACTCTCTTCTGAATTCTACTTCATTCTTATTTCAAATTGTTTAAACAGTTTATTCTATACACTACTTCTAAAAATATAAACCAATCAACTAAATAAAAACAGGGAATGAATAAGTATTACGTGTAACTAGAAATACTAGCAAAGTACGTAAATCTAAACAAAAAACAGTCCGATTCGTGATTCACTCTCCTATACCGCCTCCTAAATTGAGTGAATACTACAATTCTGCGTAAATACAACTTTAACGACTACAAAGGGAAAAAAACAACATGATGGTTGAACAACATGAACAACAATTTTGGTTTCTTACCTTGATAAAAAAAGCAATAGACTCTGCAAACTGCTACACCATATGTATTACAACAATTAATCACAACAAACACTAATTAAATATCTACTGTCATACTCCTTTAGGTACTATAAATTAAATAGGATGTTGTAAGCTTAAAGCAAAGAAGATGGACATTAATTTTGGAATGGCAAAAAATACAATGTAAGGCTGAGCTGTTATTTTATTGTATTTCACTGTGGTTTCATGAAGTGAATTACATTGTGCAAACAACAAAGACTTGATGAGGTAAATTAAGGTAGTAGGGAAAAAGTATACATAGTGAATCAAATCGATACCAGGCAGGGGCGGTGTGGCCAGGCGGGGCACCGGGAAATTCCCTCTGGGCCCTTCACCTCAAAAATAATTTTTCAAATTAGTATTTTAGTGAATTGTACAATAACTTTAAGATTTGAAGTGAATTGTTGAAGACATGTGGATCTCTCTGCTAAATCATCAATGGTTGTCTATGCCCTTGGTTGTGGTGATGATGTTTATGTTATTGCGATCAATTTCCGAAAGTCAGTGACAAATTTCAATCAATTTGAAACTTACAATACATAACAACGAAATGAGACCACTCACTCGGACAAAAGGTTAGTTCCGTTAGTTCTGCAACTATTTCTGTGTGTTAGTACAGAAATGGAAGATGACAGTAGTGGTAAAAGCGAACAACAACATGAAGAGACAAATCCAGCAAGTTACAAAATTCCAAAACAACATAAGAGTGGAGCCCAAAAGGAGAGAGAAAAAGAAACTCAAAGACGCTTTGAGAGTGCAAAGCTCATGAGACCTCTGGAGAATTTTTTCAATAAAGACACTGTAATTTTAGCAGGAATATGGGCCTTAGCCATGCATTTGAACTAATCACTTTTATCTGACAAATTTTTCCATACTCACTTTGTTCGTTTTAGTACATTTTATAATTTAGTATAGTATATATAGTAATACAGTATATTTGACGGGTACTTAAAAATGTGGAAACAATATTTGCACTGCAAAAACTCGAGTTTCTAACGACCGATCAACTATTTTTCTAAAGGAGCAAATGAAAAACAAAGGAATAAATATGATCCATAATATGAACAAGACCCTGGACCCTTGAATCTTAGCGCCGAGGCTGCTTCAACAAGTGCATCGCGTATATCGGCTGCCCAATCATCGATTGAAAACGGATCAAGTGAAAAATTACCAAAGGAGTTCGTATTCGTTAAACTCTCATTTAGTCAAATCGATGAGTTTTTTTTAATATCATCCACAAGTTCCTCTGGGGAGTGTACCATTTAGCATCGAGGAAGCTTTTACTGTTAGGTATAGTGCCCCTTGTCCTCCTGCCCATTCCCCTTTAGTTACATTCCTTTGTTCTGTTCGGTTAGGCCATTCGTTTGTAGTCTATCCATAGAGTTGAGTCTATCATAGCAGCAAGTGGCCATATAAGAAACTTCCTTCTAATATCTTAAGATAATGTAACAGTGACGTAATCCATAATACTTCCTTCCGTTAGTAATTACTAAATAATAATCATGACCTCGTTTTGATTCAACTGTATGATGCTATAGCTGGAGAGCAGTTGTATTTTATGTATCTGGCTCCGTCGAATCCTTGCTAAATAATTACACACGATCGTTACATTTGGTGACAGAGGTACAGAGCTAAGGTAACATCGACCTTATGGCTTCTGCTCTCATTCCAGACAAGTTTGAAACGGGTGACTTTCCTGCTTGGCTTCGCACAGACTCAAAGGTCTTTGAGTGCTGCGCGAATGCCAACAAATGGAGTGAAGAGGACAAGTTGGCCAAACTTCCTGCATTTCTCGGAGGACCCGCTGCTGCTCATTTTCATGGCCTAACCGAGGCCCAAAAAGAGAGTTATGCAAACGTCATCAAGCACCTAAAGGATGCCCTCTGCCCTCGCGTCGACAGGGAAAAATTCTACTCTGAATTTGACCACCATAAATTGCGCCTGACGAAGACCTTCACTCTTGCTTTGGGACTTGGAGGATCTGTTATCTAAGGCGGATCCTGACTTACCTGCTGAGGCCCGCACTGCCTTGCTAGAGCGACAGTTTATGAAAAGTTTGCCACCGGCAATTTGTCTTCACCTCCTGGAGAGTAACCCAACGCCATCATTGCTCGACATGCGTGCCTTCATTCATTCACTTGCGCGATGACAGCCCTGTCATGGCAACAGTGGAGAACCCTACGTCTGCACAAAGAGATGAACTGCATGACTCAATTTGCAGCCTTACTGCGGCTGTCGCTGCCCTTTCAACAGAGCAACAACAGCTTAAAGCCGTCCTGAAGGAGCCACATCCCCCACAGCGTCGAGGGTGGAGGCAACAGAGTGGCTCTTCCAGTGGCCGCTGTTTTAACTGTAATGAAAGAGGCCATTTTGCCCGCGAGTGCCCCTGGGACGCCCATTGCTCAGTCTGCCATGGATGGGGTCATTCTCAAAGTCAATGTCCTAGCCGTCGATCTGCACCTTTCCACCATGGATCCTACAATGCTGTTAGACATAAGGAACCTGGACAGACTGATTTTCAATCTTTAAATTCCAGAGTAAGTGCAAATAGCTATTCTTTAAACTTCAAAGGGGTGCCTCAGTAAAGGGCTGGGCTGCAGGACACCCCCTTTTGGCTGGTGTGAATGTTAATGCACTCATTGATACTGGCTCTATGAAATCCTCTTTGTGTGGGGAGTTTTTGACAAGATCTTGCCCAAGCCCCCTCTCGCCCCTTGTGAGTCCAACTGCATTGGCATAACTGGACAGCCCTTAAGTGTTGATGGAAGTGCACAAGCAAGGCTATCATTTCCCAACTGTAGTTCATATTTATCCTATTTAGGCACCTTTATTGAGTCCCCCAATCTTTTCCCATCATTAGAGTGTATTATAGGATGGGACTTCATAACCTCAAATGCTCTGCAATTGAAGCAACACACAAATGGGAATTACTTCTTGGAAGGGCCCCATGGGTGCACCCCATTGCTTCCCTACGCATCTCACACCTCACTTTCCCTCAATGCTTCTGGCTCTCCATTACACAACAGTGTGCCCCCTCCTAATCATTACCCCTGTCTTCTAGTACAGTCTGGCAATCGGAGTCCTGTTCCTGTAGCTTTGTCTGATAATATCTGCATACCCGGCCGCTCTGAAGTGTTAGTTGCAGAGTCCCTTCTAGTAGTAGAGAACAGGTAGGGATGGTTTCACCTATTTCAGACAATTTGACTCTACCCTCAAATATCCTAGCAGCATATAGCGTTTGTCGGGTGCAGGGAAGGACTCTTCCAGTGCGTATTATGAACACCTCAAATGTTGATATTGAGCTGCACGCTGGTCAAAAGGTAAGTGAATTCTGCCTCGTTCTTGATACCCCAGATACACATGAGTGTATGGCGTCTACTACTGAACTGTCTTCTCCCCCCAACAACCCCTCTCTCTCAGTTATAAAGCAGCAACTCAAAGATTCCTTAAGCTCTTATCTCTGTCCGAGTGATAGAAAAACTATTCTTGATACTTTACTCCAATTCACTGATGTTTTTGAGGAATGCTTAGGCCACACTAATGTTATTCAGCATACCATAGATACATGTAATAATGTCACCATTTGACAATACCCCTGCCGCCTGCCATATGCCTATCGTGCTGAAACTAGAACTCAGGTGCAAGACATGTTAAACCAGGGGGTGATTCAGCCCAGTTGTGGCCCGTGGGCTTCCCCCATTGTTTTAGTTAAAAAGAAAGATGGCAGCTATCACATTTGTGTTGATTATTGTAAATTGAATTCCATCACCAAAAAAGATGCACACCCCTTGCCTAGGGTAGATGACCTCTCAGACGCACTTCATGGTTCCTGTTTATTTAGCACACTAGACCTACGCTCTGGCTACTGGCAGGTGAGTGTTGACCCCAAAGATAGAGAAAAGACCGCTTTTGTAACTCCTGATGGGCTGTGGGAATTTTGTCGCCTCCCGTTTGGTGTTACAGGGGGTTGTGCTACATTTCAAAGAGCTATAGAAGTTGTGCTATTGGGCCTCTCCTACGATACTTGCCTGTGTTATTTTGACGACGTTATCGTCCCTTCCACTAACGTGCAACAACACTGTGATCGTCTAGTCAACATTTTGAATCGCTTTCGCGTGCACAATTTACACGTGAAAGCCACAAAGTGCCATTTTGGTGCTAAAAGTGTTCGCTTTCTTGGCCATGTTGTCTCTAGCAAGGGGGTTTACACCGACCCACAAAAGATTGATGTTGTTTCTACTCTTTCTATTCCACGCACCATTGAGCATGTGCGCTCATCTCTTGGATTGGCTGGGTACTATAGGCGCTTTATTCCCAACTTTGCCACCATCGCTGCACCACTAGTGAAAGGGAAACAGTTTTGTTGGGGTGATAAACAGCAAGTAGCATTTACTCATCTTAAAGAGCTATTATGTACTGCCCCCGTCCTGGCTTACCCCCATCTTGATGCACCATCTATCCTACAAACAGATGCCTCAGATCTAGGCCTTGGAGCTGTGTTAACTCAGAGCGATAGCTCTGGCAGTGAACGTGTGATCTCATATGCAAGCCGAGCCTTAACTGACCGTGAGAAAGGCTATTCTACCACTGAGGAAGCTCTCGCAATTGTATTTGCTACTGATCACTTCTGTCCCTATTTGCTAGGAAAACAATTTACAGTTATTACCGATCATAGTGCTTTATGTTGGCTACATTCGGTGGAGCCAAAAGGGCGCTTAGCTTGCTGAGTCATGCACCTTCTCAAGAATACGAATTTGATGTAGTCCATCGGGCTGGTTCTGAAAATGGTAATGTTGATGGTCTTTCGCGCCTCACACCCTTATACAGAGGTACACCTAAGGTGGCTGATACTGGCGAATTTAGCACCACTTGTGCAACAACTATTAACCCTAGTTATAATCTACAGGCCGCACAAAGGGAAGACCCCTGTTTGAAGGTTGTCATTGATTATAAATCGTCAGGGATGCCAAAACCCCCGTCTTTTGTCTGGTGTCATGATCCTATTTTAAAAGCACTTTGGCATTGCTGGGATTCTTTGCACATTGTCAACGATATGCTTGTCAAAAGTGACAACCCTGAGAGTGCTTTACCAGAATACTCATTTGTTATCCCTTCACATTTGGTTCCGTCCGTTCTTCAGGGCATTCATAGCAGTCCTTTTGCAGGACATCTTGGTCTAAAAAAATCCTTTTGTGCACAAAAAAACCGTTTTTTCTGGCCCAAAATGAAAAGTGACATCTCCCATTTTGTTCGCTCTTGTCCAAATTGTGCTCAAAACAAACTCGATTCTTCTCAAAACACAGACTCCCTGCAGCACATCCAAGTTAGTGAGCCCTTCGTTTTCTGGGCAATGGATTATATGGGCCCCCTCCCTGAAACGCCTAGGGGTAACAAACACTTGCTGGTGGTCATGGACCATTTCACCAAATGGTGCAAGATTTTTCCCACACCTGATCAAAAGGCACGCACGGTTGCCCAGACCCTAGTCTCGAGTCTTTTTGGCCACTTCGGCCCTCCCCAAATTATTCACTCTGTCCAGGGGCGCAACTTTGAAAGTCACTTAATGCATGAAATCTGCCAAATCATGGGTACACATAAATCTAGAACCACTGCCTATCACCCCCAGTGTGATGGATTGGTTGAAAGACAAAATCACACCATCCAAGACATGCTATCAGCATTCGTTTCCCAGCATAGAGACGACTGGGATACTTGGGTGAGTGTGATTGCTTATGCCTATAGTACCAGTACCCATGAGGCTACTGGCTTCAATCCTTATGAGCTTGTACTTGGCCGTACCGCTCGCACCCCCATTGAGATAGATCTAGACATAACCCTGAAAAATCCATGTAGTCAGTCCGAATATTCACAGTCAGTTCGCCGCTCACTCAGGTCCCTCAAGCAGTCAGCCCAGCAGAATCTGGTTGCTAGTAGATCGCAACAGAAAAGGTACCACGATCAGCATCTTAAGGAGTGGGTACCTTTTTCACTAGACAGTTCAGTGTGGCTTCATCGCCCAAAACCCTGAAAATTTGGTAGAAGGTGGATTGGATCACATTCAGAGTTATCTGTAGAAAAGGGGTCAATTATAACATACGCTCTCCTGAAGGTAGAAATAGAGTTGTGCATCACAATAATTTAAAAGCTTGTGTACTTCCGTCAGGCACTGGAACTACGCATTATCCCATTCCTGAAGCTGAGGGTACAACCATCCTATTTGAAAACGACCCCACCAATGCTGAGGGTGAAAGGGAGGCCCCACCACCTGAACGGGCTCGTCCTGCGAGGCTGAGGCAAAATATAAATCCTCCTTTGAGGTTTGGAGATTTTGTTGCACATTAAAAACAAGGGGGAATGGTGTAACAGTGACGTAATCCGTAATACTTCCTTCCATTAGTAATTATTAAATAATAATCATGACCTTGTGGTAAAATAAACATTACGTAATGATGGACCTATAGACACTTCCGTCATTGACGATATTTAGCTGCTGTTTGCTTATCATGTTACCTAGGAGATTAAATCTCTGGAATGTTCTGTTGACCCTAGTATTATATCATACCATTGTTTCAAGCCCTCTTTAGTTTATGACGTAGTTATTTGTATATCGTTTCCATGACATAGATTAATTCACGTTTAGTATAAGTACGATTGATTTGAAGCTTTCAGATCAGATCGGGAGCCGGACAAGAAGCTATTATGTGAGAATTATAATCATCATAACCAAAGAATGCGAGTTTTTCTTTAGTGTCACTGGGAGTCTTGATTAAGGTAACAAGGCCTTATATACGACCTTATAAGATTCTCCACACTAAAAGTGGTGACCCTGGTGGGACACTCATCAAGTTGAGGAGAACTGGGACAAAATGGCAGCTGAGGCAAAATACAATCGAGAAATCACAACTGGTCAAATCATACTGGAAGACGTAGAAGAGGCTTTGGAATCTGGCGCAAGGGAGGAAATCGAGGTGGCGTATGAATGAATATGCGAAATCATAAAGAAGCTAGAGATATCAAAAGACAGGTCCACGGAAGAAATGCTTGGGGAGGAAAAAACAATCGATCAAGTACGGGAATGGAACAAAAGGCAGAAGGAAAAGATCAAAGAATTTTGGAACACGAGAAAAAGGGTGAAAGAACAGCTGGACGGTTTCAGACAGAAGGAAACGGAGCAGAAGAAAAAAGATGAACTGCAGCACCAACGGCGGCTAATGGAAGAACAAGCGGCTGTTGATAGAAGAAGGGAGCAAGAAAAGGAGGAGGCGAAGAACCGTGAACGAGAACGAGAGGAACAATGGTATAGTAAGAAGCTGGAAATGGAGATGGAAATGGCAAATAAAAGAACGGAGGAAGGAAAGGCCAGGCTGCAATCAGTCAAACTGCAGAAGTACACAATAACGCCCTTCAAAGGAGACTACAAAGACTGGCTTCGATTTTGGAACCAGTTCATCATCAAGGTAGACAGGTCCAGTATAGCAGACATCAGTAAATTCAACTACCTACTGGAGCTGGTAGAAGGAAAGCCAAAAGAAGATATTCTAGGGTTGCCCCACACAGAGGACAGTTACATGGAGGCCAAAAGAATCCAAGAAAAATCTACGGAAAGGACATAAAGATTCACAAAGCTCTCATAAAAGAACTTGAGGGGTTGGAAATGTGACATTTTGGAAAGAGAGTTAATTTGGAGCGAGGCTGTAGCCGGAAGTTTATTGTTTAGTTTTACATTGTTTTAGAGAGACTAGGGAGAGAAGAGAACAGAGTGTGAAGAAGGAGTGTCGATTGCGAAGTGGAGTTTTCTTTTTGAGATTTTTGTGATTGTAGAAGTTGTTGATATTGGATGAAGTGGAGAAGAGAAAACTAGAAATCAAGTCTCTGTTATTGTGAAAATCTTGGTTCTTGTGGGCTTCGTTACAGAAACAATAACAAATATACATCACACGGCCAGAGTCCATGACTTCTACAACAAGCTAGCAAGAATCGTTCGCACCTTTGTGACAATGAAGAGAATGGATAGCACACAGAGCTCGGTTTACACGTTGATGGACAAACTGGGACCAGTGAAGGAGGCACTGATACTGAAGGATGACGAGTGGGAAGAATGGGACCTTGAGCAACTGGTCGAAAATCTGGGAAAGTATGTGGACAGACACCCCCTTCCAGTTGGTGGAACGATGAGCCCAGCAAACCCCTTGAAGAAGCGAGGATACGAACACCAGATGAACGAGAAACCACGGGACACAATGATGCTTGCGAATTCGATTGATAGACCACAAGGAAAAGCAAATAGCTATGTATTCTGCGATTTTACCAACCATAAAAGCTCAGACTGCAGCAAAGTGCTGAACCTGGCCTAAAGATGAGAAATCGTAAAAAGGAAAAGGCTCTGCTACAACTGCACAGGTTTCAGGCACATGGCATCAAAATGTAGATCCAGGGGGTGCAGGAAGTGCGGTGGCCGACATCACACCTCCTTATGCGATGGGACGACATCGGAAAGTACCACTAGCAGTATTCAGCCCCCAGAAATGGGGAAAAGAGCATTGGACACCAGTACCACGCTTCGTGCAACCGTCAGGGCTACGGTAAACGGAATCCAAGCACGCGTCATGATAGACAGTGGAGCCAGCAGCTCATACATATGCACAAGCCTAGTGACTCGATTACATCTCCAACCATTTCAAACAGAGACAAGAAGCATCGAGCAGATGTACGGCACTGTGAGGAGACTTGTGCAAATCTACAGTGTCTGTTCAATCCAAGGTGATCGAGGACTACAGCCTAGAGCTTAACTGCATAAATGGTGAGAAGGACATCCTGACATACCTACCCAATCCGAATCTCAAAGCCCTGAAGAAGAAATACAGTCATCTGAGCTGTCTACATTTCAGTGACGAGGATACAGGAGAGGGGAAACTGCCTGTTCATATAATTCTGGGTGCAGCAGACTACTAGAGAATAAAGACCACCGAGCCTCCAGTTTTGGGCACCAATCCTGATGTTGACCCAGGCGCTGAATTCACCATGCTTGGTTGGACAGTAACTGGAAAGACCATGGAAGCCGATTCAGAAGTTGAGAGAATCTTTATGATGCTGTCCCCAAAGGAGGAATTTGAAAAGATGTGCTTGATAGAAGTCCTCGGATTGGCCGACACAGATAGTAGGCCAGGAGATACATTCCATGAAAACTTCAAGAGAAGCCTAAAACGACTGGGTGATGGAACGTACTCTACCAGACTACCATGGAAGGAAGATCATGTGGAGCTGCCAACCAACAGGATGCTTGCCGTTGCCAGGTTGCATAATACAACAAGACGATAGGAAAGGGTGCAGACACTTAATGAGTACCATGAGGTGATGGAAGCACAAATCAAAGAGGGTATTTTGGAACCCATTCCAGAAGAATCTAGCAGTGAAAACATCCACTACGTCCCTCATCAACCGGATATGAGAGAAGATGCTGAATCAACCAAAATGCGGATTGTGTATGACTGCTCAGCCAGATCAAGCCCTGCTGACCCTTCACTAAACGACTGCTTGGAAAAGGGACCCCCGTTGCAGCCACTGATACTGGATATACTGCTGAGAAACCGAATGCTACCACTTTCTATCACTGGTGATATCAAGAAAGCGTTTCTGCAAATAAAGTTGGATCCTGCTGATCGAGATGCACAATGTCTGTTTTGGTATAAAAACATGGAAGAGTGGGAAATGGTTGCCTACAGATTCACATGTGTCATCTTTGGAGCAGCATCAAGCCCATACATCCTTGGGGTTACATTGGAAAAACACCTCATCCAGTACAGAGAGACATTTCCAGAAACAGTCAAGGCTTTGCTGAAGAACACGTACGTGGATGACATGCAGTTTGGAGGCTATAAACGGGAAGGTCTACTCAAGTTCAAAGTGGAGGCAACACAGATTTTGCAGGACGGTGGTTTCGAGTTGCACAAATGGCACAGCAACGTTCCAGAGGCAGAAGCCCCAATACCAGAAGCAAGTGTGTCTAAAGAAGAAGATGCAACAACGTATGCCAAGACAGCTGTTGGTACAAAATGGTGAGACAAAAATTTTGGGAATTCCTTGGAACAAGAAGAACGACGAATTCACGATCAGCCTATCTAAATGTGCAGACACAGGAAATGAAGGCGTGCTAACCAAAAGGAAGATGCTTTTGACAAGCATATCGTCAGCTACCAACTTTCACGTCACAGATGACGGATCCACTCGCATCCACCAGCGTAGACTTTGCAGGACCAATCAAGTACCGAATCAACAAGGAGACAGTTGGGAAAGCCTACATTACCCTGTTTACTTGCGCCACTACCAGAGCCTTGCATTTGAAACTTTGCAGAGACCTGACAGCTGAGGAATTCCAGCGAGCGTTGAAAGAATTCGTTGCAAGGAGAGGTACACCCAGACTGATAGTAAGCAATAATGGCAAGACTTTCACCGCAACAAAGAAATGGCTGAACAAACTCAAGAAGAATGAGGCGCTCATGAATTTCCTAGCAGCGGACAAAATCATTTGGAGACTGAACCCGTCACGGGCACCATGGTGGGGAGGATTCTTTGAGCGGCTGGTGGGCACCATGAAACGAAGTCTTGCAAAGGCTATTGGCGGGAGTATTCTGAGGTTTGCAGAGTTGGAAGAAGCACTTTTGGACATAGAATGCATGTTGAATAATCGCCCCCTGTGCTATCAAGGTAAAGAGTTTGAAACGCCAGTCATCACACTGAATATCCTAATCCGAGGGAAACCAGCCCAGATGTTTGAACAGGATCTTAACAAAATTGGGGACGATGAAACACTTCCCAAGAGATTGGTACTTCTTGCATGAGGTAAAGAACAGCTACGAAAGAGGTGGGTGAAGGAGTATCTGTATGCGTTGGAGGAGAGGAAGCGTAACCAGAGTGGAAATGACACTAAAATCCCCGAAAGTGGCAAAGTCGTGTTGTTGAAAGAAGACATAAAAGACCGAGCCCATTGGAGAATTGGAAGAGTAGTTAGAAAGGTCATCGGAAAGGATCACGTCACACGCGGATTGAAGATCAAACTCGGAAATGGTTACTTTGTTGAGCGACCGCTTCAACTAGTATGCGATCTGGAAGTTGAAGGAGAAAGCCGTGCAGCCAATGTCGAGGTGAACCCGAGGGCCGAAGAATTCAGACCAAGAGCAAGATTACCGAGGAAGGCTAGAGATGAAGCCAGGAATCGAATGGCTGCAGTCAATGTTTATGAAGATCAGGAAGACTAAAGAATATCGTATTAAACTGTACACACATTTTAATAGGGGGAGGGTGTGGTAAAATAGACATTACGTAATGATGGACCTATAGACACTTCCGTCATTGACGATATTTAGCTGCTGTTTGCTTATCATGTTACCTAGGAGATTAAATCTCTGGAATGTTCTGTTGACCCTAGTATTATATCATACCATTGTTTCAAGCCCTCTTTAGTTTATGACGTAGTTATTTGTATATCGTTTCCATGACATAGATTAATTCACGTTTAGTATAAGTACGATTGATTTGAAGCTTTCAGATCAGATCGGGAGCCGGACAAGAAGCTATTATGTGAGAATTATAATCATCATAACCAAAGAATGCGAGTTTTTCTTTAGTGTCACTGGGAGTCTTGATTAAGGTAACAAGGCCTTATATACGACCTTATAAGATTCTCCACAACCTCGTTTTGATTCAATTTTATGATGCTATAGCTGGAGAGCAGTTGTATTTTATGTATCTGGCTCTGTCGAATCCTTGCTATATAATTTCACACGATTGTTACAATAACATTACTACAAACGAATTATTCAAAATGGAATCTGCTCAAGGTAAATCTGCGTCATTTAATGGAACGGGAGATGTTCGTTCGTTCATTACAAAGGTGGAGCTTTATTCAGCGCTTAAAGGGTATACAGGAGAAAAGTGTGCCCAAGCCTTGGCAAGTAGACTAGAAGGCCCGGCATTTGATATTTATCTACAGCTGTCCACGGAAGAACGAAAAGATGTCAATAAAATTACTGGAGAATTGCTTAAAGAGTTTGAACGTGGTAAACGCAATAGAGAAGAAGCTATAAGTGAGCTTTCAAAACGTAGAAGAGAAAACGGTGAGTCTGTACAACATTTTTCGTATAAAATCTTGGAACTAGTAAAACTAGCTTATCCAACATGCACATTAGAAGCGCAGGAAACCATTGCGAAAGATTATTTTGTCAATGGATTGCACAACAAGGCACCCCGATGTAGGGGGGCAGGGGGGGCCATGGCCCCACATTTTTTGCCAAATATCATAAGAAGAAATGTTAAAATATCCCTGGTTATTACTGATTATCGGTTCAAATCGAGGATCGCATGAATGAAAGGGACAGGCTGCTTGATAAGAGAAAATTATAGCAGTGCTGAGTGATTATTAAGCCGACTAAACTAAGACAGGCATGTCCAAAGTCCGGCCCGCGGGCCAAATCCGGCCCTCGGTCAAATTTTATCCGGCCCGCAGCCTAGTCATGAAATATATAACGTTCGTATACTGTTATTTGGCTAGCAGTATTAACATTCTTCATTTACCCACTACAGACCAACAGCACTTTACACAACACAACCCCCAACCCGCTAGAATTCATGGTCAGTGGTTTTCCACCAGAATTCTCACGTAAGAGCAAAATTACTTCTGTTTAAGAAAAAGGTTAAGTGAATATTCAAGTGCATGTGATATGCTTGTTTCAAATGTACCAAAAACATTCTTAAGATGTTGAAATTGAAACAAAAAAAGCAAATGTGAAACACAAAGTGGCTTCCAAAAATTTTCTTACATTTTCGTTGCTATATGTAAAAAAGGTTGGCCCCCACCACGTTTACAATAGAAAATCAGGCCCCGTTGCAAAACTTTTGGACACCCCTGAACTAAGACGTCCTTCCTTGTAGTGTTATTACTGACTTCCAACTATCCATTGCCATATTGGCAATACACTTAACCACAATCATAACTACAGGATACTAATCTATATAGAGAAACACATTACGATAAACAGGACATGATTAGAGACACCACCTACGATTGACAACAATAAAAATTGGCACAGGTTCTTTTCACACATACTTGTCAAAGCAAACATAGAATTTATTGACTCATACTACCAGGCGATATATTGAACAATCACGGATCCTATGACTTAGTACCTGGCTAGATCATTCTCAAATGAAGCCTATAATGTTAGGAGTGAGCTGTAGAAATGAAAAGGCAACAAAATATTACACGATTTCTAAAGTTAACCAATTCAAGGAGTGTTGTTCCTTCAGAGAAACCTTCAACTTCAGCTGACGATGTTGTAGAGCCATCCGTATTAAATTCATCTAGAAAGTCTGTGGAGCTAATAGAAATACCACATCAACCGGATAAAAGCTACCCATTTCCAAAAAGAGACTTTGGGAAGAGAAAGCGTTCATGTCAACCGGATTGGTTCAGAACATAAAATTGGCTTCACTATAGGCCTGATGACGATAGTGTGATATGTTACATTTGTGCAAACCAGGAACTTAAAGGAAATCTAATAAGCGCTAGCAACAAAGATTATGCATTCATATCTACAGGATTCTGCAATTGGAAGAAAGCCACAATGCACTTCAATGGTCATATGCGCTCCAGTTGTCACAAAACAGCTCTGACATTCCATGTAACAGTACCGGCTTGTAAAGACATAGAGGCAATACTAAGTTTTGAAGTTGAAAAAGCAAGAGAATCTGAAAGAAACTATTTCAGAAAAGTTATGGAAACTGTGCAAGAATTAGCAAGGCAAGGAATACCATTTCAAAGTACCGAGGACAACAATGATAATTTTTGCCGAATGCTTCTCCTGAGGGGCAAAGACGACCCTGAAGTGGCAAAGCGTGTACTTGACTCTTCCAAGTCTAAAATGAACAAGTACACACATGACCAATATCAAAATGAGTTAATTGATATCATGGCTCACCACGTACTGCGAGCAAAAGTTTCTAAAATCATCGACAGTCCTTTCTATGGAATTATGGCTGACGAATATACAGATGTAAGTAACAAGGAACAGCTTTCCTTCTGCTTGCGCTGGGTAGATAGGTTAAATCTAAATATCCATGAAGACTTCCTTGGCTTTTATGAAGTAGCTAACACAAAGAGTGAACCAATAGTCCAGGCTTTAAAAGACATCCTGACTCGCTTTAACCTACACATATCAAAATGTAGAGGTCAAACGTACGATGGGACATCCAATATGATGGGAAGACAGTCTGGAGTTGCTACAAAAATGATGGAACTGGAGACAAAGGCTTTAGTCAATCATTGCTTTTGCCATTCACTTAATTTAACAGTTAAATCTACCACCGACAGAAGTAAACTTCTAAAGGATACCTTGGACACCATACGCGAAATCTGCGTATTAGTTAAGCTTTCCCCTAAAGCGTGAAAGTTTGTTGGGGAAAATACAAGACAACATTGAAGAGGACACCGATTACCATCAAAGGCCTTTAAAGCTGAACAAACTGTGTGCAACTAGATGGACTGTCCGTGCAGCCTGTTACATGAAACTGCAGAAGCTATACAATGAAGTATTCAAACTTTGGGATGAATGCTTGGAGACTAATCTGGATAGGGAGATGAAATCAAGCATTCAAGGATGTAGAGCTGAGATGACAAAGTTTTCGTTCTTTTTTGGTCTGCTCCTTAGCCAAAGGCTGTTTTCTATAACAGATAATTTGTCACAAGCTTTACAAGAAAGAAAGATTTGTGCGATATCTGGATAGCGTATGGTTCGAGCAACGCTAGCCACATTCGAAGGCATGAGAAGTGAAGAAGCATTCGAATTGCTGTATGCGTCAATTCAAAAGAAAGCCGAGAGCTACAGCATGGTTGAAGAGCCCAAACTTGGAAGAAAGAGAGGCAAACCAGATTATTCAATTCTCCAGTTTGTTGAGGGTTATAATGAAAGCCAAGGTCATCAGTTTGAGAGTGCGAAAGACATGTATCGGATAATCTGTTTTGGAGCAATAGACTGTTTTATTGTCTCCTTAAAAGATCGCTTTGATCAGCCATCTTTTCAAGTTTTTGCAGCACTAGAGGAGCTCCTTCTTTCCATCATCAAAAATGATAGCATTGACAAAGGAATGAAAGTTCTCCACGATGTTTACTCAGAAGACGTCGATTTTGACAAACTTGAAGTTGAAATTCCCATTTTTAGGCAGCTTTTCAAAAATAGCTCAGTCCTATGTTTTACTGATGTAGTGGATCATTTGCAAAATCTAACTGATGAAAGGTGTCTGGTACCAAATGTCATGATCATCATTTACATCCTGATGGTGAATCCAGCAACAAGTGCAACACCAGAAAGGTCTTCTTCGCTCGCTCGCAGAATTAAAACCTGGCAACGAGCATCCATGTCCCAACGAAGGTTCAATTCTCTAGCCATTCTTAATTGCCACAAAGATGAAACTGACAAAATCGATCTAGTTTCTGTGGGAAATGACTTTGTTAGCAAGCATAATGAGCGATATCGTACCTTTGGAAAGTTTGTTAAAGACGAGTTCAATGTGTAAATATAAGTAAAAATGTTTTGAGTGGGGATACTTGTCGACAGATGCTTTTAGTTATGCTTTCTATGAAGTACTAGAATTCCTAAAGCACTTTAAAAAATTTTGATGATTTTCAATCAAGAAAATTCAGGCCTAAATGTAAAGATCACGTCTTTACTTTGAAATTGGATTTGTGATTGTTAGCAACTGATTGATAAGAAGAGTAGCTGTGTAGCTTAAGCATGTAAACTTTTTTAATACTCTGTTAATTATGTATTCCAGCCCTTTTGGTTCTATTAAGGTTTTATAATAATTACTACAGTGCCATTGTTTAATAACTATTACAGTTTTATAATTGCCTTAGAAAAATAACATTAGATAGCGTGTATGTAGCAAGATTATTGTGTTCGCAGAAATTTATTCTATTTTCATCCTACATATCACTTGGTTCAGACTTATAATCGCCCAATTTCAAAACAAAATACCCCTTAAGAGTACCATCGGACATGCTCCCCATTTGGAAACTTTGGCCCCCCCAACTTTCAAAATCGCATCGGGGTGCCTGATTTAAGGGGGTTATGGTCTGTAATTATGTCGAACATTTTGCCGCATAGATATGGTCTAAAGTGCTTAATACCCCACATTAAAGCTAAGCATTCTCGTTCTATAGTCGCATATTTTCGTTCGTGTCTGTTCAAACTCCTACTTGCGAATGCTATTGTCTTTTCTACTCCATTGACATTCTGTGATAACACCGCACCAATACCTGTATTACTAGCATCAGTGTAAAGCGTGAACCTCTCCTTAAAGTTAGGATATGCTAAAACTGGTGAAGAAAGTAGCGCATTTCTCAATTGCTCAAAACTCTTTTGGCATTCTTCTGACCATTTAAATTTAACACCTTTCTTAAGTAATGCATGCAATAGATTGGCAATAGTAGCAAAACCTTTGATGAATCTGCGATAGTATGAAGCTAATGCCACAAAACTACGGACCTCATTGCAATTAGTCGGTACTGAATAGTTTTTAATAACAGCTATCTTCTCTGAATTAGGTCTAATACCATCTTTACCTACAATATGGCCTAAATACAAAACTTCTGGCTTACAAAAATGGCATTTTTTTGGTTGTAATTTCAGACCTTCGGTTCGGAGACGGTCAAAAACAGAACGTAAATTACACAAATGTTGTGAGAAAGACCTTGAATACACAATAACATAGTCCAAATATACCATGCATATTTGCCATTGAAGACCACTTAAAACAAGCTGCATCATCTTTTGGAAAGTGTAGCTTGCATTTACAAGACCCATAGGCATGACTCTAAATTCGAAATTACCCTGTCTGGTACAACAAGCTGTTTTATCCATATCGCTAGGCTTCATTGGCGTTTGCCAGTAACCAGATGCAAGATCTAATGTTGTAAAGAAACAGGCATCACCTAAAGAATTGAGTACTTCATCAACACGTGGCATTGGAAAAATGTTTCTGTGATAGAATTCAATTTCCTAAAGCCTACACAGAATCTCGGTGAACCATCTTTTTTCGTAACAATTACTAATGGTTGTGACCATGGGCTATTTGATTACTGAATAATACCCTTTTCAAGCATATTTTGGATGTGCTCATCTATCATATTTAACTATGGGGAATCCTATACGGACGTTGAGCTAGCGGCTGGTGGTCTCCTGTGTCTATATCATGGGTAAAACGGTGGGCTCGGCCTAAATCGAATTTATTAGTTGTAAATACGTCCTCATATTCGATCAACAAATCAACAAGACGGCACTTTTCACTTTCACTTATTCTACAATTAGACACGTCAGTGTCATCAATCCACGAAGTAGAAGAATCTGAAGTTGTCTTACCTTTCTCTTTGAGGCATTCACGGTCATCAATTATTTCTGCCATTCCTACACAAGTACCTGCATGTATTTTAACTGGAGAAAGATTAGCATTTGCGATTCTAATAGGAATTTTGCCTCTATCAACATTTGTTACACAACGAGCTGGAAAAAGTAAAGAATCGTAACTAACTACCTCGTACTTTGGCTCGACAAGAACTGTGCCTTTTAACCCAGCTACAGACCCAATAATAAGTGCTTCGCTGCGCGCTGGTATTTCTAGCGTGTCTATGGCGCAAACAGGAGCTCAGGTGGGTTGCTTAAGAGTACTAACATGCAAGGACTGTTGACCGATCTTAATACGCATGCTGCCTAAATCTAAGCTTGCACAAGATTTGATGAGAAAATCTGTTCCTAAGAGGAATATTTAGAATTACGAATGACACAACAATCAACATACCATATACTGTCTCCTAGATCTAACTCTACGATTGTTTTACCAATAATATTAGGATTTTCTCCTGTAGCTGTTCTAGCTTTAATACTACACGGTTGCATTTCTAACGGTGTTTTAGAATGTCTATTGATAATTTCATATAATTCTGAACTCATTATTGAGACACCGGATCCAGAATCAGTAACAATATCAGTTTGATAATTTGCAACGTTAGCATTAAATGTTACACACTGATATACATCAATTTGATTTATCGTATGCATTACCTCAACTGCTTGGGGATTTTTGTAGTTACTTTTAGCTGCATCACACCCCAAGGATGACACGTGAGCAGCCTTCTCTAGTTTTTTGGCTTCTGGTACAATGACTTTTTCGAATGGCACTCGAGCTCATAATGCCCAACCTTCTTGCAGATGTTGCATATTGGACGGCCATCAGTGCTCCGCAGATTTCGATCGTTACGCCAATTGTACCTCCTACCGTAATTTGGGGGTCCTGGAGATATTTTGGATTCTGTGAGGGCAGTCGTAAACTTTTCTACAGCGTTTTCCAGCCGGTAAATTCTGTCCTGGAGGTGTTTCTCACTTGATATTGTAGCGACAGGGGCCACAGGTGGCTCAGTGTTGCAGAACGTCTGCGTCCAGGGGGCAGTGCCATTGACAACGTGGTCGTTGATCTCTTCCCTTTTCACCACTTCCACCGCTTTATTGAAGTCAGTAGGGTCAGAAATCAAACGATGCGTTTTGTGTAGGTCGCAGGCATTTTACGAAGTGCTCTCTCATTAAGGTAGCTTGGTGTTCCAGCGGCATTTCAGTGTATGCCCGGCGAACAAGTTGCTGAATCACCATGCCGAAATCCTCTGCTGATTCCGTTGCTCCCTGTTTTCTGGAATACAGGCTAGCGTAATAAAATCTTCTGGCTTTCTTTGGTATAAAATGATCAATGAGGGCGTTTTTCAGCTCTTCCCAATCTGATCTTTGGCTATGGGGCAGCTCATCGTAAAACTCGGCCGCTCTATCCCGAAGGAAAGCTGGCAAAATCTCAATTTGTCCACGCTCAGACCAACCGTTGGCTTTAGAAATTCTGTCAAAACTTTTTAGCCACTTTTCTACATCTTCTCCTGGCTCTCCGAAAAATTTTGTCGGGTGGACGACGGTCTCGGGTGACTCCTCCATACTTCTTACTGGTGGGGTCCCAAACGATACTTCAGTGTCTCTTGCTTTTCGTCCTTTACCCATTAACAAAGTTCGAAATATTTACAAGTTTCTATATACGAATAAATTTTGAAAGGTTATGTCAGTTTGCTAGCAATATATACAATGTTCACTTACGGCCACGAGGGGATTCTTAATATCTCCACGAAATTTCTTCACGAATCGGCTAGGTTTGAGATGGGTCTCGAAGAATTTTGCAATCTCTTACGATCCCACTCCTGTCACCATTTGTGATCAGCTCCCAGATCGCGTTTGTTTGTCGGCAGGATTGACACAAAGAAATGACTCAAATGTGTTTCCTCTGTCTCTCATATGTACTTTAACCACACTACTGAGATCTTTTACAAGCACCTACAGCATTACAACTCTCCTCTAAACTACTAGGGGTGTATTATATTTATATACTATGAATACTGATGCAGGATGTGTCAGCATTTTTGCCCGACTTAGAGTAATTGTTACTCAGCATAAATTATAAAAGAAGGGTACTGCTAGTTCTTTCTAGAACGCCTAGTCTTGTCGTATATGACGCAAGGGTAGATAATCCTTAATCCATAAAACAGTAGAATAGAATGCTGCATAATGCACAGTCATTATTATGGGTTCTTATATCCTAATAGAGCTTATGTAAAATGCGGAATGGCAATATGTTGCCGGATACTCCTTGGCCTAACTACATTCTTAACTAGAAATAATCAACCAAACTATAGAGCGTAGATAAACATTTATTGCATGGCGCACGGTGAATTACTATATGTGCAAAGCATTGCGCAGCGCGTATTCTTCCCATTACTTAGAGCATAAAATCAGCATTATTACAGACTTCTTTTTTATTTCTGACAGCCACGTGTCTTTGTGAGCTTGTTATCATGGAGATAGAATATATTGGCATCGGATTGAATATATTTTGCCCTGCGATTGAATATATTCCAACATCGGGCTGAATTCATTTTTCAACATGGAATTGAATATATAGTTCAACATTGAATTGAATACATATTAGGACTGGATTGAATACATATTAGGACTGGATTGAATATATTTTAGTAAAAGATTGAATACATTTCACTTTATTGAATATATATTTGCAAGACTGAATATTGCTACATACGGCCAGCCATAGTCATGTAAAGAGTGCTTTATTGAAAATGTTTCAAAACATTCGGATTTCGATTTCAAATGCTTCAAAACGTTCGGATTTCGAATTCATATGCTTCAAAAACGAAAGTTTCGAATTACAGTAATTTGGATGTCGAACATAATTTTTCGTTTTGTTTTGCTTTGAACATTTGAATGTCTTGCAGTTTTCGGCAGTGAAAAATGACGACTCCAGATTCTCCAGATGAGCTCGGCCAAGAGACTTCGCAGCTGCATCAAGAGTTCTTTACAGCATATAAAGAAAGGTTTCCTTGTGAGAACCAACACACTGCTGTTATAAAGTGTTCAGCAATATGGCAAAACATAAGAAAGGAGGGTTGTTAAGAGGGGGGTTGTCTCTGCCTAGAGTGACGTCACGCAAAGGGATCTCACATGAAACCGTGACGGAGCGTGACAAGGGGAATGGGTGGTTCTAAAAACCCAAATGTAGCGTGACGTAATTATTGAACAGCCCCTAATGACTCAAGATCAATGCTCTACTGTCTTGCGTAATGTTTATGAAGGAGTTGTTGATGAAAGGCTCCTGTTGCTGGTCAAAGCCACGTCAACGACTGGTGAAGCTCTGTTTAACCTACTTAATAGCACGCTAAAAAAACAAGACCTTGGTAATAAAAATTATGTTGGGGATGCATTTGATGGAGCAGCCAACATGAGCAGCGCATATAATGGCATGACGGCAAAAATATCGAGCGTTGCAAGTTTGCATGTTCATACATTGTGCTGCAGCCATTGCTTGAACTTATTATTAGCTGACGCAGCATCGGCATGCACGCAAGCAATTACTCTTTTTTGGGGTTCTCCAATCAGCGTCAAGATTTTTCAAGCAATCTCATAAGAGGATGGATGTTGAGAACCACGTGATTGATATCTCATTCGAACAATACAGATTGTGACTCATGTTTCATTTTAGACTTTAACAGTCATACGTTTTTTGACTTTTGAACATCATGCGGTTTTACCTATTGTTTAGTGTTTACACTTTGCTTTTTTTCCATTGTAGTGAGGTTATGATTAATAGACTGTAGACCTTGCGTTGATTTCGTTGCTGTTTTCGGTTGCATTGATAAATAACACAGAATATTTTGCTTTATGTAGATCTTTTCGATATAATCTTCTTCAGGTTATGGGCCCAGGATCACAGCTTTTTTATTGTAGAATTTTTATGGATGTTTGATGGTTTGTTGCTGAATAAAACTGGATGTCTCAGTTCGAAAGGCTGTCTGATATGTTGTTATGATCAAGATGGCGTCGCAGGAAGACATTGGTTTTAAAGTTGAAAAACTGTCTGGAGAAAACTACCATAGCTGGAAATTCCAGATGAAAATGTATTTAATCGGGAAAGATCTGTGGGATATAGTTACTGGCCATAGAGAAAAAATGTGTCTGCAGAACTGAAGAAATAAAATAGTCATCTGAAATTGAAAATAATTGCTTGGAAGCCAAAACGGATGAATGAAACCATCAAAAGGAAAGACAAGAGAATTTTGAACTTTGCAATCAAAGAAGGACGCAAACTACCACAGAAAAGAAAACACAGACTTGCAAGTGGAGCATGAAAAGATAAAAAGAATGAGGCTAAGGTATCAGAAGCAAGATAATAAACAAAGAAAGGAGATACAGAGGAAGCTCAGAGAGATTAAATCAAACGAAGCTGCTGTCACATGGCAAAGCATAAAAAAGATTTACCCAAAGATAACTGATGAAAAACTTGATATTTGCTGCAAGATTGTTACCAATGCTAAAGCCTTCAAAGGAAAATCTCTTCAACACATTTGGTGTGATGAGGAGACTGGGCAAAACATGACATACACTGGAAAGATTGCAAATGTCACAAGAGGCGGGAAGTCTCTAGTAATTGACTACAAGCAAGATGCAAAAATTGATGAGGGGGCAAGCTGTAGCATGTCAGTTATTGAAGTACTCACTGACAGTATTCTCGAGGACCTTATCCTTGTTTGAAGTAGTTTAAAAGTTGACCCGACATTTATTGTTTCATATCTCAGACAAGCAGATTATTTAGGTTAAAATCCTGAAGGAATAGAAATTTGTGAAAGTACCTACAGACGGAAAACACCATTTTGATACATTCTTGCCCTCATAGCATACATTAGAAATATACAGTTCCAACCAAAGCATAATTTTTGCCCATTCCCCCTTTCACTCCCACAATGCATAATTTTTTTTGAAGACACCCTCATATTCCAATTCTCCTGCTCAGACTCCCCCTTTTCGCCTAGTTTCAGCACAAGTTGAATACTTTCCATTTTTCCACTATTGGAATCTGAAAGTGTAGGGTCGACTTTTTAACTAAATCCTTATTGTAAAATTTGCAAACTTTCAATGGTATAACTTCTCTCATATAAAAGATAATTCAATGGGGTAAGCTTTTTCTTGAGCCATTTTCATTTCATAATTAAAAAATACTAGGTTGATCTTTATATGTGAAAAAAAGATTTTTGTGCCCGTACCTACACTTTCTGCTTGGCAGTATTTTGTTATAATTCAGCATAAGACCAACAGTATAGAAAATAATCGCATAATTGAGATATTACGTTTCTGATTTTTAAATTGGATTCTGCCACCAAAGTTTATTTGACCATTTTCAAAGTGATAGCAGTTAAAAAATTGAAGTTTTTGCAGAGACTTGAATACAGAATGATTGTTTTCAGACCTTTACATGACTATAGTATACTTATAAATATAGCCAATGAAATATTGTGGCAGATTGTTTAAAAATTTACTTGTAATATCTCTAAAATGTGGTTAGTTTCCATAATGACAGCATTATCTTGAAAGTGCAAACTTTACCTAAATGTTGTGTTATTCAAATGTATAGGTAACGTTTTGCTAGAAAGAAATGTAACATTCCTACACCTTGTAATTCATCAAACCTGGCTTTATCCCAAAAAATTCTTGCACTTGTACCAAGAAATGGGCCCCTTTTCAATGCATTTCTCCCGGCTGTTATTCTATAGCCATGCTACCCCTGATGTCTGGCAGGTAGAACATTACTTAAATTCCAATTTCATCTGTGAACCTAAATTAGGAACATTGAATCCCAGTAATGTAAATCCTCGAACTGCCCCCCTCAAATAAGCCCCCACCCAAGCATGTGACAGTATCAATTTGAAAGTCTGTTAGTGCTTCATAGAGCTAGGAAAGAAAAAGCATCCATAATTAAAGAAAATTTGCCTGTCCTTTACAAGCATTTTATTGCTTGTATATGTAGCATAGAAGAAATAGCTTATTAGTAGAAAAACTGAAATATACCCAACCACCAGGAAAATTTCAAGCCCCCTCCCCCAATAAGCCCCCCTTCAAATAATCCCCCATGCTATAATCCAAAAAATATATAAGCCCCCAGGGGGCTAATTCAAGGATTTACAGCATTTCTTTCTTAGGCTAAACATGACATGATTTTGAAGTCACATAAATACAGTCAACAGGACTGCCAGCAGATTTACAAGGCTTCTTGATCCAGCAATTTAATGCAGAACATTTGTCTTCACATGGGTCTTGCTATCCTAGCGTCAAATGCTAAAAACTGAACTGGAACAGGAAAATGATGCAACCTATATAACAGGGGTGGGTAAACTATGGTCTGCAGATTATATCCGGCCAGCGACAGGACTTTTTGTGGGCTACGAGGAGATATAATTATTCTACAAAAGCACATGGCATTAGCTTTGAGCTTTTATTGCTATTTTCATTATTAGGCTATCGTCAGTGTTCCCCCTCTATTTGACAAATGTGGTCTACTCTCCCAAGAGGTTGAAAACCCATACTCTATAAGTAAATTCTGCTAACTTATCATTGCTGGCAAGTAGTAATTGACTACTGTTTCATCGGTATGGTAAGCTAAGTGCAAAGAATGGCTGTCACTGATGTTGCAAGCAACTTTTGTTGGAATAGACTGCTGGGCATTTAAGAATGAATAGAGCTTCTGAATATCGATTTTCGCCTCAAACCTCTCGTCACGCCGAATTACTTCGGGCCTTTCATCAGCTGAGAGTTCTTCTACAAAATCCACTTCCATATTTTTGAAATAAGTTGTTATGGTGACTTCATCAGTCTCAATTTCAATTGTAAGCTGTCCAACTCTATTTGCTGCAACCACCTTGATGATAAAATGCTTTTCAGTTGAAAAAATTAAGTCATAAAGTACTAATTACAGAATAGAGCATAGAGAGTAATCACATAATATTCTCTATTTTGTGATATAATGCTGTAAGTTTACACTTCTTTGCATCCCCTAGCAATTTCTGGCATTTTATGTGTTTGAACTAAGCAATAGAGTATATTAGGGTGATGTCATAAATATATATATTTGGAATTTTTACATGTTGACCAAATGGTGTGAAAGAGTACCACAAAATAGGGATGTGCAGATACTTTTAAGTGAATATTGTCAGAATGGGATGAAATACAACCATTTGACAACATGAAACTTGCCATGCAAACCACAGTATTTTTCTCCTGGTTTCAAACATTCAGAACCAATCTCAAAATAGATTGAGTTGATAGGAACTATGTCAGCACTCAATTGCCTACATCTTGATCATTATTTTTCAGATGGAGCTGGTATTTGCCAATGGTAGCTACTTCAAAGTACTTTTTCCTAATTTAAAGCCAAAACTGAATATTCTAGAAATAGAATGTTCATGATGCCACACTAATGAACTCCAGTGCTCTATCTTTGTTTCTCCACTTTGTGCTGTATGGAGCTTTCTCATTAAGTAAACACCACCAGTTTTTCACTTCCAATTTTACTTTGGCAGATTATGATACATTTCAGATAGCAAAAGACACCTAAAAATCAAGACTCCATTGATTGTAATATATCAAGATTCAGTGTGTTTGATTTGCTCAAGCATATATATGGCATTCAATTTCCGTTTCTCTTAAGGAATCATTTTCCCTACCAGAAATACCACAATTATGTCCACAGACATCCCCAATGGTGTCAATTGCTTAAGAAATATTAATAAACTTACAGCATAACCAGATATATTCTTCATTCGTTCCACTACACTTTTTAGGGTTTTTGTACTTGGCATACCAATACAGATCTGAGTGAACAACAATAAACTGCAATCAGTAATTGAATCACAACACAGAAGTTTGATATCAACTTTCTATTAGTTTTTCCTAGCTATAATGGGCTGTTCCTGGTTAAAAGAACTTAAACTCTTACTAAAATCACACTTTTTCAAGGTTGTAGCTAGTACACTTTAGGGAAAAGTATTAAATATACAAACAGACCAAAAAATATAGTATTCAAAATGAATTGATACATTGACACATAAAGCAAATCCAAAATCTTTAAAAGCATTTAATGTGAGAGATTCTGAATATCAAGCCACTATAAGAGTTTGCATGGTAAAGAAAACTTACATCACAGTTTGGAAGATTGGGCTTACTGTAATCTTCCCAAAATCTTGATGGAATGATTCCAACAGGCACATCATGCACAACACTTCTTGTGTGGCTGGCAAGAGATGGCTGAAATAATTCCAAATTGTTATTGTACTACTGGTGAATAAAGGTGTAACAATTTATCCAAGTCCCAATAGACAACTCACAGAGTGCCCAAATTCAATATTTAACAAGACAGGTACTTATAGCTTTCCTACAAGGAAATTAATGTATAGACTTTCACAAAAGGTTTTAATTTAAAAGTTGTAAGGTTTTTTGAAATGTCTATTCATACATGAATTTAGCTACCTTAATAGGCATTTCAAAAACTTTACATTTTCAAATTGCAAGCATTTGTGGTTTTCTACATACATCTATTCACTAAATAATTCCCAGCATCCATAAACACAAGTTTAGGAGACAATATTGCCAAACTATTCTAATAAATTCTTAATATTCTCAAAAGAACATGTGCCTAATGCCATAATTAAACAATATGTATTGAATTAGTATATATCTTAGATCCAATTGGAATATAAATTACATGAAATGGAATGCAGACATTAACAAAAAGTCAACACCATACCAAAGAGACTTCAAATGTTAAACAAGAAGTTTGCTTTCTTGTCAGCTTCAGTTTCAGTGACTGTGAGTTCTGTGCAGATCTCATTGCACGAACTAGATTGTCAGCTACAATCTCTAGATAAATCTCATTTCTTTCATCTTTTCCTTCAATTCTGTACTCATCAAAGAAGTCTTGCTATTATGGAAGAATATAAAAATGAATCTAAAACTTTGTCTAAATTACTTTTGACACACAAGAAGTACCAATAATATGTAAATAGTAAACAAAAGTAACAATTATAAAATTTGAATTGTGAGACCAACCTTTTATCAGTCATAAAGCTGTTTTAAATACATTTAATGGCATTACTTAGCACATAATTAGTGCTTAAGAGTACTATCATTTCATGAACTACTTTTACAGTTGTTGCTATAAACAAATTAGAAAAATAATATAGCTTGTACAAGAAATAACAAAACATCAGCATCATGGTACTTTGAAGCTGAAATGCAGCAATTGTTTTTCTCAGGGTTTGCAAAACTTCTTTAACAATATTTCCAGAACTATGAAACATATTTTCATTTGTATTTTGAAGCCCCATAAAAATAGAAAAACATTGTTTCAAATGCTGCATTTTATGATTTTTTTGGTGGATTATGTCTTGTATTACCAAAATTAAAATGAACAAGCATATCACAAAAGGTGTTTAATACAACACTAAGTTATATCCAATTCAGGATGTTTTAGAATTGTCCCAAACAAAAATCCAAAACACTTCCACAGCCATTTTGAAAAACCTCTTTGGCCAAAACTTTCAGGGTCCTGGAAAATTGCATTATCAATTTCCATAACTTTCCAAAACCCAAACGGTTTTGGAAACCCTGTTTTCTACATCCAATTTATATTCAGCATCATACCTAGGGCAATGGGAACCTAAATACCTATGCAGGGACCCTAAATACCCATGCATTCTCAGTATCTAGTGACACAAAGCAAACTTTGGCTTGGTAGCTGAATCTAGTGGTGATTATTTAAATGAACTTTATATCCAACAGCGCACTATTTTACCTGTTGTAGTTCACACCAGAGCTTGGTTCCTCCAGTTACAGCTTTCTCAGTGAAATTAAAGCCAATATTTGAGGGTCCAAGTTGCAGAACACATACCTTGCATACTTTGCTAACAGTTGTCAAGATTTCTAAAAAGAAGTACACATAATGCATTATGACAATCTATTCAAACAATTTTGAAGCTACAGGGCCTATCACGGTCCAGAGAAAAGCAAGCCTTCCTCTGGCAGCCACTTCTTTACAGAAACCTCTCACTACATAGCATTCAATCAAAACTCCCCATACTGCCCGTCCATTGTCCAAACACCAAACTGCTTCATTGGCATGCATTAGAATTCTTATCATGTCAGATTTTCTAAAAAATTATTGAGCCTTCCTCAACTCGGGGATAAACATGAAAACCATCTCCCCACTTACTGTGTACTTTGGATAACTTGCAATGCTCAGCAAGAATTTAAAAACTTATACCGCGTGCACTGGCAACAGATTGTCCTTCTTTTACTACAATTTTTGATTATGCTGTCACTCTTGACCATTTCTCTGACTAGCACAAAAGAAACGATGACATCAAGACCAAATCTACGCAGCAAAAACCTACTCGTAAATGAATGAATGTGGCCTATATCTGTCATTTGAGCTCTGAATCTCATTTTTCTCTGTTTTGGTGTGTACAACCTCAATATTTCATATGAAACAAGGGTATTCTTGAACCTGTCATATACCTGCTTCCCGCCATTTATGCCTTTCACTAATCTTTGGTAATGCGCATGCTCACTGCAGCCTTTGGGGAAAAGGGATTTTGCTATGCCAGAAGAGACTTCTACCTTTTACCCAGCCAAGAGGACTTCCGTACTTCAATAAAATACTTAGAGAACCGGTTTCTTCAGGGAGGTTTTTTTGCAACGATGCAAGTCCGTAGCAAGGCCTTTGTTGCAGGGCCAATATTGTCTCGGACGAGTCAGGTGGTACGAAATCTGATGTGTCATTTGCCACCCTTCGGTTAGGGCCTGCTCGATGTCCACCAAAAAATTGAGAGAGACACCCACTTTTGAATCATCCAAAGTGGGATAATAAGCATATGCCTTATTTTAGGTTAGCTTCCCGTCTAACTAATTGGTTTGTTAATTAATGCCTACCAAAACGTAAATACACATTAGTATGTTACAAGGAAAGAAAGATATTACACGTCAATGATAACTAACTTAGAAGGATGAATCTATCAACAAAAAATATCGTTACAATCACAAAGGATAACAGATATGGTACTCAGGGGCGTAGCTAGAGGGGGTGTGGGAGTATAGTACTGATCTCATCGGTACTGACTTTCTTCGATAAATGACTGTATGTTTTGCCATGATACAGTCAAAAGAGTGTTGAAAATTCCCTTTCTTGTAACAACGCACCACATAAGATTAAAGATTTCACAGCATTGCCAGTTTCTGTCGGTAAATTATTGCTTTACACTCCTCCCCCCAGTAAAAGAGGTCACATGACGTCACTCGTGATACTTGTAGCATGAACCTTTTGTAAGAACTTGGCTGGAAGACCTTTGACGAACTAATAAGGGAGCTGTCAACTTTTGGAGGGGTGTCAAATTTATTAGCCTTGTTTTATTGGGCTGCCAAAGTTTTTTACCAATTCATGATGGGGTAGCAAAATTTTGAAAAAATTCCCAACACAGATATTATTTAAATGCCAAGTGCAGAATGTCTATTTTTCTAAAAAAAAATATATATAAAAATGCTTTCTTTTTCAAAATAAAAAATTTGAAAGTAAAAAGTTATTTGAAATAATCAGTTAGTGTTCTTTGTTTCTTTGATACCCTTTTACTTTTTCATTTTCCTTTCTTTTATATCCAGATTACATTTTTGGCACTTTCACGCTTTAGATCCATATTGAATGACACAAATAGAACTATTGCTGGGTTATGAAATTTTTCCAGCATTTGAAAATGGGGCATCACATATTATTGAATACAATGGATGGCGCAAGTAAACTTTTCAATTGATCCCAAAAATTCTTCCACCCCTGTACCCACCATTCAAAATGACAGCTCCCTAACAATTGAGTCAAAAATAATAGTCTACAAATATTTAAATGGGCTGGCTCCAAAACATCTGTGGGACTTCTTTACTAGAACTTCAACTCTCTCCTCTCTTAGCACTGAAACAAAGTAAATTTTTTGGGTAGGTGCTTATTTGAGGGGGGGGGGTTATTTCAAAGTTTTGAGTTTTCCTCAAAAGTTGAAGCAAAAAAGGACATAATTTTCTCAATCAGCTAGAGTAAACAATTACAAAAAAGCTATTTCCCAAGCAAAATTTATTAGTCAATAACGATGTCTTCGTTATCATAACGAACATCGCGTTTCTTTCTACTGTTTGCTTCCAGGCAAAGGACGTAATACTTAATAGCTATTGTGCTGTGTCATTTCTTGACATAAGATATTAATCTGCAATTATGCTTTCCTCTAATAAGACCCACTTGGGAGCTTATTCGAGGAGGGCTTATTAATGAACTTTTAGGTGGGAACTTATTCGGAGGTGGGGGCTTTTTCGAGGACTTAAAGTAATGAACAAAAATGGTCCACGAAATAAGTCTCCCGCGTATTACTCACAGTTTCAAATCTGGGGTTATGAGTGTGCAAAGTCAGTAAATATAGCGAATGTCCAACTATCGTACTTCCCATAACTAATGGAACTACAATATTTCTTGTTCTGTTCTTATCAATGAAGAGGGAAAACGTACTTTGTAGAGGAATTAGGAGAAAGCAGTAACGAAGGTTGTCAAAAAAAGAGGATGGAAAAAGCAAAGTCCATACCCTCTTCTCCATCGACCCTGGTGGGACTCGAACCCACAGTCTCCAGCTCCGGAGGCTGGCGCCTTATCCATTAGGCCACAGGGCCATCATTGCGAGGCTGGTAAGCTAGTATATTACATTTATGTATACATTAAGGTGACCTTAGCAACACAATCAATGTCACATCCCTAAACCATAATCAGTAGACTATGCCCAAACATTTAGCTTTTCGGTTAATTCCCAGTACAGCAATAGTGCCAGTCGCCGTTATATTACTGATGAAACGCGAGTGCAGCCTTCTTTGTCGGCAAATTTGGTTAGAGAGAAGTCTTTGTCGGCAAATTGGGGATGTCCACCCCTTCAACAATTTCACTTGGCTTCGCCCTGATAGGAAATAAAAACGGTTGATAAGAAAAGTAGCACTTAGCTGCTCAAAAAAAAATTAAGAAAATGCAATGCTAGATAAGTCGATAAGGGACGGGTCGTTATTTAAAAACGGAGATGGTACTGAAGAGACGCGGATTATGATTACAAAATTTTTCCTACCCATGTTTCTACAATATTCAAGAATTCAATACGCAACCTTTTACAGGGTCAAAATGTAGCTTTCCTAACCCTCTTAGAAAGATTTGAATAATCGTCATGGCTTCAAAGAAGAACTTTACCTTGTCTAATTTCTTGCTCCCCAACCGTTCCCTAAATTCATATGTATGTAAAAATGACCAGTCTCTCTCCGAGCATACAGTTCATGAAGCAACCTGACTTTTGCTCTCGCTCATGTGATTCTTCTACAATTTGTACTATTGATTTGGACTTTCATCAGCATTTAGTATTTCAAAGTTATGTGACACTTTGAAAGCATGTTAGTCGATCGATCTGCTCAATCTTGAAAGAGTTCTTTGTCTTTATCATTTATGAGTGGAATAAGAGCAAGAAATATCCAACTGGCTTTAACATGCAGCAACTCCGCAAACAGATGACTTCTTGTGCCATCACGGTCCATATGGTCAAATGAGTTATTTACATTTGAGCTATCATTAATTCAATGCTGTTTAAGAATTCATAAACAACGAGAAGTTGATCATAATGATTTATCAACGATAGGGAGATCGTGAAACGCTTTCCATGATTTGGAACATGTTGCCAACTTCACCAGTCAAATGATATCGGGAACCTTCAAGGTTTACCTTCTGCAATAATTCGACAACTTAAGCCTGAGATGGAGCGACTAGTCTGACCTGGCAGTTCAGTGAAGGAGCTTCAAGCATGGCTGATAAGTGGTCATCGGAAGGTAAGCGCCCTTTGGTAAATAAGTTAGTTTCTGAAGCACAAGTCCTTGTTTCATAAGAAAGTTCTGTTTGATCCCAGTACTAAAACTTCAAGCCCGCAGCCAAGCCTGTGTTTCAGGGATGACAAAATTGTCCTCGAACAATTAGAACGAAATCTCTGAGAGCCTATTTCATGCTAGGTGTAGGGAGATCAGGTGGTTTTGTACTTGAAAACCCAATGCAGCAATTTGATGTTGAATGGATGGAGCATCTTTCTGGGATCACAAAATGGTTTTATCTCAGCTATAGCTTCAGCCACTCATGAAATTTTTATTGAATCTTGCTAGAGTAAACTTCAATGAAGATAATTAGGGTTCCTAGAAGTTTGAATCTTTAAAAAAATGCTACATTTTGCGATCCAAAGTTTTTAAAGACTAATTTCGCAATGATCACGACACTTAACAGACTTTCAAGAGAAGAGACATGACGAAAAACATCTTTTCCTCTTTAACTACTTCGACATTCCATTAATTCGACATACATACCAAAAATTAGGACTTAGCCAATAGACGTAAACGGTTTAATACAGACTTAGCCGATAGACATAAACGTATTAATACATTTATAAACCTCCCACTGGCACTTAATAACTGAGGATGAGACATGATGTCTCGAAACGTATTAATATTGTTTATGTCTATCGGCTAAGTCTGTATTAAACCATTTCCTAATTTTTGGTATGTCTGTCGAATTAATGGAATTTCGAAGTTAATAAAGAGGAAAAGATGTTTTTGGTCATGGCTCTTCTCTTGAAATATATAATTCAGCTGCGATTCTCAAGAAATGTCACAAACTTAACAGACTTCTATGAGGTCTAATTATCTTAAGCAACTTTTACTTGGTCTAGATCAGTGGTCTTCAACCTGGGCGATACCACCCACTAGTGGGCGATTTCAGATTTCGGGTGGGCGGTAGAATAATTTCATTTTATATCAAAAACATCCAAAATATGTACCTTTAGCATAACGCACCGAATCCTTTACTGGAAACCGATGAAATGAAATATCATTATCCGCAGTTTTTATGTTCGTGCAGTTTAAAAAAAAGGAATTTCAATCCATTACATTGTTTTACCTGCCTTATGTAATGCATTTACTTTCGGGATCAAGGTGTATCAACGATGGGGGGCTTTTTTGATCAAATGTTAGTGGGCGGTGAGAAATTATACTTTTCCAGAACTTACAAAAATGGGCGGTACGTGGGAAAAGGTTGAAAACCACTGGTCTAGATCCATAGCTTTTCATATAATCTATAGCTTTCCAAGAGACCGTAAGAAAGAGATTTACAAACCCCACGTATTCCGACTATTGCAGGTAAACTTCGAGTCATGGCTGCAAAAAGAAGGACCTTCAACCAAGCATAAGACAATCGCAATTATATACATAGTCTTACATTAAAACATTGCAAAACACACATGAAATGAAACCTTAATTAATGCCAAAGCAAAGTATCACAAATTGATGCTTCAGAGAGCAAAAACTTAATAGATTTCGGCCGATTTATGACGTCATCTGAATCGACTACTTTGTGTCACCAGAATCAAATGAAAAATTAGTGTGCAGGAAAATATTGAACTTTCTAGTATGTCACAAAGACCAAACCTGAGCTCAGCCAAAACTTCTGGAGATCCCTCCTTAGCTGCAAAGATATAGCAACAATAAAATATTACAAAATTTTCCAGGAGTGGCAAAATCTGCCACCCTATTGCCCTGGGGGTAGCATTTGCCACTTCATGCCACCCCACGGATACGGGCCTGTAAAACGTGCTTAACTTTTCACGAATTCAATATCAATAGACTAAGCTTTTGTGAATAGTTCTCTTGTAACACTCTTCTTTGACTCAAAACTCGCTTGAGAACTATCTTCTCAAAAATTCTTGAGTTCTAACTTTCTGTGTGTGAAGAAGCTCCATGTACACTTGAATGATCGATGATAAATCGTAGTACACAAATGGCTTGACTTTTTTGATAACGTTTGTCCGATGTAGAGTAGTTTACCTGAGTTTGCTTAGTTTTTCTCCAGCACGTCAAGATCTGATATACGAATACTCCAATTTAACGAAAACCAAATGAAGTTCAACAATCTGCATGAAAATGCATGAAATTGATAAAATTAATTTCATGCGTGTTCTAGTTATTTGTGTTAAATAATGTTTTTTCAATAGATGAAGTGCAACAAGTGGAGTATTTACCAACATGATTTGATTACATCCTTTAGAGCTATTTCTAACTTTTTCTGGCTGAGACACTATGCATGGCTTGCATGGAAGTGGTTGTGTGCGATGCATAAAAGAGATTGCGCGTGTGATGATCTCAATATGTCAGTGCCTCAGTGCTACAAGAAGCACTGAAAGGTGAAATGGTTTTACTTTGCAAATTTTTGAGTCCCTCAATGCAATAAGGAGCAATCAACAAAATTCAGTAGCTTTAAAAGTTGAAGCCTTATTTTTGAGTTATAACTCCAAACTATACTACCAAGGACTTATAAACACAGGAGTACTTTTTTAAGAAAGTGTTAGCTCCCATAGGCCACACCTGTTTCCCAAATGTTAAAATATGAAGCCAATCTGCATTCTCTATAGCTCTCTGCGATCATGTGTAACAAAATCCAAAATGTCGAACGCTCGGGTAATTCAATATTCCACCATGTTGGTAAGAAGCACTTTTATGCATTGTGAAAACCAAAGGAATGCGGTCAAAGTTTTTAAAGGTGTTTTACTTCATCTCAAGAAAAGGAAGAGTGGAACAGAGCAATAAATGTTGTGTCGATACTGCAAACATTTTTGCGAAAGAAGCATCGTAACTTGAATAAGCATAGACAATAATTCGTGATAAAGCTCGAGTGAGGGCCTCCCTGGGGTTTTGAGGAAGAATGGAACTTTTTGTCTTTATTGATGGGAAGATGAGCAAATTCGTAAGAGATCAAAGTGAATTCTGGGGAGCAATTCGGAAGTTTTTTTGGGAGGGAACATCCAAGAAATAGTTTTGGGAATAAGAGAAGTTATGGAATTTTCTAGGGAATATGGTAACATAGACCCATTCTGGGGAGCCTTTGAGTCTTGCGTTTTTTCTAAAATTATTCGTAGATTTAAGCACCTTTGAGCCTCAATGTACTTATAAACTTTATTCTTAGAAATTCATAATAAACTTTTGTATATTCTGGAGCCTGCTATTAGTTATGCATCTCACTAGTAACATAGCTCGTAAAGACAGGAAATATTAGGACCTGACCAGGAAACTAAAGCATAATTACAATAGCATTAAATTTGTTAACCTTTCTATAAGCACACTAGGGGTATTTTCTTCACATTCTGTTGACTTTACTACTATGCACAAAGAGTTTTCTATAGAAGACCGACATCTGACCTGCATCGCCATCAGGTCCACTTAGTGATCTTTTACCGAAGAAGAAAATACTTATTAGCAGTCTAGCTATTTGCTATAATTATCTTTTCTTTCTTTTCCCGTTCGTTGCAAACCACAAGTCGCTACTCGCAGAGATTCTAACCTTTGATTTTCCCAAAATATCAAAATTACAGATTTTCGCTCAGCTTTTTTGTTGCTGTAGCTATAGGATCTGTGAAGTGGATTGTGGAAGTCATTACGTCAGCAGTAGGCAGTAGATTAGAGAAGAATGGGAGCAAACCCAGCAAATGTCACGAACCAATAGGAAACTCCAGATGTAAACGATGTTGATCACATACAAATCATAAATACACAGGAAATACAGTATAATTTGAAATAGTTGTTAATGTAGGAAAAAGCAGTAGGTCGTGGCGTGAAGCCGAGAGGCTGGAAACCTGGATTAAACACGGAGAGGTTTCCGACCAAAAGGGGAGAGCTGGAGTGTCTGTATTTGTAAAAACCGGAACATAGTAAGGCTTGCATTGGTATGAATATAATATGAAGTTTTAAAAAAAGAATACAAAATCATCTGAAAGCGTTACTCAAATCACAAATACGCCACAAAAATAATCATTTCACCGCCCATTTCCATTTTCGGCACCCCATAAACAAAGTCTTCGTATGCAGCTCAGCCCACCTCCTATCAAGAAAAATGCAAAAATAAATGGTGAAGTACGTACATTGTTGCTGGGTAGGCGCCATATCAGAGCACTTCCAGCTCAGACAGTAGAAAGTATTTACATTATTTTTGCTCAATAAAGGGCACACGAATATAGATAGTGGCATGAAAACAGACAGTACTGACTCATGGACAGGTTTGAATCTATTTTAGCATAGTTTTTGTTAGTAAACAAAGCTTTCAGATAGATATAACTCTGATATTGGCAATGTAACGTTCGGATTTAAAGGCCCTACTTTTCCTAACAATGTCCAAACGAAAGCAAGATTAACCATGCCGATAGATGTGTTGAATCTTACGAGGCATTGTTGATAGCAGCTGTCATTTATCAATGTAATAGAAGTATTCCATTGTTCTGGCACTAAATACGACAATATTGAGTCACATGACGCGGAATTTCTCTTTTTCAATTACATAATATCACAGTTACAATATCAATGTTGATTAAACTTACTCAAATTCTACTTGCGTAATTTACTTACCTTTGTTTCCGTGTATTGCCTACCAGTCACCGAGGAGGACAGTGGTTTAGAAATGGTCGGGGTCAGGAATTCAGAGAACGACAACACTGTTGAGTCAATGCAGCAATCTAAACCGAACGAAATGAGTCCGCTGGAAAAGAAGGATGAAGATCAGTCAACTTATTTCACTGAAAAAATCAGCATTCCAGAGACCGAGGAAGAGGTAGGACATAAATAATAACTGTTTTCTAACGTAGCCATGTTTGGATTACAAGCAAGCGCGGATGTGAAGATTAGTTATCAATCACTTTTCACACAATTTATACGTCAAACGAAAGTACTCACCAAGCCGTTTGGAATATGGAAAAAATTTACGGTTTACCAAATGGTAACCCTAACCCTTTCAAAAACCCTAATCCTCAGCCAAGCCTAACCCCGGAAGCGTATTATGGTGAAATACCATGATGTCAAATCTTGACATCGGCCCAATCAAGGCCGTCTAATCGTCATGTTATTGCTGTTTAGTTTGCAAATCATTTCCTTTTGTAGCGCTGCAACTGTTGACTGTTCGTTAACTTTTTAGTATAAATTCAGCTTCAAGAAACTATGGGCTTTCACAGGACCCGGATTCTTAATGAGCATAGCCTACCTAGATCCAGGCAACATTGAGTCAGATCTGCAGCAAGGAGCTGTTGCACAATATAAGGTATAGCATTACGACAAATGATAATTTTATTCAGGTGTAAAGTTTGTATTGATTTATTGAAAAACTATTCTGAAGTGTGAAGTAAATTTTTAGGTAACAGTAATACTTAAATGCAGTAAATCTATTGCAGATCTAAATCACGCGCCTTTCCCAGGTAAACCTGGATTTTTAGACATGCTGATATGTAAATATATATAGATTTTATGGTCCTAAGTTGTGTACTGCTGTTTTAAAAATCTTTATCCTTTTGTTTGTAGCTGATATGGATCCTTTTCTTATCAACAGTAATGGGCCTAATGATGCAGGTATTTTTGGCTTTATTTTTGTAACCAACATTTGAGAGTGAGTTTATTTAGCTTTGAACCCTCTACATTTCATGATGACCAAAATGATTAGGGAAAACAGTGCATCAGTGCATCAATTAATTAATAACTCACCACTTTTCCTACAGTTTGATTGTTCCTTTGCTTATGTTTTCTACCTAAATTTAAATTATACCGTGTAATGTCTTATTCATAATTTGTACATTATGTGTTGCTCTTAATTACTTTATTATACTTGGAATCTTATAATCTCTTTCTTTTATAAGCTGTAGAATTTTCATTGAAGTTGCATTATTTTCCCTTTATGGTGTTTTCTATACATTAGATTTTCTTTGTCTTCTGTTTGATGACTTAACATGTATAAATGCATTTGATGTATTGTTTATTAAATATAGTCAACTTAACATTAACGTACTGTATTTACTTTAAAGAAGGCCAACCTTTGAAAATAACCTCAAGGTAGGCTGAGATGTTCTAGTATAGGCCACAAAAGCAGGCTGACCTTGAAAATATGCCAGCACACAGTGAAGTCATTGTAGATCACTGTACAAGAATTGATGCCTCCATCTGTATTATTGGATATATAAAAAGAGAACATTGGAATTGTGCTACCAATCTGAATTGTACTTACAAATATTATTTGAAAGCTGATTGTTATTTATTAATATCTTAGTTTTCTCATTTGTGCAGGAAAAATTTTGAAAATAAGCCCATTAAAAAGTACACTGACAAATTTCACTTCACAAACAAATTAGGCTGTGGCTAATTTTCAAGAAAATGTGATAAAGTCCACACACATGCACACCTTCACCTACCCTCTCAAGCATGCACAGACAAAGTCACATGCACATGCAGGGATTAAGGGACAGATCCATAGCTAGTGCTGGGCTTTGGGAGTGGGCCATCTGATTACTTGTATTCCTTTTCCATGTGGGATGTTTTTTTACACAGTTGTTTGCTATAGGAAAGATAAAAATTTGGGGAGGGGCAGGGATTACTTATTGATTATATAGGGAAAATTTTGTGTTGCTTTCAGTAAAGTAAATTTAGAATTTTTGTATTGTGGCACTCCAATTGTTGTTATTGCAACCAGGATCAGCAATTCCTTCTAGTACAGTGGTTACAAAACTAGGGCCTACTATCCTTTGGGGGTCCTTAACAGGGTTTAAAGAGACTGAGGAGAATATCTTCAATTGAAGTACCATTTTAAGATATTACTTTAGTTGTCTGTATGATTTTCAAAAAATTTCTATGAAATTATATTTAACATGATCTATCTTTGTCCCAAGCTTAATTCTAAATGTTTTGTTGCAAGAGAAAGCCATATAAAAGTATTTGAAAAGTTTGGAGCCGCTGTTCTAGCAGCATATAGCAGATTGTATAAGCCACAATATTATGTTGGAATGCTGTAGATGCAAATAAATTATGCCTGCTATTTCTCTTTAAGGCATTAGCTGCCAGACTTGGAACTGTAAGTGGAATGCATTTGGCTGAAGTTTGTCATGCAAAATACCCTAAAATTCCACGAGTAATTCTATGGGTGATGGTAGAAATAGCTATTATTGGGAGTGATATGCAGGTATGTTTATTAGTCCTATTAAATTGCAAGGCCAGCCTCCAGTAAAAGGCTGAGGTTTTTCAACAGCTAGACTATTTTGAACAGTATTATTGTACAGTCATTGGTGAGTACTGTATTAGAGACTGCACTGTGCTCATCTCAGAGGACTTCATTAGACTATCTTCTGACTAAAATGATGAGCAATATATTGATTTTGAGTTCAAAGGTGGACTGGCTGATTGGGCCATTTGGGCAACTGTCTAAAGGCCTGACTGCATGAAGCAGAGAAAACTTTAAGTTCTGAATATGGAGAACTGTGCAATGTGTATATGAAAGAAATGGCCTTAAAACTGTGGATTTATCAGAAAGCTGCAGCATTTTTCAGTATCTCTGCCTACTGGTTTACACTTTCTAGAAATCATGGGTCAGTGTAGTCACACTGTGCCCAGGCTGAAAAATTTTGTCAGTCTGCCCCTTGTTGAGTTATGACATTTGTTTAAATTTTACTTTGATCTCATGCTGTCTTTGTTTATATGGCAAAAATTAAATGGTTTTCCTTAGTAGTTGTTGTTCTTTTGTTACATATTATTTTCTATGTTGCTTATGTAGTGTCAAGCCATGTGCTTTATTATTTGCTTTTTCCCTTTAGGAAGTCATTGGAACAGCAATTGCCTTTTTCTTGTTATCAGATGGCCGGTACGTTTTTTAGTTTTTAAATTTTGCTTCCAGCACATTTGATTTTGAGGTATGAATTTCATTGTTTAAATTTTTGGGTAATCCACCGAACAGTATATGGGGTCATCCATAATGGATGTCTGCACCTTAGGGAGGGAAGGGGTTTACAATGATTTTGACAAAAGAGGATAGGGAGAGGGTATTTAGCTGTAAATGGATATCCTTTTCAGAGAGGTGTTTCTTAAGAGAGGAGAGGGCATTTACAAGTCATCGCATTATTATCTTTCATTAAAGATTGAAAAACCAAGAAAGAGAAAGACATGAATACATTGTACAGTTGTATTTCACAGAATTTCTATTTTTCATATTTTGTGCTCTTCTTTAATTGTTTACTAATGCAAATATAGTGTTGCAGTGAATAGTTTTGCTTGTCAGTAATGTGTGTGCATGCTCAATGGGACATTATTGAGCTTGCAGCATTGAAGAAAAGGCCACAATTTTTGCCCACACAGACAGGGGGAAGGGGTTGCCAAACATAAAGTGGACAGGCATGGACAGGGGAAGGGAGGGAGGTTAAGAAGTGGTCGGAATGTAGGGACAGCCTTTATAGCTGAACCTATGTTAGACAACATTTTCAATATTACTTCTTTTCTTATTTCTTAATAATGTGAATCACAACAATTGTCTAAGGCATATTGTGCTTGACAGTTGAGGATTGTGGCCACGGGCAGATTTCAGTTTGTGTTGATATGGATTCATTTTTGTCCTGGGTTGAGCAATGGCATGGCCATATCCTTCAGCAGTCTTTGAAATGTATGGGAAATCAACTGTTGCATTATGTACACTTTACTTACATTTTGAAGCAAAACTGTTTGCTATAGTATGTGTTATCATTTTATTATATATAGGATTCCACTGTATGGAGGAGTTTTGATAACTATCACAGACACTTTCATCTTTCTCTTCCTTGACAAATATGGTATGCTTTGTTTTGTCTACTCAGTATGATTTTGTATCTGTTGCACATCTGCTTGGTGTTTGAATGAATTTTGTACATGGGTATATCAACCTTTATTTGGCCCCCCAGCAAAGCATATTTTACCTAATTGAAACTTATAAGAACCTGCTTGCTAGGAACAGAAGTGTTCTACAAGCTCATTTCTTACTGATGGTATGGCAAATCTTGCATACATGCCCTACTCAATTAACTTCAATTCTCTACATTCCTAATTAGATTTCAAATGCCTTTCAAGCCCCAAATTAACTATTGTCTATCTTTATGGACCACACATGTTGATCAAAAATATATGGGATACTTCTGCAGGCTTCAATCTCATTTGTGTGGATTGGCCACTTGTTTTATTGGATAGTTGGATAGACTTCTTCTGTAGATATTTACAAATTTTCAGAGGTTATTATACTTAGGTAGCAACTGCCAGTGAATGGAAGTTTTGGTAATTTGATTTTCATCCTTCCTTCTAAAGGTTTGAGAAAGTTGGAGTTGTTCTTTGGACTGTTGATTACAACCATGGCCCTCTCATTTGGTTATGAGGTTTGAATTTGTATTTTTTTTCCACATTTTTCTTCATTTCCACAATCTAATAAGTGCTTAAAATGGAAGAGATCTGTTTTCAAGTCATTCTATGCTTTGAATTTGTGGTGTTCTTAGTGGTCATGTTATATGTAATGTGATAGGAGTAATACCAAGTAGTTCCACCAACTGTCCTGGAAATTTTGCAAGCACCCTTGCAAAAATTAACCCTTAGAGAAGGGCAGTTCTAGTTGGAATTTGAACTGCAATTATAAAATTTCAAGTTCCTTCTACTATTGAGTCCCAAATGAATGTGCACCTCACTTATTAATATTTTGAAAAGTATCCACCCTGGTCATTCATGTTCCGTTTTTTTGAATCCATAATTCAATCGATTATTTAGTAACTTGAGACATTATGGTTTTCATTTTGCTTTCAGTTGAAATGACTATTATAGTAAGAGATGCTTTTCAACCACCAGTTTGTCCCAACCCCCTGTTTATTTGAGGCTGTAGAATGTTTCCAATCCCTCTAAACTGGGGTGAGTGGGGGTTTCACAGTTTTTATATTTTAGGAACACAAAAGGAAGGATTTTGTGTGCTTGTGCACTGGAAAGTTGCAGGCCATGCTGATTTTGTAGTTAACTGTAGATCCTACACCTTGACAAAAAATTTCTAGAATGTGCTGTTGGCATCATAAAGAGTTCTGCAGTTGCTTATAGATTGGTGTTGGTATCATAAAGATTGATGTGAATGCATGTATAAGGTCCTCTTATGTTTTATAGTACGTTGTTGTACAACCAGACCAAGTTGAGGTTATGAAAGGATTCATTCCAGGTTGCGGTACATGCAGTCAGAAAGTTGTTACGCAGGTACATCCTTTTTTATGAGAATAAAGTTCATAAGAATGTTGAGGCACAAAATTGCTGAAATTTGAGGATACTTTATGAATAATACGAGGCGCAAGTCTCATCAAGACATAAGAAGTATTTGTATCCTAGTTATAATACTGCTTTCAGATATAATTTTGCATTATCAATACAAAATATAAGCTCTTGCTTAGTTTTATGATATAACAAAACATTAGCAAAGATTGGAATATATTCCTTAAATGTTTAGGTGAAGTTACACTTTCATTATTTAAGAATACTTTAAGAATAATTCTAGGCTCAAAATCAGAAAAGTTTAAGAATATTGAGGCTTGGAGAAAGTTTAGGTGTTCTTATAAAAAGAGCATTTGTTTTATATTGTTTCTTGTTTTCTTTTAGCTTTGTTCTATTTGTTCTATTATATTTCTTTTTGTGAATGCTTTTGGCCTTTAGAACTTACCCTTGCAAATTGGGATCTAACTTCTGTTAATGAATATTGTATGCATTATTTACTTCCTTGTTCTTACAAAACTGTTTTGGATAGCATTGATTGTTTCATTGCAACTTATCTGATATTTCTAAAAGGCTGTTGGTATAGTTGGTGCTGTTATAATGCCACACAATTTCTACTTGCACTCTGCTCTTGTAAAGGTAGGTCAACTGTACATCATTGTCTTGTTTTTTACAAACTCACCAGAAATATTCTGAAAATTGTACTTCCAGGCATGATCTACAATCACTTATTAGTTTGGTCTTATATTTTCTGGTATACGTCATTATTTTGCTTAATTTATAGAGCAGCAAGAATCCTAGTAGGAATTGATGTACTTTTTTTTAAAAACTTGACTATTTTGAGAACTGATATTTCACTGACTACTTTACTGTATTTCATCAATATTAGTGATAGAAAAGTTCCCTTCAGAATTGGATTCAACCAAAAATATCGGGCATTATCGATCTGCCATTTTGTAAATTAGGATATCAATTCTAATGTTCAACTATGTACATCAAGGGTGTCAAACTCATTTTGGCCCAGGGGCCAGATACAGCGTAATATGACGTCACATGGGCCGGGTAGGTTGATTGGGCTCGAGAGGGTGGAATGGCTAGGTAAAAGGTACTTTACACTATGTACAGCTCATCGGATGGTTCTTATCTGGAACGCTAGACGTTGGCAAAAGCTGGGGGGCAGCCTGAGCAATGCCAGATAGTAGAAGCAGAAAAATATCGCTAGGTTTTAATTGATTCAAATTTTATCGGGACCGCATTGAAGGCTTTGACGTGCCGAATCCGGATTGACACCCCTATTGCAGAGCTTTATTTCATTATTCTTCGCCCCTTACGAAGGCATTGTTAGACTCAATGCACTGTAATCTTGGTGATTCGTTTGAAATTATATTTCTTCCAAAATATAACTTTTTTGCAAGAAGACTGATTTTTAATGAGTAGTGTTGATGGATTGTTTTAAAGTATTGTATTGTCTTGCAATGCATATCAATCCAAAACACGGAGATTCATTTGAATATGCTGGGATTTGAGAAAGCCTTAGCCTGAGTACAATGATCGTTATACCTTCATTGATAAATATGATGTCGTTCCTACCACTCAAAAAAGTTGTGTAGTTTAGAATTTTCGTGCCGATGTGAAGCTCGGTACGTAGGACGCACTACGCAGAGACTAGCAGACAGAATGAAACATGTCCCCACGAGCATCAGGAAGAAAAGTAATACCGCAAAAGAACAGCCACCTCGTATATGTAAAAACAACAAATCTAAAATTAATTGTGATTCGGCTATAGGACAACATCAAATTGCAAATCCAGAATGCGCCAAAGCATATGCAGACGACAATCTTCTGATCATTGGGCAAACAAGATCGTCTTTTCATTTAAGTGTTTTAGAATCTGCTTACATCAAGACCGAGAACCCAGTCTTGTGTAGAGAAAAAGAGTTTGTTTTCTTATTGGGACTCTTCAAGTAAAATTTGGTTAATAGGTCCTAATTGGCCACCCTTGGGGCCAATTAAACGCATCCTATCACATGTAAACCTCGCTTGGATATATATTTCGGTTAACCTTTAGGTCACTATCCGACGTTTTCATACTCTGATGAGTGTCAGACGAAAAAAAGCTTTTAATTATGTCAAAAGAATGTTGCCGCTTTTTCGTGCTGTAGTAAAGTTCTGTAGTACCAACAGACTATTTATAAATATAATGCTTAAGATTAGGAATTGAATCAGATACGTAAATTTACTGATATTTTGGGAGATGAAGGGCAGTTTTTCAAATAGATAAAGGATTGGGAGTGTCACACTCCCAGGTATTTACGCATCTGAATTAAATCATATATCATGGATACACTAAATTTAAAAATAGATTTAAAGTGTCTTTCCAAGATCACACAGACTCTGTTTGCCCAGCTCCTTTTATCCCTAGAAAGCATACCAATGCTCTGCTGTGTCTTTTTGCAAAGTCAAGCGATTAATTTTGCAGACATTTATATGCATGTTTTAAGTAGTCCATTCAGGTCATATGTTAAGAATCGCATGAACTATGCTACTCCATTCTAGATCTGAGAAAGTGTATGATTCAGCATTCCTCAGTTTCACCTGGCAGTTTTTGACTTGCAGTATAGCTCTGAACTGCAGCATTTTCTTACTGTGATTTGCCGAAATGCTCCTCATTCTTAGCAGGCTGCCAGTATATTCTTAGTTATGTTTTTCTGCAGTCGAGAGATGTTGATAGAAAGAATTGGAGACGTATAAAAGAAGCTAACTTTTACTTTTTTATCGAATCAGGTATGGTATCTATCTCTCTCTTTGCATATTTTCTGTATGTATTCATATCTACACATATGAATGTGTACATGTATCTATGTATGTGTGTATATAAATATATATATATAT
>WIPJ01000376.1:1671118-1686697 GCA_018155075.1 Cassiopea andromeda
TATATATATATATATATATTTATATATATATATATATATTTATATATATATATATATATTTATATATATATATATATATATATATATTTATATATTTATATATACATATATGATGCTATGATACGCATGAAAGAATATGCTTTAATTGTTTGATTTAAATTGTTTGTTGGGGATGAAAATCCGTCGAAGTTCAAGGGGTAACAGTCATTCCTCAAAAATGAAGCTAGGAGCATGCATACAAAGAGTATTTTAAGCTTGTTTTGTTTTGGCCAGTGCATGTCTCGCACATTACAGTAAATTCCCCAACTAAAGATTGACGTACAACTTTATAGGCTTGACAATAGTTTTTAATAATATGGACAGTTCTCGTTAATCTAAACCAGTATTTGTAATCGGTGTAAATCCTGCCATTGACGGCAGTAAATGCTCCCGCATTGTCCGTAATTGTATGGTGAATTCCATCTTCTTAGATTTTAGGTAGATTTTAAATCAGTTTTTGTTCACTCGTCGATCGATGCATTATCTTTAGTACATATTTGTTAAGGGAAGTTTGATATTATCGCTGTGTTAGAGATGTTGAATATTTGAAATGTAAACCTCACCCCTCCCAATAAGGCTGAAGCCTGCAATGAACACACCCATATATTGGCAGTAGTCTTATTGGTCTCGTCATTCAAATTACAGCAATAGCGATGATTTTTTATGTTTATAGCCGATTGTATATGCTATAGCATTTCGTTCGTTACTAAGGCTCACTTTCGTCGTATATCTCTCGGTAGAGAAAGTAGTTTGTTGTGGCAAATGTTTATTAGTTGTGTTAACCAATTTTGTGATAGAAAATAGATTTAAAAGATTAATTTATTTCATCTGAAATAGGGGAAATATGTAAAACGAAGCTCGTCCATGGCTTCCATTTTAGGAGAATTACGGCGGGCACTAATTGCCAAAAGTTTGAGCATTATTAGATCTACAATGACTTCATCACTCAGCAAGTTCATACAGAAGTAAAGCTTACTTGCAGAAAAACCACAGTAATGTTAAGAATAACAATGAACAGCAAGCCGTGTACAATTTACTAATACTATTCTGTGGAACTGTCGCGTACAAATGCTCGCAATCTACCAGGCCTCGTTCTCGTTTTACAATTTCTCCTTGTTTTCATCTGATAGATTTGATTGTTGAGTTAACAGTAATACTGTCATTAATATTATCTATTGAATATTATTTGGAGTTTCCTGTTTTTGTTACTAAATGCATGTTTGATTTAATAAAGGTCATGGTGTTTTTATTGCAAAAGTTCACTGGGCTATCTATAATTGCTGTGACCTTGCAGTGCTTTCACGTACAGTTGAAATAATTTGCTCTTGCAATGATGATGTAAAGTTGCAACAGTACGGGATTTGAATGTAGTACCTATTTATTTTTCAAAGTAGTTCAAGATCATGCTGAAAATTAACTGTGGCTCCTTGCATGGATGGTCTAATGGTGTTGTAGAGCAATTCTAAGTTTCGCACCTCTCATTTGAAGCAATAGTGGTAACAATTTTGGCAGTTTTTTAGTGCTGTAGCATGCTGGGGCTTAATATTTCAGTTCGTAACAAGATACAGTTAACTTATGTATACTGTTAATAGTTAGCCATTGTAAGGGTATGGAGAAATACAAACTGCGGGTCCAACATCCAATATGACATATATAAAAATACAAAGCAAGTTCTGAAATCGATTCATATTGAACATACAAACAGACTCCAAACCGGGTTGCCATCACAAGGGTTCATTATTTCATTCGTTCTTGCTCATTCTTTAAAAAATCTCAATTCACTCTGGTCTCGGGCTCAAAGTAAGTTACCTGCCAATATCTTTAATTTCACAATCAAATACCTTAACAATACACTCGCCACTAGAAAGAATCTCTGGATCCTCTCAAACACCTCTGGCTGCTCCTTTTGTCTTCATTCTGAGTCACTACTCCACATTGTAGCTGGTTGTAAAACACATCTTGACCAGGGCCGTTTTACTTGGAGACATAATTCCGCTTTACGTCTCCTAGCTCAAACTTTCCAATCTGTAAATTCATAAAAATTGTACGTTGATCTTCCTGGTTGCCTGTCTCCTTGTATTATTACGGGTGATAGCCTTCGGCCTGACATGATTCTTTCCACCGCTGATAAATTGTACATCATTGAATTAACCGTAGGCTTTGAGACAAATCTAGCAAACAATGCTCGTCGCAAAGAACTCAAATATTGTTCCCTCGTAACTGATCTCAGCAATAAGCTGTCTTTGCATATTTGGTCAGTCGTCAGAATCCATTAGTCACAATGTGTACTAAACTAGGTTTTAATAATCAACATCTCAATTTCATTATTTCCAAGTTATCTACTATTGCTATTCGCACGACCTTTTACATATTTTGCATGAGGAACAAAGCATGGGCAACCCAGAGCATCTCAGCTACTGAACACGCTAGTTGATAGTACTACTGCTTCTGTACTGAAATACTTTAGGATGTATTTTTCTTTTATTATAATCTATTTCATATGTATTCTTTTTTTCTTAATGTAGTGCATCATTGTAAGCCAGCCAAATACAGATTAACTATTTAGTGAGATTTGTATTTGTAGATTTTAATATGAGATATATATGATGAAGCTTGAAAACAAAAAGAAAAAAAAATTATGACGCTAGTCAAGTACCCTCGCTCGTATTGTCAACAGAGTCTGAATTTTCTGAATTCCTGCATTTTCTTTAAGCTTCTGGAGAATTGTAACTATAAAGAACATTTTACTGAACCATTTTGCAAAGGAAAAAAATGTTCTACAGTATACTCCGGATAACTGGGCCCCCAAGGGGAATTGAAAATGGGCATCAACATCATACATCAACAAATCATACATCAACAAATCAAAGGTTGATTTTAAGCGATAGTTGTGTAAAATTTTGGCCTCAGTCCAAGGTAAGCGGAGCAAAATTGATGTCGGGACTCTAAAAATCGTCCCACGTAACGGAAGTCCCAATTATCCGTGGTCTCAGTTAAGCGGAAGGGCATATATAAAAATGCGTAAGAATTTTCAAGGGGAATGGAAAAATGGTCCCACTTAGCTGGAGCCCCAGTTATCCGTGGTCATAGAGCATACGGCATGTACTTTTTACACAAGTGGGTGTTCTCAGGGTAGTTATTTGTGTCTTGGGCGGGTGTTATAATATTGCTTGCATTCGTAAGTGATTCTAACTTCGCATCAAATATCTGATTTCTAAAAGCATTGATCAATGATATATTACAACCACGTAAGCCTGGGGATGAGTGTCTTCGGGAAGCACGTGACAGCCATGTTACCAACCTGATCTCATGTCCCTCTATGCCCAGTGGAAGCTTTCCAACAGTAGTGGTACTGGACGATGTAATCAATGTACACCGTAGGGAGCTCCCTTTAAGTGCTTTTTACCGCTCATCAACAACCTCCGTTTACATTTACATATTTAAATGTATAAGTAAGTTTATTGTCTCATTGAGAAAAGGACAATACTTGCTTTTGAGTATAGCTATATTTGCCTTAAGAAATCATTGGAACTCATTGTCACAAATTGCATTCATACTCAGAAACACTTCAGTTTTCTTTTCATGTTGGTATAATACCACATTTATATCTAAACATAAATATATTTTGTTCAAGAAATTGATTTCCACTAGGTTTATTTACTGTTTTGCAATGCTTTTGTACGTACGAATCTATTTTGCTACCATCGCTATTGAACAGTTTTCTTTGTATTTGCTTTCTATGAATTTTTCATGTGATTTTCTAGCTGTGTTTATGAGAAATTTGTATATTTTCAATGAGAGAAGCCGACCGGGAACAAAGGAACACCTGCAGTGACGAGTGACTAGGTAACATTTTTAATAAAGCCAGTTTCTTATATAATGTCACGATACCCATCAAGAAGTGCTCTCTTTTGAAATAGCAGATTCTAGATACTTGTATAGTGCTTGTGAAATACTGGAGGGTACTCGTAATTATCAATTCGCAGTCTAAGATAAGTAGCGAATGCATATGACAAGCAATTTTATGGTCATCGAATTTTCTGGAGAGAATTCAATATAAGTTAGCAGACGCTATTTTGATGTGAAAATTAGGATGCAATGGTTTCCAGCCTAAATGTCGCAATGATATCACTTGGGATTGTAGGAATGGCTGCAAACGCAATGCTGTTTTCAGTCATTCGGAAAGATAAAAGAAAAAAATCTTTATTCCAAATAACTATCTTCAGTTTGGGAGTAGCAGACTTTCTTGTGTCATTGATCTTGGTATATAGTGGTATTTACTTCATTTGCCAAGAGATGAAAATCTTCGAGGTGTCGCAGCAGTTTTTGGAAATTTTTCTTGCCAACCTTACCTTTTGCCAGACGTCTTCCTTTTTACATGTTCTGCTTATCACAACAGAACGCCTCGTAGCAGTCTTCTATCCGCTAAAGTTTCGCCACGTATTCACAAGGAAGGTGTGCGTTACAGCACTAATCTTTGTATGGACTGCTCCTTTGCCATTGTGTTTTGTACAGCACCATAAAATAAGACTTGTTTTCAAACCAGTGGCTTTTGTATCCGGCATTTTTCTAATTGGCTCTTACACAGCAATCTACATCCAGCTATCTAGAAGGAGTAAGTCTGTAATTGTCAGAGCCTCCTCAGAGAAAAGCAGTACAACTTTTAGAATTGCCGCTCACGCGTTGTTCGTTACTTTTGCATTCCTGATTTGCACATTACCGTATTTGCTTGCGAAAGAAGGGGAAGATTCATTCACAGGAACTGCACGGCTTTTAATGGTCAGCAACGTGTTGCTAAACCCAGTATTCTACGTTCTGTTTGCTCATTGTAAAGAGACTGTTCGAAATCAGTCCTTCATATCTTTCAGAAAAGGAAGGAAGCAAACAGAAGCCATTCGAAGCAGCAGAGAAGTGCCGAGTAAATCCAATGCTATGGCTGATGTTGCAGCTAAAGATGGTGGCAACAAGAGTAGGGAGAAAGTAGAACTTGGTTCAATAGGAACAGAAGACACGCAATATTCAACTCACTAGACAGGACTGCATATCTATTCACCTGACTAGATTGAACTCTGAATGTTTAGAGATATATTTTGTTGCTGAAATTAAAAATTAAATTTGAAATCGAAATTGCAAAGAAAAGGGGAGTTTTCTCTGAGGGTCCAACTGACCTTATATAGAACTTTGTATTTTCAGCTTACTCCAAGGACTTTTCAATAAAAGCAAATGCTTATTCTTTTTGTACAGATGCAAGGGCATATCCGCAGGGGTGCAGGGGGATGCCGCACCCCTCCAATATTTAGCTTGTCGGCTAATTTGCCGAATGTCAATAGTGCTTACCAACGTTGTTTTGCTGATAAAACTCAAGGAAAGTCCTATTTGTCGGCAAAGTGGGCTCGGACGAATTCTGTTGGTCGGTAAATTAGGGTTGTGTACCCCACCAACAATTTTCTTTAGCTTCGCCTCTAACTAGATGTTTGCTTTCTTTCCACGTGCATTTGGCTTAGAATGTTTCTCTCTTTTTTGAGAGAAGGTTAAAACTTTGCAGGCAACTAGAGCTTACTTTCTGAGCGGGTGTTGGAGTCAAGCTGGAACTTAGACACTTTTTGGAGAGCTGTTGACGTACGGAAGGTGAATGGTTTGAGGCAAATTTGTGTCTTGGCCGAGTGCTTGCTCACTGTACACCGAGGAACAGATGGGTATTTGGGGAGATTAAGGTGGCAAACAAAAGAACTGTCCACCCAGCCCATGCTAGGATTCCTTCTCACCCTCTATCTTACCCTTTGTACAACCATAATTATCTATGGTATAATCATGTGACATGCTGAATTCATGGTCCTAATTTAAAAAGTATGATATGTCTAATTTAAGGTATTTCTTGACTCAAATCCTTACGACTGATTACAAGGACCACAGTATCTTCATGTGACGTCAAATCTAGCTTAGGCTATGAATGTCTCGTGCCTACATTTGCGATCAATCTGTTTATAGGCAAATCGTAGATAGCGTCTTTACCTTGACGTTGTTCAACATATTACATCTCGCTATACTGTTATAAGTGAAAAATGTTTACACATGCACTGCGTCGATCTTCGAGCAGTGCAACCAACCGCATAGATATTGCAGAACTACCCAGCCTACATAGAGCCGCTTACTTCAAAGATGTCAGTACCTTGAAAGAAGTGCTCGGAAAGGAAGAACTGCAAATCGATCTGCAAGATAAAGCCGGCAGGTAAGTGATCAATCATTGGAGAAAATCATTTTAAGGGCCAAGACAGTTTCATTGACAACAAATATATAGATGGTACAACAAACGACTTTAGGGGCCATTCACATATCGCGTCACACTAATTTTAATATTTTTAGGCACCTAATGTCACACATTCAAAACTACCCACCCATCCCCAATGTGTGGTGTCACATTAACAATTTAAATAGCATATTTTTCTGCTTTTTTAATAATATGTTTATTATGTCTTTTTATGGACGGCTCATAGAGGCAGCCATGTTGTCACGTACTGTTAGTGTGGCCGTGAAAATGGCATCAAAATAGGACTGCCAGACTTTTCCTAGACATAGAACCAAATTTGTTCTAAAAAGGGCCAGATTTGCAATTTTTAGGCCAAATATGCTAGACATTGAGCTGCTTAAAAAATGTGACATCGCACTGCAAATAAAACCCACCAACCCCTTGTCACACTTTCACAAAAATCAAAAGACCCCCCACCCCTCTTGCGTGACGTATATGTGAATGGGACCTTACCTGGGGGTGATGGTGGCCATGGTACAAGACAAAAGGGCTCTAATACATAAAACTTTCTATGCAACGCAAACAGCAAAGTTATCATTGTTTGTATTGATGATATCCAAGAAGAAATTCTTTCAACGTCGTCTATATCATCAAGAACAAATAGGCCTGTGAGCTAATATTTGGGTGAGCTATTGCCCAAGTAAGTGGCTAACACCTAAGCAAGCTACAATCTAGGTAAGCTAGCATCTAGGTAAGCTACTATTTAGGTAAGCTAATACTTAGGTAAGCTACTATCTAGATAAGCTACTAGCTAGGAAAGCTACTCTCTAGGTAAGGTATTATCTAGGTGAGCTACCATCTAGGTAAGCTAATACCTAGAAACGCCTATATCTAGGTAAGCTAACATCTGGATAAGGTAGCAATGAGGCATGCTAACATATAGGCAAGCAAGTTGTGATTAAATTAACAATATTTCTTTTAGCATTACCTCTCTACGCATTGGCTTGTATCCACAACAACAAATTCGCTAATTTTGTACGGCTAAAGCTATTCAAAAAGTATTTTCATCGATGTATTGAAATAATTGACTGTTATATACTCATTTTGTCCATCTAGGACTCCCATACATTATGGATGCCTTGCGGGGTCCACAGAAGTACTAGAAACTCTTCTTGACCAGTTTCCTGATATGTATATGACCACAGACAACAGTGGGTGCAGCCCTGTCTATTTGGTAAGCATCTTTTGCGATGTGTTTATTGAGGGGCGTGTGGACGTGATGCAGACCTGTAGACACTGGGAGATAGGGGTGCATTGCTATCCAATAATTCACCGAGGTTGTGTATAGGAATACTCTATACTGTACTTTCAAATCATTTTTCAGCCGACTTTAATCCAATCTAGAACCTTGGAGCATTACAACGCAGATATGTGGCATGCAAATATCCTGATTTTGTTGTCCGACAAACCTTAAACTTTTATGAGTCTTGGCACGAGTGTTGTGAGAATTTTTATTTGTGTAGATGGTGACGTAGTAACAAAGAGAAAAAGTCGGTTTAACCTTCGCCCTTTTGTTTTAAATCTTCAAATTTCAATGAAACTAGGTAAAGGAGCCATTTTCCTCATCTTAGCATGAAGATCAATGATGAAAACTGGCGTTCTAGAGGACATTACCTCGAAAAATTTTTCTAGACGCAAGCCCCAGACCCCCCACTTTCCTACAGACTACCTATAATAAAAGACTATTTTGGCATATATCTATTTTTTATTGGCACAGATATGTAACCTGCAAACGCCCTCCGGCTTTTCACTTGACCTCTACATCCGTGCCCCCCCCCAATTGAGTTCAGCTGTCTACTGGCCTGTCTTGACGGCCCCATTATGTACAATACTGTAAGAAAGTTGGTCAAAAGTTGGCCATGCTGCTAGAGATTTATCATCCCATTGGTCATGGTTTTTTGCGTAACCTTTTAGTGACAGTAGTTGGAAAACTGGTCAAAACCTCCCTCCCCGACGAAAAGCGTCTATGCATATCTCCGAGTACTTTCAAGCGCATAAAAACCTTGCAGATAGTACTCAGCAGTGTGAGTGCGTACAGAAAAAAGAAGAGAATTGTTGATGTATAAAATCCTACATTGACTAATCTCAAGAAATTAGTGATATAATTCTATTGTTGAAAGTAGAGAGCAAGAAATCACGTGAGCAGCTGTGTAAAATGTTATTCTTCACTCTTCTTCAGAGAATTTTCCTCATCAAATATGAATAGTAAACACGAGATATTTGTTTTACTTATTTTGCGTTCGGCTTAACCTATCAACTAAATAGCTTATCTGGTGCTTTCATATCTCTTTGAATACTTGTGTGCCACCTGCTTATTATTTTTGCAAGTTTAATGTTAGTTCTATAATTTAGAAGTTTCTTCCAAATGACACCTATTCTAGACGCTACTTTGTTCATTCAGGTTTCCTTTGAAAGAGTGCCGCATAAAGTGTGCTACAAATAAAGCTTGTTGCTTTTTGTGAACTTTTCATTGATCATGCAGTATGCTGTAACAACCAAATAACAAGATAATCTTAAGGCCTATTGTATGTGAGGATCTTACGAATGGTTTGCTGTTGACTTGAATTTATATTGATAAAAATATCAGATTCATTATCGCTTGGCTGGCTGCAGTATTGTAGGAGTAAATCGATAACTAGGGGGCCTTTTTCTTGTATATATCTTTATAAGAAACTTTGAATTTAATCCACACAGTTATATAAGTAAATGGTAAAGTTATCCAAAAAACAAAGTATTTCCAATACCAAATATCTTGTAAACTAGCGATTTCTCGACAGCTCTTTGAATCTAAAATAGCTTTTTACAGCAGAATATTGATTCTTCTGTTTCTACTTCGAAAAAATTTACAGAGCTAGGGGGGCTGAGCCCCCTTCAAGTCACAGCTAAGGGGGCTGGATCCCCCGCGCCCCCTCTTCTACACCAATGGCTGGCTGCTGCAATGCTGCTGACGTGACATCTATGTGATAGATACATAAGTGTAGCTAGTTTCCTGGCAACTTTTTCAGACTCATTTATGAACACATCATTCTTTTCTAGCCACTTAAGGCACTGCAAATGAAAAAACCTATCTAATTCTGTCACTATGTTCTCAATTTCTTCCTTTCTCCAACATTTTTGCTATCTAAAATTCGATGCTTAATTTCTAGATATAAAACTGTTAAGCCCTAACAGACATCTGCTTTCTAGTTCTTCTCCGATACAGTCTTTTTTTTATAAGAATAAAGTCTATAAGAATATTGAGGCTCAAAATTGCTAAAATTTAAGAATAATTTAAGAATATCGCCAAGCTCAACCTTCATCAAAACTAAAATATTCTGTTAATCGAATCAAATTTAATTAAGAGTTTCCTCCAAAAACAAAACATTTGTCACTTTGACGCTATATATATCTATATGTTTTAAAATACACTCAGCCGCTCTGTAAGTAATTTCCGTTGTCAAACATGAATATCTAATCAACACATCAAAAATGATTTAATATGTTTCTTTGATCATAAGGCGAATTTACACCTTGTGTTGAGCAAGAAAAATTTAAGAATAATTTAAGAATAATCTGAGGCTCAAAACCGAAAATTTTTAAGAATATTGAGGCTCAGAAAAAAGTTAGGTATTCTTATAAAAAAAAGAGTGTACTTGAGGGGCCATTCAAAAATTACGCAGCACCTGAGAGGTGGGGGTTGTGGTCATTTTTACTATGCACTGATACGAAAAATTAGGGGGTTCATAGCTCTTTTGTTATGTAATAAGAGATTTTTGTTTGAAATGTATTTTTTACAATTGCACCGTGGTCGAGCTTAAGATATAACGGTGTTTGTGCATTAATGCCTCCTCCACTTTTCCTAAGCATTGTTGTGACATTGTTTCTTGTCTCTGGACAATAGCCTACGCAAAAGTACCAAAATGTCATCTTGTGTGATATCATTCTCTCACATTAAAAAACTAGATTGAATAATTATTATGAAATATGAGTAGATAACGGAAACATCGAAATGTAAGGGGGTCTTCAGACTTGATAAGGGATATTAAGACTTAAAATGATACATAACAACGGGAGCGGGTGGTACTTAATTTGCTACGATGCAAGGGGTGGGTAGGTGATCAAAATGGGTGAATTTGGATGTTACGTAATCATTGAATGGCCCCTGAACGCAAAATAAGCGTTTCTTGAGTTATATTAGAAGAATGAAGTAGTGACTGTTTTAAATATACTTTACAATCTGGAATAAAATCTTGGAAAACTAGCTTGTTTCTTATCACTTCACACCAACAAATCATCCAGACCATTGTATGCATAGTAAACAATAGAGAGTTTACGCAACACGACGCGCCTGCTGACGACGAGCCAAAGAAGTCTAGAAACGAGTGCGGTCACGCCATCCTCTCGCAAGCTTTGGCGCGAATCTGAATATCGCGCTAGTTTCTAGACTCCTTTGGCTCGTCATGAGCAGACGCGTCGTGTTGCGTAAACTCTCTAATATAGTAAACAACAACACGCAATGACTCATGGGACAGTAGTCACAAATTTTCAGTTCCCAATATATTATCACACAATGATTGAAATGGCCTTTCAACATTTTGAACAGGATCATTATTTAACACATACAGGAATACACCAAGAAAGATGAACATGCATATCAGATGAGGTCGTAGTTTTGAAGTTTATCATTCTTCTTTTAAGGCGATTCAGCATGGTCATCTTGATTGCGTAAAGCTGCTGACAAAAAGAAGTACTACAAGTGAAGTAAATGAAAGTATATCTCCTCTTCTTGTGGCAATTTACGAAAAGCAACCGGAAATATCCGAATTCCTCATCAGAGAAGCAAATGTAAATGTTGGTGAACGGGACGATGTACGTCTTTCTCTTTTTTCCACTCCATAAACTTTATCGACTTTGTGTTCTAGCTATTCTTACATGTAATGTAACTTTAAATGACCTTTGCTTAGAATTTCCCTATTCTTTCTAAGCTACACTCTTTTCTTTACAAGCACCAGTAGAATTGAACTTCAGCCTGGCTGTTCTTAATTTTTCCCAAATTTTGAGACTCAATTGTTCTTAATTTGTTCTTATGTGGCATGTAGGCCATTTAGAAATACATAGAAGGAAAATACACAAGACAACATTGGATGTTTTGCTTGATGTGAGAGCGCAATTTTACAACCAAGATGGCCTTTCTTGCATATTAATGTTTTTTATTGAAAAAAGGTTATAAGCAATTATAAATAGACAATGTTAGTAAAGTACATAGTTTCGCTAGGAGCAACTGATTTGCAAAAATCAAAGACCAAAAGTTTCAAGGCTATCAATCCCCTTCAGGTTACGACAATTCGTGTCCATTTACTAGTGGAAAGCTTCTGCATCTTTTTCCAAAAATATGTTTTACAACAAGGCTTCAGGCTTGGTCTTGTTGTTAATTTGCTATTAATTTTCCATCAAACTTCAGGCTCGTGTCCTTATAAAATCGTTCTTATAAACAAGAGTTTTCTCATATAATATATAATGTTGCTTACTATTAAACACAGTCTGAGATCACGGCATTGCATGCAGCAGTTTCAAATGGAATGGCTGGGATAGCAAAACTGCTGATCGAATTTGGTGCTGATGTGAATGCTCAGGATTGTCATGGAAGGTAAGAGCAGTATTGATCTACTGATCATTCTAGTCTGACAATTAGACCACAGCCACTTTTCAATTCCCTATAAATGATACGAAATTAAATGCTCAAACCTGCATGTAGTTAGGAGCTGGTTAAATAGAGCAATCATGCTTTTATTAAATACTAAATATAACCTTCAATTCGTTTTAAATCTTTCATTTACGGTTTAGAACTAGTTCATAAAGCGCTTTATGAGCGGAGCGACTTGAATTAAAGTAAATTTGCTGATAATGCGCCTTTGAAGCGCTTCGAGCATTTTTTGGGTTCACACAGCGTATTATAAGGCACGTTGAACTGTGAAAATGATGAAGTAGATGGGATCTAGTACCTCGAGAGCATTGGAAGAAACTAATATGGCGCCGATCATTGCAAGTCAGAGAGCAAAAGCTGCCTTTCTGTTTCATCATTTTATTACTAAGTCGCACGAGTTGCAAAAAGGAAGACGTCGAATGCATTATGCTACTAAGCATTAATTGAATAATATTGTTTAGCGGTGGAGAACATGTGTTTCAATGCTTTTTAACCTTGTATGCGTCCTTGCGATAAGAACCACACCCTGAACAAATCATAAATGCGACCTCTATAAAGGCTTAGTCAGTCTGTCTCTCAGAAAATTAGGATCTTATTTGCGGGTTTTACTTATAATGTCAAGTAGAGAGGTTGAAAGAACTCGTAGGTGGTATCCAAGATTTGCAGGATGGTGGTCGATGGTTTGAGCAGCTACAGCAACAAGCAATGCAAGGATACTTTCAGAATTAAGTAACCTTTAATTTTTATCTATAATGCTATTGAAAATGTATTGCAGAAGGAAACCACTCTCTACTATTCCGTTCCTTCAGCTCAGCTGGTAGTCTGCCTGTACAGGTTCGAAAGTTGAAGTTTGCTTCAAACAGTCGCAGAATTAGTTGGCCTGGGAAACCCACTGCGTGTGGAATTGTGTTGGAAACATGTGCTATGACTTTACATCAACTTTGGAAGGTGTTTAGTACGGAATGTAGCAATTTCTTAATAGTGAATGGATTGGCGCCATTCTTTAAACGCATGCGTACTCAGTGACAATCAATGAAATCGCGCATTATGCGCTCAGAGTTCGCTCTCTCGGGCTAATTAAGTAACTCGATTCGCGTCAAACAGAAGAGTCAGTTCATACAGCGTATTATGAGTGAATTTAGTAGACACGTAGAACTTTTTTGATGCCAAAATATAATTCGCTGCGCTGTTAATGCGCTACATGAACTAGGCCTTAGATCTTTAATGTCAAAAGTGATGATAGGTGCTGTAGAATATTTTGTCCTGGCCAAGAAAGATCTGCCCAAAGTTTTTCGATTTTTACTTGCTTGAAAGGATATATGAAGATTATGATCTATGAATCTTGTGACAACTATAGTCCATTCAAAAGGATGTTAGATTCATTTCACAAGAAAAAGTTCAAAGTGGTAGAAAATTGCTTTCAAAAAAAATCAATGTGAATAAGTGAGAAGAACTCCTTTGTCTTGAACTTATTGAACTTTTAATGAAAAGCTATCCTTAACTATGGTATTGAAAAATGAGTTGAATTATTTGAATTGCTACATCCTCAGCAGCATCGAAATTAGTAAATTGAGCTCAAAAATGGTAGATGAAATTAATAATTTAATGATATAGATATATATTCTGACAAGAGGCAAGAAATTAAGCAGCTGAATGTGATACTAAGTTAGCATAGAGGTGAGTTAAATATGGCAATTAGGAAGTTCACAAGTAAAATAGTTAGCAAAGTAAGCAAAATGGAAGCAAGAAAGCAAAGAAAACAGCTAGTAAGAAGGTTAGCGTGGAATTTAGCAGAAAAGTAAGCAAGAATTTGGGTAAGACAGTTGGTGCCAGGAAGAAAGCAAGCAAAAGCTTAGAATTAGAATATGCAAAAACGTAAGCAAAGTTTCATGCTTTTAATTTATGTTAAATTAGCACATGTTTGCAGAAAGATGATCCAGTCGGTCTCAATCCTTGTAGTATTGATCATTCGAATACTAAAGCGATAATCATGTTGAATTTTGAGCCAGAACATTAAAATTCAAGAACAAAGAAACACAACTAAGGGACTTGTTTATGATTTATAATGTCAAGACCATCACAAGCCCGTAGCCAGGCCTGTGTTTCAAGGGTGGAAAAATAGTCCTGGAGGAATCACGTGATATGACGTCTGAGAGCGTATTTTATACTATATGTTATCACAATCAAATGGACAATGTGTGTGCACGAAATGATTGAAGTTTCTAGTATGTCACAAAGACGAAGGTTGAACTCAACTAAAGTCAGGAGATTTCTTCTTAACTACAAAGAAAAGCAACAATAAGTAGTATTTACCATCCCATGTCACCCCATGGCTACGTACCTGGAATATCAATGGAATTTGAAATTGCCAGTCGACCAACTAAGCATCTTTTTAAAATATTAGTTGAAGAAGAGATTTTGTACTCCTATTTAAGTATTTCGAGGCTTTTACATATTCTGTTTGTTCTAAAGGACACCATTGATATTAGCTACAGCTGCTGGAGCAGAAGATTGTGTGGACTATCTCATCGAGAATGGAGCCAAGCTTGAGATTAAGGATGGTAGGGATATGACCGCAAAAGACTGGGCTTTAAGAAAGTCCTTTCAAAGGTACAGTAACATGTTTCCTCTAGTATAGATATACTTAGAGCCGTCTCTTGTGACCATTTTTTACATCATCACTGAGTACCCATGCTTTAAAATGCTATCAGTCTACAATATGCAATGTCAAAGTCAAAGTCACTATTTTCCCCTAGCCAATAGAGCATAGGGCGGAAACTAAATGAAGGCAGGAATGTACCGAAACACTTTCCAATGGGAGGGGGCGTTTTGAGCCTTTGACCAACTACTGTTACTAAAAATACAAAAAGAAAAGGAAAACACTGTCGCCAAATCTCTTGCAGTATGGTCGACTTTTTGACCAACTTTCTTGCAGTTTCAACTATATAGGGGGTGTGATGCCTCCACGTCCCCCCAAAACACATCCGTGAATCAAGCTATTGTTGAGTGAAAAGTATTCCATAAGCATGTCTTAAAATGTTGAAGAGAGTTTTGTGTTGTGGGGTTGATCACAAGGAGGCATAACAAAGCATTATAAACCATGACTGCATGATGTTATACTTTCAAAGCAATTTTCTCTATCTGGAGGCCTTTTATACATACTAGGCCAGTGGAAGTTAGAAATAGAAATTGGAAAATTAGAAGTACACTGCCTTTAGTAGTACTTTTGAGTTCTATTACGATCAATTTTACATAAAATCAAGAGTACATTTCAATTGCTAATTTTTTACTTAAGGATCAGTAAGAATGTGATTTCAAATGACTTAAGATCGTGAAAATACTGAATGCACCGTGCTGTTGGAACATACTAAGAAGGGTTCTCCTGGCAAGACATTGAAACTTAACTCTGTTTAGGCAAAGTAGGCAGAAGGAAATCTTTCAAGCGAGGTATATATATAAATATAAATATATATATATATATATATATATATATTTATATGTATATATATACTATATATATATATATATATATTTGTATATATATATGCAT
>WIPJ01000376.1:1686852-1711668 GCA_018155075.1 Cassiopea andromeda
TATATATATATATATATATATATATATATATATATATATATATATATATGTATATATATATTTGTGTTTATATCCAACAGCTTGCTTAGAAAAAATTTAACAATAGCCAGGGACGGACATGCCGAAATAGAGTGTGACACTCCCACTTTTGCCATAACCATCGGTATGCTATAGCTTGCCGTTAAAAACTTGCTTTACGATAGTCAGTCATTGTTTGTCGGAAATTCTGGGACATTTAGTAGCTTGTCGGGAAGTTTCCGTTGCTACATTCCCTCACTCAAAAGTCTTTCGGCACGCCACTGCCAAGAGCAAACTTTTATATGCTTGCTGGTTGGACGCCTTTCGAAGGCATCGAGTTTCAGCAGTTTATAAAATTACATCATTTAATAAGCCAACGTTTGATATATTTTTATTTTAGCATTTATAGCAAACTTGTGCTGGCTCTAAAAGACCAGGATCCCGATCCAGGTAGCATGCATTTTAATCATTTTACCACGTAATTTTAAACTGTAGGGGTATCTGCCTTGAATGGTATGTCACCAGGTAATCTAAACTAGGTTACGGAGTCACTCTACCGTTCCATTTTATCATTGGTTACCTTTGTATTTAATGAATTTGCTGTTGAATTTTTATACTATAAAATATTAGAAATATATCAGTTTAAAATCTTATGAAGACAATGCTACATACAACATATATATATATTTATAATATATATATATGTATATATATATATATATATATATATATATATATATCCATAAAATGAAAGTCACAACAAAAGATCGTAGCCTATACTTTCCTAAAACTTTCGTGGCCCCTTGTAAATTCTACCATTTCATGATTAAAGGAAGTACGAACATCACCTTTCCGGAGTACAAGGTCAATGCTTCATTAGAGTTCAACAAGCAAAGCTTTCCTTCTGGCAAAGGTGATCTAGCAGTAGTTGAGAGTGATGCTACTTGTTCATCTAGCGAGCATGATAGTAAAGGGTATCAAGCTACTCAAGGAATGCTATTTCATGAATGTGGTACAGAAATGAAAGACGACAAGAGAACTTATAACTACCAAATATTATCTGAGAGCTTGCAGCCTCTTCTCCCTGACCAGTCGGAAGCAAGTTTTATCCTTAAAGACAATTCAACAGAATTCTCAGGCAGAGAAGGAATTGGCATCTTAAGTAATTCCCAACCCGAAATTATGACCGTTGAAGATATCAAAAACGAGCAATTGGCATCCACATCTAGAGTTCAGTTTCTTGACAAACTTGACATTATTGGGGCAGTTTCTGAAGTTGATTCAAATAAATATAACCAAAACCTTCTCCCCAGCATTCACAATAACGGTGTAAAGATACTGCCTTTTCGAGCGGGTGTTGAGGACAAAGACGACTCGAGAATAGACGAACCGGACATTGGTAAACCCCAGAGCATTGTGGGACTGGACAGTGCTGAAATTCTTCAAAGTCAAAGTCTACAAGAGCAAGAACTGCTCCAAGATGATAGTTTTGAACGTGTATCCTCGTTAAGCATGGAAGTGTATGATACTGATGAAGATGAGTTTCCAAGTGGTCATGTAACTCCAGTGTCACAGGACAACCAATCCTCAGAAAGTGAGGAATACACGATGGGAGTTGACCGACTTTCAGAGCGATTCTTGCTCAGCGAATCAGGTGCTGAAGATTTCCAGCATGGTAATGCCTCAAAAGCGAATATTCACCAACCCACAGGACAAAGGCTACAGTGTCTGCCTCTGAAAAACAACGGTGATGAGTATCAAATTCAAGTAAGTGATTTGAGTGCTAAATATCCCACGAAGCTCAATGTTTGTCAATAAGAAAAATAATTAAAGATTTGGAGCTGCAAACAGCTTGCATGAAGAATAGGCATTAATAACGGAATTATCTGCAGCTCAGAGCATGCGATCATTGACCTACATTCTTTAAATATATAGGAGATTGTGATATTTTGGTAATTATTAGAAACAATCGATTTTAAATTGAAACTGGGTCTCTGTCACAGAACAGAGTCAGTGTCTCTTTCGATGGCAAAGGTAGCCCCGTATACTTTCGTACGTAAGGGAGTGCCTGTTAGAGATGACACTTATCCCAGGCCATCGGCATGTGAGGTTGGGTGGCTCATCACTTTTATCTCCCCAGTTTTGCCACCAGGTACCCATTCGCTGCTGGGTGAACATTGAGCGAGCATTCAGTCATGCCTCGAGTCCAGACTCAAACCGTAAACCTTTTGCATGGGAGGCATGCGCTCTAACCACTATGCCATGATGGTACTTGTCAAGAATTCACAGAAAGAAATATATGGATGATACTGTTGTCTTAAAGAGAATAAGATCCCTAGTCAAATGCACGACTCCGGTTGGGCACAAAAATACTAAAAGGTCTACGCTTAGGCTTTTCTGCATCTTCCAAACAAGGGAAAAAATGTAAAAAGAGGCTGGCTAAAAATTCGCGTCAAATCTGCCGTGCCTCGTTTTCGCTTTACATTTTCCCCCTGTTCATCTTCCATAGTTTCATTACACATTGTGCAATTCTTATTTCATTAAATTTTTCTTATTAGAATACAGATTTGATTGAGTCAATCCATGAAAGGCAGCCTCCACACGCAGACAGATGCTTCAATGATGTAGATGCAAGATGGTCGGTACAACATGCTTACGTTGGTAACGACTTCGGTGTAAGAAGAACAACAAGCAATCTTGAGATTTATAAGGAGAAAGTTGAACACGAGGTTATGGCTGCGGCAATCGAAAACGAGAAATTCTTGGAATTGAGCAGGCAACGAGTAGTGGAATTAGAAAGGAGGCTGCAGAAAGAGCGACAAGTAGCTGTAATTAAAGACTCTAAAATCAAAGTATTGCGAAGCATGTACAGATCACTGGCAATGATAAACGGAGAAAAGAGAAACATAATAGAGGATGTTTCCTTTCACAAGCAAGAAGATACTGCTAATGGAACTTTGCACTGGAGCCAAAACCAAAAGAGGAGTGATAGTTTATCGTTGGAACCACCTCAAGAGTCAGAGCATGTGAAGAGAAGCTTCATGAGGATGCAACGTGAGCTGGAGAAAAAGATTAAAGAGCTGACATTCTCCAATGATTATTACGAGGATCAAGTGATTAGACTAAATGATGAATGCATGCAACAAAGAAACGAAATAACCATGTTACAAGAGCAGAATAGAACAATAAATCTAATGGTAGAAGATGACACAAATAGGGCGTGTGCAAACAATGAAAGTGCTGCAGAGCCATGTCAAAATGAACATTTGTATAGAAGCAAGGCGCCATTGCACTGTCAAGAAGTACGAGATGAGACCAAAAGCAATGCCCTGAGAGTCCAACCAGAAGGAAAGTTATTACATCCAACAGTGTCGCAGCATGGAATCAGAAGCATATCAAGATTTAGCTTATTGGCGCAAACAACTGATAGCTTAATAATTGCAAGACAAAAAAGTATAATGAAAACTGCCGAAGAATTGAAAGTGAAATGCATAGAAAAAAATACGATGATGCAAGATGAACTAAACCAGGTAAAGTATGAGTTGAAGATGGAAAGAGAAAAGAATCGAAGGTTGTCGCTCCACGAAGAGCTTAAAGATGGTTTCATTGCTTATTGTGAAAAGCTGCAGCAAGAATTGACAGGAATGAAGGAAGACTGTGACACTGCTGATGATGGTGATGGTGGCAATGATCATTGCGTTAAGGAAGATGGCAAATTGGCGAAAATGAAGCTGGATGGCAAGTCAATGGCTGATTTTAAGTTATGGGTGTGTATAGCTTCATATTACTCTACTGGCTCTCATTCTCCTAATTTGCTATTCCATTACGTAGCTATAACTTTAAATAGGCTTTCGCTAAAATTTAACAATCTTTCGAAACCGTGGACACATTGCAACAACATGTAAAGGCACTTTTCTGTTCGACAAGAAGTACTTCAGAATGCTGCAACAACATTTTTAGTTTTCTAGATTATCTGAAAGATAGTCTAGATGAGCTTGAGAGAGATTAGCAAACTATGAGAATAAAATCATCCCTCCCCCAGTTTGTAAAATCAAACAGATGGCATCTCGACTTTTCCAAAAGCTTGGAAATCGTAAACTGAATCTAGCCTGAAAGGTGATTCTCTGTGTTGCTATTTCAAATTTACTATTTCAAAACGATTGAAACAGAAAAATTTTTAGTCTTTTCCACGTTTGATGATGTAATATGTTATCGGCATGTGGAGGCAGGGGTGGATCCAGGGGGCCGAGGGAGCCATGCTCCCCTATACGGTAGCATTTGATTTAGCAAGCAATTGCGTAAGGAAGGTTCTTACTTGTAAAGGACAATGAAAGGAATTACATGCCCCCCCAAAGTCCAGTTCTGCACTCCTGTGTGGAAGCTAATTATCAGGCTTAAATTCCTTTTTTAAAAAGGTTGAAGATCAAAACAGAAACATACAGCTGTTGAAAGAGTTGATTTTAGAAGCAAAGGAAAAGCAGAGTGAGTGCGTGAAATTGTTTACTGCTGCTAACAACCAGGCAGAGTCGTATGATGATGTTGGTGGATCAAAACTGAACGTGAAAGAAGCACTGACCAAGTCATACGAAAACATCACATCTTTGGAAGAACGTTTCTCTATATTGCAAATGGATAACGACAAAGCCTTGATGATACTTAATGCAAAAGATAGGGAAATACCAATGCAACATAGGCCCGATTGCAACTCTGATTCTCGTCGATATTTAGAAGTTCACAGTGACATTGAATTCAACTCTGAAAAGAGCGACTACAAGAGTTGTGCTGGTAACAGCAAAGAGCTCTTTGAAATGGACCAAATGAGAATGGGTGGAAATGCAAATGGTATGTATCAGTCGTCTGTGAGGTTACATGGTCGCCTGCGATGTCAAAAGTTAAACAGCAGCTTTTCTCGCAGAGAGTTAATATATAGAATTCCTATCCACAAGTACGTCTACTATTGTAAGTTGAACCAAGTGCGTAGCTGGAATTTAGGCCTGTTTTATGTTGATGATATTTTGTTTGTAAAGCCTTCATGCAGTCAAATGTGTTTGATAAGAAGAGCTTGAAAATTTTGTTCTTTCTGTAGGTAAGTTAGAAATATCAACAGTAAACATAAAAGAGCTCTTGGAAACAATTGACATATTGAATGCTGAAAAGGAGGTAATGGCACTGGAAATTGTTGAACTGAGGCGCAAAAACTTAGCTGTTAGTTGCCAGAATGATGGCAAAACATCAAATCCGAGTAAAAACGAGAAGCCTATGAAAGATAGGTCACACGTCTTTTTGTCACCTGACATGAAATCACACGAGTTAGGGAGAGCTTCAGAAAGTGGCTACCAAAGAGAAATGCCAACAATTGAAATTAACCAGATAAGTCAGGCTAGCATTTCAGTAACGGACAGAACTAAGTTCCTGGAAAAATGGTCAGATTGCCTTAATGAAGAAATTCTTCGTTTGCAGTCTGAGTTACAGACAGTAGGGAGTGAGCGAAATCTAATGGAGGAGAAATTTAATAGAAAGATGAATCATTGCTATAAGCTTCAGAATGAAATTAGAAAATTAAAGGAACTTAGTACCAATTGTGTGGAAGGGGACGAAGGCATGCTACATAGTGATGACAGTGCCTCCGCCAGCATTAGAAGTGAAAGCAGTCTAAGAATAGCGACTGCTGAATTGGTTCAGTTAAGATCAAGCTATGAGTTGCTTCAAAGTAAAGCCAAAGAATGGAATAACACTTTGAGTGAAAAAATTCATCGCTTACAAGAGTACTTAAAGGAAGTAAATTCTGCGAATGGTGCTTTAATGAGTGAAAATAAACACCTTAAGTTAATGATCCAAAAGCCTAGTGATAGTTCAGCTCAAGCTACTGGAGTTGGAGAAAAGTTTGAGAGCGAGAAGAAGGAGGAAGAAGAAAGACAAAATTCACACGTCAGTGAAGCGGAAAACAAACTTTTAGAATTAGCAAGGGAAGTAAGTAATGCTAAAGATGAGTTGAGTAAGGCGAACCAATATTTTTCGGCAATTACTGTTCAAAATACTGAAAATGAAGAACTGAAAGAGAAATTGAGCTTGATTGGTGATATCAACAGCAAAACCTTAGCGGAAAACTACAAGCTCTTGTCTGAAAATGCAAAGCTGAACAATGCAGTAGAAGAAATAAAGGAAGAGGTTCTTTTTTTGAAGGAGAAAAACCATAGGCTAGAATCTAAGCTTGATGATATTCCAGATGCAGCCAAAAGTCTAGAAAGCTTAAAGGATGGTATCAGTGTTCTTCACAATGTCTCAAGTAACTATGCTACTGAAGATAACAACTTGCAGCTCATTTCAGAACAGTTAGGTAGGGAAAATACGAATCTGAAACAAGCAAACGAGAAATATACATTCAGGCAAGAGAAAGAATGTGAAATTATTGTTCAGGAAAATAATGCTAATGAGAATGTAGATGTACCTTTCCTTGCGAAGTTGGAAGAGCTGCAGGAGCAATGTATGACACTTGAATCAATGCTTGAAGAGAATGGGTCTTTAAGAGCAGCACTATGTGAGGAGCGAGACAAAATGGCTGCCTGTTTGCAAGGAGCCAAGTGCCAAAGACTGGAGCTTGAAAAAATTAAAAAAGATCATCAGTATGTGAAGAAACGCTATGATGCAGTGCAGAAGAAAAATGAAGCTCTTGAAGAGGAAATAAGAGCTGCTTCGGAGTTAAAAAAGCAACAAGCATCGTATATCATTCAGCTTGAAAATGAAGTAGAAACAATCTTAAATGAATTAAAGAAGCTGAAATCTGACAGAGGTAATCTTGAAAAGGAGGAATCAAACGTTGTATCGGAGGAATCAAGCTCTGAGGATCATCATCAACAAGGCATCGCTGATACAAAAGTGAAAGTTGGAGAAGATTTCCAAAGAACAGTTCAAGAAATTTCTTTGCTAATTCAGCAGAAGCTTTCTCAAGGCACAGACTATATCAATGAGAGCTTCAGAGAGATACTGAGTTATAATAGGAAAGAGACTTCAAACATGAGCAATGTAGACAAGTATCACATTAAAAGCGAAACTGAAGGAAATCTTAATGAAAATGAGATAACATCGATGACAGAAATTAGTAGAAATGTTGATCAAGCAAGCTTCAAAAAAGTAATCGCTATTCTTTTTGATGAAAATGAAAGATTGCATTCCCAGTTAAAAGCTGCAGAGAAAACACTGAGGAAAATTAAAAGAATTAAGGAAAAATCAGACTTAGCACTTGATGAAAGTTCTGTGGCAATTCCAACTGACGTCAACATTATGGTGAAAGAAAAACAAATTGAGGAGCTTAAGAGAAAAAATAATGAACTCAACTCTAGTATTGAAACAATGGATGCCAAAGAAAAGGAAAATAGCAGTATTTTGGAGCAGTTAAGTTCTCTTACAGCAGAGAACGCAAAGCTAAGAAAATTCCAAAGAAAACTTGATATCAAGGAATTGGAAGCTACGAGTATCGAACTGAAGGTGTTTGAAATAAAGAGAGAGGCTGCTGAAGCAAAGAAAGAGTCTATGCACTTGAGAGAAAGGCTTGAGGAAAGTAGAGTCAAAGCAGCGCACTTGGGTGAAATCCTAGAGGGCATATACTCAAATCTCAAAAAAAGAATCGGTCATGATGATTCTTTTGTTTTTCAAAACTTCAAAGAAGTCACTGATAAAGGAAGCAGATACGAACAACTCAAACAAATGCTAGAAATGGTAATCTCGCAAGGTAAAGAGCAAGAAAATGAAATAAAAGCCTTGAAAATAAAAGTTGCTGACTTTGATAAGATGAAAGAAGAATTGAATTGTACTGAAGCAGAGGATGTAAAACTGAAGGCAACTAAATATAAGCCGACAGTTAAGGGGATCGAATGTGCCGGTCTTCAGCGCAGCAGTAAAATAGAGCTAGAAAAGGAATGTGAAGATTTAAGGAAGGAATTAGAAAGTGCAAAAGAAAGATGCAATGTGCTTGAAAATTGTGAAATTGAGCTCAAAGAAGTCCAGCTATTGGTATGGGAGAAGTTGAACGATGATAAGGAAAATGAACGTCTCTGCAGAGCAATACATTTAAACACAAATGATCAAACCAGTGTGAAATCAGGTGATAGCAATCTGAAAGATGCAATCGGAGTATTATTCAATGAGATTTTTAAACTGCGTACAGCACTCAAGATGGCAGAGGACAGATGCAAAGACTATGATGAATTGAGAGAAACATTAAATGACAATTTGAAAGAAAAACTAGAGATGGAACGAAATGAAACTAAGCTGAGATGCAAAGAGGAAGAGTGTGGTAATCTGAAAAAGCAGCTATTTAAAGTTGATAGAGATTCCGAGGAAGCTAGAAGGGAATTAAAAGCTTTGCAGACACAATTTAATGAGTATTCAACACTTAATCGTGAAGTAGCAGAACTTCAACGCTTCATAAAAATGAAACTGGATGAAAATAAGGAGCTGTTGAAAAAGACGAAGATAAAAGCTGGATGTATTGATTTAAAAGCCGTGATTGACATGCTGTTTGATGAGAACCAAAGATTGACATTCAAAGTTACTGTGATGGAAGAGAAACATGAAAATTTCCTGGCGCTGAAAGAGAAATTAAATGCTGCTATATTTGAAAATGTGCAATTGAAAGAACAAGTAGGTGAGACAACATTACACAAAGAGCAGTGTTCAAGTCTAGAGAAGATAGTATCAACCATAACAACTGATTATAATGCAATGAGGGATGAACTGAATAGCATGAAGGAGAAAATCAAGGAGAATGAAGAACTCCATGCAGGAAATAATTCTCTTTCAAGGGATTGTAATAGCTATATCGTTCAAAGTAGGGTACTGGAGAATGACAATGACGTGCTTATTGGACGAAATGCACAGTTTAAAAAAATGCTGAAAATGGCAAGTGGCGTCATAGAAAGATTGATTGAAGATATGCTGCAATCTGAGCGTGAAAAAGCGGAGTCGAAAGAGCAAGTAACTATGCTTGAATCTTGTAAAGTTCAGAAAGAATATCTTACAAAAGAACATAAATCGCTGCAAGAAGAGCTTGAGATTTGCAATGATGATATATCTAAGAAAAGCCATGAGATTCTCATATTTACTAACGAAGTAAAAAGAATGAATTCTTTGCTTCAGGAGAAAGATGAAGATGTTACTAAAGCGATTGCTGTATGCAATAAAAAGATTGAATGCTTGAGTGGGGAGAAGAAAATGGTGGATCTGGCTTGTGAAAAGCAAAGCAAATTGATCGATAAGTTGACAAAAAAGAACTCCAACCTTGAAAAAGATTTGCTTCTATGGCGTTCAAGAGTAGAAGATGTAAAGATGCAGAATGCAGAGATGAGAGCATGTCTTGAACACGAAATTAAAAGGAGTGATGGCATCAAGGCCAAGAACGAGATACTTGCCAAAAATTATGAAGATGCGAGGATAAAGCTACGTGCATATGAGGAGAGTTCTGTAAGTACTAAAAGAGAGCTCGATACAGCAGCAGCTATTTTGAAAAAGTTGGCAAGTGAAAGAAAGACCATCAACTGCAATATGGAGGCCTACGCTGCGAGAGTTGAGCATCTGCAGGGAGAATTAAAGGATTATCAAACAGAAGTTTCCGAATTGGGTGAAGAAAATTTTCAGCTAAAAGCTGATGTAAAATTACTGCATGATGAGATAAAAGCGTTGAAATTTCAAAATATAAACTCTCCATTTGGGAAAGAGAGACTGGTAGAAACCGAAATACCAACCCAAAAGCCCGTGAAAGAACACGAGAAAGCAGAAGCTGGATCTAAAGCCTCTATAAATACAGCTTTTATAAAGATGCAAAATGAGTTAAAAGAAGTTCAGGAGAAATTAGAACGCAGTGAACAAGAAAAGTGTCAAGTAGTGGATGAAAATGAAATTTTGAAATTTGAGATAGAAGAGCTTGCAAAACGGATAGAAACTCAAGACTCTGAGGCTGCAACGATGCAAACAAGAAGTAACAAATTTTTAAAGAGATTTGAATATCCAGAAAAAAGCTTTGAAGATACCAATTACGCAAATGAATGCATGATGAGTGAACATGAAAAGAAAGATGAAAACTTTCAGAAGACCATGGCAGAAGGTGTGGAAGATACAGCACAGGTATGTTCTATAGTGTGAGACTTGGTGTATACAACTGGCATCTCTTCCTGCAATTTTTATTTAACTCTGAAAGTAACCAGCCATTAGAAAGAGTGGCAGACATTCATACTGATTGTTGAATTGGAATGATTTTGCTAAAATTAATTTGTTTGGGATCCCATCACTTTGTCTCATATTATTCAGCTGTTTCAGAAAAGCACTACTCTGGTAGCAAGTCAAAGAGAATTGGATCAAAGTCAAAAAGGTTGGCTTAATGATGTTGATTATCAAATTTTCTTACGCAGAAGTGCGAAATAAAAATGATACAAACTAGGTTTTGCTTATGTATTTTGCGAGAAATTCTGCAAAAGCATTATCTGAATATTGATAAAATTGTAATAAAAGCCAATGATTTAATTATTTTCTAAAACATTGTAATGAAAAGCATTTTTTCATAGGTCTTCAAGGATCTCAAAGAGTGCTAACGGTTTGTTCTGAAAGCTACAGCAAAACTTACTTTTGTAATTTTACAAATTAGCCGAATACACTAGCTCCAACCTTATTCTCTCCTTTGGTCTCTCAAGCTGCTAGTTGATCTTTTTGAGTCGAAAGATAAATTTAAACCAAGATATAAACAATATTTTTATGCTGATTATAAAAATTTTGAATTTTTGAGACCAAAGTGTCTGATAATGATTCTAGCTGCTGGAGGATCTGTTGATTTTAGAAGTAATAGAAGTAGTATTTTTGTAACAGCAGGCATTTTCATTGAGTGGCAAATGCACAATTGGGGAAAATCTTAGCTTATTGAATAAACTGTTAGCTACAACTACTGTGTATAATTGAAAAGACATAATGAAACAACCATCTGGTTATCTTGAGAGAATCAAGTGGGGAAACATATCAGTGAATCTACTTGTTTTATGAATTTGTTGTTCAATATATTATATACATCATGTCGTACAAGTGTAGGGAGTTTTTCAATTCTTCATTAATTTCACCAACAGCACAATGAAACTTCTTTCCGTATGAAAGCACTCGAAAAAGAGATTGAGGAGCAAAGCAAAGGTGAACAATATAACGATGTGAAAACCTTTGACTATTAATCAAGGACAGTAAAGAGCATTCAACAGAAGTCATGCCATTCTCGGAAAGCCCAGCTAATGATAGGAAATGTCTCAAAGTTTGCTTGAAATATCTGCATTTTCATAGCTTCAACAAATATTGAAAGCCCTTTTATACAGTCATATATTGCTACGATAGCACTTCACTCCAGATAATGTTTGGTTGCTTCTAGAAAAAGCACTTTCTAGCAGGGTTCGATCGAGAATTGGACTTTGGGGGGGGGAGCAATGGGCCCGATTTGTTGTCTTTTTCATGTGAGAAGTTTCTTAGTACAATTGTTTGCCATGGGAAATGCTGCCGTTTGGGAGGGGCCATGGTCCCGTAGTCCCCCCTCTAGATCCAGCCCTGCTTGCTAGTCTGAATCAACTTATTCGTAAAACGACCTGATAAAATAGTCTACTCCAACTTTAGAGCAGAAATAAATCTATTTACTTACTCTATATCTAAATGCTTAGTAATGTATAGTAAGAGCAGCTGATTCCTTGGAAAATTTCAAAGTTTGTACGAATATCATACATATAGCAGCCAACGCAGTCAATACTTTACCGGAGCAGATTCAGTGAAATATCCAACTCTTACAATCCAACAATATAAGTGTGTGGGGGTAAATTTACAATATACCTTCTTCTCTTTTACAGCAATGGCAGAGAAAGAAGAAGAATACTTTGTAAGTTATCATACAGGCACGGAGCCACCAAGCAAAAGTGGGGGGGGGGCCGATAAAAAGTGGGGAAGGGCTGAAAAGTCAATAAAGCCTTTATCATTAAGGCATTTGTCTTTTTATAATCGGTGGGTTAGGAAAAAGTGGGGGTCAGCCCCCTAGTGGTCCTGTGCTTGTCATAATAATTGCTGGATACACTATTTTAAGGCCTAAGGAAAAGGAAGGAAGAAAGAAATTTTAGGCTATGATGGTAACTCAGGTGATGATGAAAGGTTCTGGTGATGAGATTTGATATAGACGATGCCAAATGAGCTGGGTAGTGATCGGTAACTAAGGGATTGAAGGATGGTTAAGATAATGATACAAGATTTAGGTAAAGATTCAGATGGTGATTTAAGTGATGCTAAATAATCGAAAGGGTGCTATACGATTTAGAAGATGCAGAATGATGTGGGTGATGCTCGATGATGTAGGAGACAAATGATGATTTTTGTAATGCTAAGCAATTCAGGTGAGAGATTGGTGGTTATTCAGGTGCTTAGAGTTGAAGTAAGATATGAAACTTAGGGGATAATAAAAGGCTTCAGAAAATAGAACAGATTTAGATAAGTTTAATAGATTTGGCTGATGATGAAAGATATTGATGAAGAAAGTTGACTTAAATGCTGGCAGATGTTTTATTGGGTGATCACTCTAGCCATGTGTAATCACCTGTACCAGAATCTCCATTTCCTATTCGTCAAACAGATCAAATAAACCTATCATTACCCAAAGATATCATAAAACCACGCTTGATTTGTCTGTTGTCTTCCATATATACTTTAAGTAAAATGATACCAATATGGCAGCTGAATTGAAACAACTACAGTAATGCACTCATATATTTTGGTTGATAAAAATACATGCACATTACAGTTCTTCTTTTGAACTTTGTATAGAACTAGCAAGTTTCTCAATGCTCTGTCCTAGAAGTACTAGATTTAGATCAACTCAAGCAGCGCCAACATGCAGTGCAAAAGCACTGCCTTTGTCCAATAAATTGCGTTTTTATTTCTACATAAAGCTCTTTTAGTCTCTCATATAGCAATATTACCAGTTGTGTTTAACAGGTTTTGTATCAAACATTTCACTTTGAGATTTCATCCACTTTAGGAGCTGAAGTCAAGCTACAATCAGCTAAGGGAGAAGAAAAAAGAAATGGAGCGGCAGTTCTCTTTATCGAATGTAAATTTCCATCTTCTAACGCAAAGTCATAGAAAATTATTTCCTTATCTTTTCGAAGCTCTTATGCTAATCAGGGCTCAAGTAGAAGCTATAAATTTCACCCATTGGCATCCTCAAAAATTGAGAGTAGAACCTAATTTAAATGTTCTCCCTAGATGTCACTCAAAAGATACCAAGCCAAACTGAAGGAAAATGAAGCTTTAAATAAGTGCCTTGGAGTAAAGGTAGTATATCCAAGTGAAATCAAGTTTTTTCTGTTATATATTAGGTCTTTTAGTGATCAGATAACAAGAGTGGCACCAAAAATTTTCCAACGTGGGGACTGACAATTCCGATGGAAGCTAAAGTACTGTTAGCAGGGTTTTACCACAGCACGAAAAAGCGGCAACATTCTTTTACATACTGAAAGGTTTTTTTCGTCCAACACTCATCAGGGTATGAAAAGGTCGGATAGTGACCTAAAGGTTAACCGAAATATATATCCAGATGCGGTTAATGTGATAGGATTCGTCTAATTGGCCCCAAGTCTGACCAATTAGGACCATTAATACTCTGATGAGTGTCAGACGAAAAAAAGCTTTCAGTATGTAAAAGAATATTGCAGCTTTTTCGTGCTGTGGTAAAGTTCTCTGGTACCAACAGACTATTTATGTTAGCAGGGTATTATAACTGCAAAAAAGCTCTGAAAAAGTCTTCCGAAAGGGGGCTAGCATGCTCCGATGAGGAGCTATAGTCCCCGTGCTCCCCATAGTGCCATCCCCTGTCAGATGACTACCTAAATGCTGCAAGGCTCTTCAATGCTGCAATGCCTAGGGGGCATAGCTATAGCCTGGGATAGAGCTTGGTGTAAACATTTGAGACACAATGCTCAATTGCACTGATGTTTAAATAGAGCACAACAAATCGGGCAGATACTGAATTTCATCTTTAGCTTTCTATTTGTTATATAGATGTGATTAAATTCTGCCATAGAGGCATCATCATAGTCAATTGTCTCCAGCAGGTAGAGCATCTTTCAACAAACATTGAACATCTGCAAGATAGTAATACTAAGGTAAGCTTTACCACAGCACGAAAAAGCGGCAACATTCTTTTGACATACTTAAAAGCTTTTTTTCGTCTGACACTCAACGTCCGGACGAAAAGAAAAGCTTCTAAGTATGTCAAAAGAATGTTACCGCTTTTTTGTGTTGTGGTAAAGTTCTGTAGTACCAACAGACTATTTACTAAGGTAAGCCTGCAATCTAAATTTAGCAAGAAATGATATCCATATTGAAGAATCCAGCTGATATACTGAAAAATGAAAAATGTATTACAGAACTATATGTATCAAAATGGGGAGAGCTGTTTTAACTCGCTTTAAAATAAGTAATGGTTGCATATGAGATTTGACTTGAAATTTAAGTTTGCAAAGTAAAACATTCATTAGATTACATTCTATGTGCGAATGAATTGTCAGTAATCCTATATCAGCTAGATCCGTGGATATACTATTTGTTTTAAGTATAATCCTGTATTGTATATTAGAAAGATATTGAACATACATATGATGCTATACGTTAGCCATAAGAAGCGAGTACTGCAACTGTTCCGCTGCTAATTATATATTAGTTGCCACAATGCCTTGCAATGACACCAAGCACTATATCAAATCTCTCCATTTACTCGATGTTTTTGTATGAGCATTGTCTGTATGTCATGGTACTCAAGAGAACGACTACTGTCTATCATAGATATCTCGACTGTATTCTGAATCCTTGAGAGAAAACGAAGTTCTCAAGCAGTTTGCCAGTTTGATGGAGACCAAGTGAGCATCTTTCTATATTTTGATAGCAATAGGTTAATTTGACAACAAATGCTTGATCATCGTCTCTATTTTTGTAGCATAAGCTCTGCTACCGTTTTCTCAAAATTTTTCCAATTAAGCGTATTCATATGCAGCAAGATTGCTGCGCTGCTAAAAGTGAATATATACAAACCATGTACAGAATCGAGTAGAATTTGGCTATGCAAGAGAAGATGTAAAAATGAAATCAAAGCTATATTGAGTTTTGTTGTATTGTATTTTATTGCATTTTATTGTACTGTATTGTACTGTATTGAATTGTATCATAGTGAAGAGTAACATTGTATCGTATTGCTCTGTATAGTATTGCGCAGGTTTGTATTGTATTGCATTGTATTGTTGCATTGTCTTACTTTTATTGCTTTGTATTGTATTGTATTGATATTCAGTTGTGGAATAGGATTTAAGGCTTTTCTTCTGTTGCATGGAGTAGCAATGTAAACCAATCTTTCAGGTTAACAGAGAGCCAAGAACAGCACAAAGATCTATCTGCTAAGTACAGAGATGCGAGAAGAGAGCTGAAGGTAATCAAACCATTTTAATCATGAAGTGCATCAACTAATAACTTCCATTAAATGAAAAAGAAGGTGCAGAAGATAAAGGGAGTTTTGAACTAGTAAAAGCTGGCAATAACTGTTAGTTTTCTCTGTTCACTATCAAATGGCTGAATCTAAGTAAGTTTGCCCTGAGAACTTTTGCGAGTGATTTTCCTATTCTTCTGAAGTTGCCGGCTGAGAAGGATCTTCGTACATGCATTTGAAAAGGCAGCTCAGATCTTCAAATCTGTTAGGAAATAAAGCAAGGAAACAAAAGTTTGATATTTTAGGCTACCATACTCAACACCTTGATCGTTTTTTACCACCCATGATAACACATTGGGTGATTTTCTTATCTTAGGTACTGCTCGGAGGTAATTTGTCACTATGAAGGTATTATACTGCTACACATGAAGCGAGAATCTTCAGCTCCCTAATAACGTTGAAATTGTCCAATCTTTTAAAATTATGAGTTCCACTGACTCGCAGCAATTCTATTTTATCCTACATGCTAGAGACTAGAATGGAATCAGACACGAGAGCCTGTCCAACAGAGCAAATTTCCAACAAACAACCACCCCAAGCCATTTCCTGTCGATTCGGTTCGTACTTTACTTATAAATTATTACAATGATAAATAACTTGAAAGAAACGCGGAGAACCACCTTAGTATCATGTTTTAAAAGTCACAAGAAGCTTATGCTACCTCGTGTCAACTAATTTTTGATCAGTTTCACCATAGTGAGAAATATTTTATTGCCACATCTAGATCCCTAGAAGCTTCCAATTTAAGATAGCACTGCAAATCAACGCCTGACAATAAACAGATGGATGGAACAAGGGAGAGAAGTGCTATTGCCCAATCAACTCATTTATTTATTACTAACCAATCAAAATGCGCAAAAGACAATAGAACAATGGAAGAAAATGATTGTGATTATTACTTAGAAGTAGTGCCCGGTCTATACTAATTACCTTGCTTAATGTCACACTTCATGCTGTTCCTAAAAAGTGATGAAAAGACCATCAAATCCATTCATATCGTGATTCACTTCTGATCTTAGAACTATGGGTCAATTCCTGATCAGGCTCTATCACATAATGCAGGAGGAGAAGGACTCGCGAAGACTCTTCAGTGAGAAACAAAGACCTAATTGAGAAGAAATATGGATATCAGCTAACTTGCTTAGATATACATTTTATAGATATGTGTTTATCTTCGTATAGGTATTTATAGGTGTGCGAAAATGTCTTTAGATGTGTATATTTCTGGACATAACTAGAAAGAGCTCTGCTACATTGCTACGAACGCGTATAGGTGGAAAAAAGAGTCGTTTCTTGTATTTGTACCTGATCCACAAGTCAGCCACCCATTATTAAGCAGTTCAAACTGTTGAAGCATTATATTGTGCCCACTCTAGATGTCACTCTGAATGTTAGTTGTATTACCTCTCATTCTATCTTAAGTCATATTAATATATTCAAGTTTTATACACAAAACCCTGCAGCATAATTACAGAAAAAAAGAAAAAAACAATCTACGAACTAAATTACATATAACGAAAAGTTGCTATTAAAATTGAACAATAAAAGCAAAACCTATTTAGCGTGGAACTGCTCTCCCAGGGGGTTGTGTTTAGTTATGTCTCTAAGTAGAATATCTATGCATCCTAAGGTATGGGATTTAAGTGGAGATGGGGGCTAAGAAGAGAGTATGGGTGGGTTAAATAATGTAGGTGCGAATATGTAAACTGTAAATTCAAATATTCCGTATTGAACAACGGGAGCTTTTCCAAAAATACCAAATTTATTGATTTTTGCACAGCTGTCTTGTACTTGCTGCTACCGGATTTGTGGATTGGATCCTGACAGTATGCAGGAGATTTGAGAAGTAGAATTGGAACCAACCTAGCAAACACCAAACGACTTAACTAATAGGAAAACACCAGATGAAAACCACATGGATCATGCAAAACAAAAATACACAGAAAGTGTAGTATAATTCGAAAAAGCTGTTAAAGCCTGGTTCTCATATATCATAAAGAAATAGTCCGTTGGTACTACAGAACTTTACTACAGCACGAAAAAGCGGCAACATTCTTGAAGCCACGTGTGGTTTACAACACTAGAGTTATGCTACCATCTGCTAAAAAAGACTCCGTTCCTACCACTCGTTCCTAAACAATGGTTAATAGGTCCTAATTGGCCACCCTTGGGGCCAAGTAGACGCATTCTATCACATGTAACCGCATCTGGATATATGTTTCGGTTAACCTTTAGGTCACTACCCGACGTTTTCATACTCTGATGAGTGTTGGACGAAAAGTGCTTTTAAGTACGTCAAAAGAATATTGCCGTTTTTTCGTGCTGTATTAAAGTTCTATAGTACCAACAGACTAGTTATAGATATAATAGCACTCTTGTTATGACAACTTCTAAGAGAGTGTAATACCTGCCCTTCAATGTCACTTCACACACCTAAAATAGCTTCTTTGCTGCATTTCTTGTGTTGGAAAATTCGCTGTGTATTCCTCCAAAGTAAAATTGGGGATAAGATATGCGTTTTCACCTCTAATTCTCTCAAAGGAACGCTCTACAAATGCAATGAACCTTCACGTTCCACTATAAAAGGCCTTCGATACCGTAGATCACACCATACTTAGACAAAAACTACAAAAGTATGGGACAAAAACAGAAAAGGAGAACGGTTTCAATCTTACCTATCAAGTAATAGACAGCAATTTTGCTCCTTAAAATAGTGTTAAGACTAAACCTAGAAAAGTTCCATACGGGATTCCTCAAGGATCTTGTTTAGCCTCTTCCTTTTTATAATATAATTAAATGACTTCGAAAAATGCTTACAATCCTCGCATGCTAACATATATGCTGACGACACAGCTATCACAATCGCACCAAATAATGTTGTGCAGATGACTGAGTATGCATGTAAAGTACTAGCAAATATCGCGGAATGGATGAGGGCTAATAAACTCAGTCCTAATCCCCAAAAGACCGAATTTATGCTCATAGGGCACTCACTCAGCACAAGAAAACCGGAGCTTCCAGATACACTTAAGCTTAACGGCTCAGAGATAAAAAGGGTGGAAAAAAACCAAATATCTAGGAATTATCTTGATGAAAACTTGAATTGGGATGAGCAGTTTAAGCGAGCTAGAAGTACAATAAATACTGATCTCATGAGCCTAAAGTGGCTTAAAAACATTCTGCTGCAAAGCCAGTTCTGCTGTGTTTCTTATGGTCTTGTTAAAAGTCATTTGCGATATGGGGATGTTGTTTGGGGTAGCTTGAACAAAACAAAGATAATAACTCTCTAACATCTTCAAAATTGGTCTCGTTCCTGGTTAGATGTAGAAAATACCATCCGTTACGATAGGGACATCATAACCTATAAAATTATGAACAAGCTTTGCTAAGAAAAATTCTTCAACAAATTCCTCCCAAGATCCTCGGTCTCGAAATATAATATACGGCATCGTCGAGATCTGCAGATACTGAGACACCGGACTGAATTTGCAAAAATAGGATTTCATTACTCAGCCCTGAAGGCTTGGAATGATTTACCTGCTGAGCTACGTGAGCTACCTACTCAAAATAGTTTCAAAAAACAACTGAAAACATATTTGAAGGGCTAGACTCAGAAGTTAAAACATGAATACCTGGAAGATCGGCGCTCGTTTATAGGGTTAAGTTTTTATTTCGATTTGATATTTAGTGTTGCTCTTAGGTGAAGGTATACCTCGTGTAAAAACAATATAATTAGTATCATTATTATTATTATAAAAACAAATTACTTCTCTACCAGCGGTACATCCTTTGAAAACCATCTTGGCACCTTACAGCTGCAACTTTACCTACAAATTGGGTGATTCAACATCTTGATAACGTTGTAACTAGGTTTGTGCGTCAATGGCTTGACCATCCAATTAGTGCTACTTTAAGCGGCATTATCCTTCCCAAAAATCAATTTGGTCTCAATCTCCAGCTTCCTTCTGTTAAATTCATCCAATGTCAAACCGTATTGCGAAATTCTCTGCAATCTTCGCGGCAAGATGCCATTACGTCACTTTGGAAAAGTGCTAGTCAGAGCATGAACATACAATATGACTTATATAAAAACACAAAGCATGTTCTAAAGATGGTGCGGCACGAGCACACTGAAAAACTCCAGTCCCAGCTTCCATTCCAAGGCTTTATCATTACTTTCCTTTTAAATCACTCTCTGACTCAACTCAACTCTCTATGGTCCTCTGCACAGAGTAGCTTGCCTAAGAACATTTTTAACTTCACAGTACGGTTCCTCAACAACACACTGGCTAATCGCACAAATCTTCACAAATGGAAGCTCTCTTCATCACCTGAATGTTCTTTTTGTTTGAAACCGGAGTCTCTTCTTCATATCGTTGCAGGTTGTAAGTCATATCTTGAGGACGGCCGATACACATGGAGACATAATTCAGCCTTACATTTCATTGCATCTACATTGCAATGCATCAAAAGCTTTACCATGAATGCTGATCTCCCGGGCTTCCTCTCACCTTGCATTGTAACTGGTGACCACTTGCGGCCTGATATTCTTATCTCCACTGGCTCGGCTACTATATATATCATCGAACTCACTGTTGGATTTGAAACTAACATCAATCTAAACACTGAGAGAAAGAAAGATAAATACATGCAACTTACTCGTGATCTTTCTTCGAAGTACCGTAGTGTCAATTTCATTAATCTCTCCATGAGCTCACTAGGTATTTTTGGGAAATCTTGAAACTCTTCCATTGCCATGTGCAATGATCTTAATATCGATAAACAAAACTTAACTTATGCCTTAAGGAAAATAACTGCCATCATCATCCGATCCATCTACTACATATTCTGCATGAGAAACAAGCCTTGGACCAACCCTGATCTTCTTACTTACTGAACTATAAAGATACATGTTTCTTCATTTTTTAGCTTGGGTTTTTTTCCATTTTAATGACTACATGTAACTTTGTCAGCCAGATAAAAATTACCTGTATTCAGAGAGATTTGTATTTGTAAATTTAGTTTGAATATATATATTAGAAGTTTCAAAAAAAAAATTATTATACCTCAGACCTTTGGCGCCATTACATGCTCTTTGTTCATCCGGATGATGCCCGATCAAGAAGAAGTTCTATAACGGCGATGATCGCCAATGAATTCTTCTTGTTCTTCAAGTTCCTTGCCAATTGGCGTTGGAGATCATCCGCTGCCACAATTCTGTCTTCCACCTCTTTCAAAATGTCAATTGTCTTCGATTGTCCCAGCCATCAAGCAATGCCGTCTAAATTTTTTTCTCTCTCTGTCTTCCTCTTTTCCCTTCTATCTTTGATGTTGTTACAAGGTACTCCAAACTATGCCTTCTCATTACATACCTAATAAACCATGCCCAATAGCCGATGAATTACGATATATGAAAACCAGGCTTATAGAGGAACAACCGGGAGGCCGGAAACCAGGATTTAAACGGAAGTCCGGCGAAGTGATTCTCGATTCAAGATCGAGGCTGCATGTTGATGACTAGACTGGACTGGACTAGCCTAGCACTATCCTGTCAGCAAACAAGTGTGGTGATACAATTAGAGGCCAGTTGTGTTATTAAGAATGAGGCAGTTGGTTAGCCATGTATCCACTGATTATGCTGCATTTGCAGTCACTGCGATTATCGTGTTGATAGTGACGTTCATTTACCTGTATATTGTAAGTATCCCCTTTGTGTCTATGGTCCATTTTGATGCATCAGACCATTGGTCGTTGAAGAGCACTCCAGAGTACCAAATAATCGAGGGAGGAGGGATGGTAATAATCAAGAGGGATGGAAAAGTTTTGAAAAGTAGCAATAGTGAGGGCTTGAAGAAAAAGGCAGTGTAAACGGGTGGGAATTAATAGAAGACAAAGATTGTTGAAGTAGATATTTCAAACGAACACATCTATTCATATGCAATTCTCTTTTACAAGCGTTACCCTGCATAGTTTCCATTTGGTTGCACAGTGCAGTAAACTAGTTCACTGAGAACTGATTTCAGACTCCGAAAATTTTATAATAAGAGGTTGGAAAAACAATGGGGAGGTTGACAAAACTTTTAAAAAAAATTATTTATCAGGAGGGGATGATGTTTTGGTACTCTAGAGTACCAGTTTTTCTGATTTTTTAATATTTTAAGCATTTTCAAGCATTTCTATGGGATATCAAGCCATTCCTTTTGGGACACATCTATTTTATCGAATATGCAGTGATAATTTGCTGAAGACATCTCATATTTGGGTCTATCATACTTTCCATACAGGTTTGTGTCTGTCATACCTTCCACACTTCCATTTATATGGTTAACTTTCATTAGTATATTGAATTGTTTTTGCAAAAATGTCGTTGTCAGATTATTGTAGTCAGTGCTTGTACTACTCTAAAACTCCTGAAATATTCCTTAGATCTATCTTAAATTTTAGAGGGAGATTAAAGCTCCTTAAGTTTGTGCATTTTGGAAGAAAAGTTCTTAGAAACTAATCAATTCTAATCAATTCTAATCAATTCTTACTTCTAATCAATTCTTGGGGGAGGGGATTTTCAGCAGCAGATTTATTTAGGAAATAATTTCCTGTTTGTCTTTAAAAAGCCAGAAAAGCTACTCCTTAAAAAGTCCCTTTTTGTCCATAAAAACTCTTTAAAAAGTCTTTAAATTTTATCCATGTACCAGAGCACAAACCCTGGTAATTAGAAGTTCTGCTCCTCAATGTGTTCTTCATTGCATTTTATCATGTTTTTTCAGAAAGATTTTTGTTCAGGTAATCTTTGATCTTTTGGAGTAATGCAGATGCTGTTCTTATGATATCCTTAGCAGGTTGTAATACCTGAAAGATTAGGAATTGGTAGAGCATTGCTGTTGAAATTAAATTCAACCATATACTATTTAGTTGGATTTATTGAAATTTCAGTTTTTTACTTGACTCTATGTATTTTATTTCATGAGAAAACTATTACTTTTTCGTTTTGATATTCATTAGATATAGAATGTATTTTTTGGCATCCAGCACTTATCTCAGAATTTTGTATTGTTCACTGTGAAGAGTACCTCTATGCTAGCATAGCATTTTTACACTGGATACAATCATGACGGTTGTGAATTGCAACAAAATTTTGCATTATGGTAAGGCAAGAGTATTTTGTATTTGGGATTTCTATTTCAGTTTTAGCCATTTTTGTAAAATTTCTTCTAAGTCTGTCAACAAAAAGTGGCAATTTATTAGCAGCACAAAATACTATGTAATGTAAGGTAACTTTAAGATTTTACACAATTTCATTATTATTCTATAGTTGGATAGGAAGAAAAACAAACTCTCTTGTCCTGGAGTAGAGCCAAGTAATCCAGAGTAAGTAGTATTTTGTCATTCTTAAAGGCTCTACTGTACATGAGTTTCATCATCATCTTGACTCTTATTTTAGATTGTTAATTTTATTTCTTATTGCTTCATGGTCAGTGGTGTAGACTTTCTAGGTTTTGCTCTTCCAAAATGCTTCTTCTTTACCTCTAACTGAGTGGACGTGACTCCAAGTGGTAGTATGAAGTCTGTGTGAAAAATTGTTGCTTTGTTATATCCTGCATTTTGTGATATACAGCAGAACAATTTCCACCTTGATTGGTTCTGGATCTGCTAATAACCAAGCTCATATTTTCCAAGAATGGGAAGAATTAGAAGTTTTCTTTATTAAAACACCAAACTCTCTCAATGAAATGAAGTTTGAGGGAATTCAAAGAAATACAACTATACTTTGAATTTTGCAAAACATGTTTTGGATACCTTTTCTATCTTCAGTTGCCTATAGAATGCAATAATGAATATATATATTTAACTTTATGATGTGGCATTCATCAGAGGGCAGTATTCATTATAAAATGGAAATTGTAATCATACACAATGCTTTCATTTCCCAAATGAGTATGATAAAACTGTGTTGAACATGTTTTAATGTTCAAAAACATGTGTTCACAGTATGAAAAATATCAAAGGATGTCAATATCTCAGTCTCCATTACAGTTCATGTTCATGATATGAGATATGAAATTCTTTTTACAAATGTTTGGCAAGAATTGTGGTGTTCTTTAGAGGGCAGCATTTATCAGAGGGAGGCATTCATTAGAGGAAATGAAGTATGTGTTTCAATGACTCTTATTGCATTCTGTAAGCAACTGATGATGGATAAGGTATCCAAAACATGTTTTGAAAAATACAAAGTCTAGCTGTATTTCTTTGAATTCTCTTGAACTTTTTTATTAATAATTTTCAATTATATCTTGTATCTTCTTCCCTTTGGAATATTGAGTCTGAGTAATATTATGTGTAGCATATTGTAGCAAGCTGAAGCTGTTAACTGCTATTTAGGACTGGTAACCTTGAAGACATCAAAAAGGCAGGAGGACTTCATTGTTATGTCAATGGGCTTCACAAGACTTTTGGGCCAGTTGTAAGTTTTTGGTGGGGAAAACAGCTTGTTGTTAGCTTAGGCTCTCCTGCAGCATTCAAAGATGTTCAAACATTGTTCAACCGTCCAGGTATTTTTGCATTATTAGATGCTGGCATACGATTTGGCAATATTTCATGATAGCTGACACTTTAAGAATAACACAATGCCATTTTTTTATAATAACAACTTCTGTAAATTATAGCTTCAACTTCTCATGTAGCATTATTTGGAAGATGTTACATGTATGTTGTGTGTGTACACAAGTTACATTTGCAATATGCAGGCCTAGTGTGTACAGTAATGACACAATGGTTTTGCAGCCAGTACCAAATAATTAGGTTCAAATCCCACCACCATAGTAATTATCCAGGGTCAAAAAGTGATGCTTTTTAAATTTCAAAGGCATCACTTCTACTTCAATATTCCCCAGGGCAACATGTAATCCAGTAAGATTGATTCTTCTTACTGGTGTATTATGAAGTCCAAATTTTACTTTGCATAAATCAGAACTGCTGTTTGCCATGTTCAAGCCATTGATTGGATATCACAGTATTCAGTATGCAAATGATGGAAGAGGAAGGAAGATACGAAAAGTTCTTGATGAAAGCTTTAGTCATCATGCCATAGCAAGCTACACATCAATTTTCAATGAAGTAAGCCACCTTTTACTACATTTTCTGTGTTTTGAAAAATCATTGCTTTTGAGTTCTACCACATGTACATTTATCAAATATTTCTGTTTTTGGTTATGTATGCAAAGATCTGTCTGCATCTGCACACACACACACACACACACACACACACA
>WIPJ01000376.1:1712002-1747593 GCA_018155075.1 Cassiopea andromeda
TATATATATTTGTTGTAATAGGAATGGCCAGAGAATCACTGGTGCAGTAGCTCTGCAAGAGCATATATAACCAACAACACAAAAACTAGCAATGCACAACTAATAAAAGACAATGATAGGACATAACTGCATTAGATAGCACATTAAGTAGAAAGAAGGAAATGCAGATTAGTTAAGGAAGAGAAGTATTGGAGAAGTTGACAACAACCATCCTTCCAGGGCCAAGAGAGCAAAGACAATGACAATAGAATAAGTATAGCAGCACAAGAAATCAAGCTACAAAATGGAAGTACATTGAAAGGCTTAGAAAGTATAGAATCCCAATATGCTAATGATATAGCTAATAAATAAATATAGCAAAAGTGGCCACAAGTAAACACAATAATAAACCAAAACATAAAATAAATATATGAACAGGAATGCTAAGATTCACTGCTATGAGCACCTAGGGCTTAATAAAAGTGGAGGAAGTCATTCCTTTCCCAGTTCTTCATCCATCTGGGATCACATCAAGCAATCAGGTCCTTTTGATAAACTAGAGGATTTTTCCATTTTTAGCAAATCTGACTTTTCTTTTGATCTCTTAATTTATGGAAGTCTACTTATTTAAAGGGATAGACCCACTCTCAATTCCTAGCAATCTTCTATTCCCATGGTTCTGTTCTGATTATTCCATGCTCTTTCATTACGGTTTCTATATTCTCTCTCGAGATATATTGCTCTTTCTATGGTGTTTACCAGTATTATATCTGTGTCCCCCTTAGAGCTTCCTTTCTTCGTTCTTACTCATTTATGCTCCCTTCCACATTGGTTTTATCATGTGTTCATTGATCCATCTTATGTTACTTATTTGTCCCCATTTATATTATCCTCATACTGAAGATGACTCAAGCATGGGTTGAAATGTATAAGCCAAATCACATTATGTAAGTCATATTGTTTAAGTCAGTTGGAACAGTTTTTAATGGAATAGTCTTGAGTTGAAAAGTCTTCATGGAATTACCCTGGATCAGTCATCAGTATCAATAGATGGATATGTGGACTCTGTTTTTCATCATTCTGCTTCTTCAACATTCTTAAATTATTCATAGACTTCAGCGATTTTGAGCCTCATTATTCTTATAAATTTTATTCTTATAGAAAAAGAATTTATACAGCTCTTAAGCAATGCCATAGAATTGTTTTTTTATGAGAAGTTCTTTTTACAACACAGCTGTATAATTAAAATAATAAATATATAATTTCAAGCAATTTATAGAAACATTGAAAATTAAGTTGTTCTTGAAGTTCTACTTGTGTTGAAAAAAAAATGAATTGAACAGGTGTGTTTCCAAATCTTCTCTGTTTGTTGAACATATGTGCTAATTTTATTGTGAAATGTAGTAATCATGGGGTGATTTGGTTACGAATTTTATAGCATTGAAAAATGAATCTGAATATTGTTCTTTACTTGAGTTTTGAAATGAAATTAAAAAGACCCATGTTTTCTAGAAACTTTTCTACTTTATGCTGCAAATTGATCAATCTTTAATTCAAAGTTGCACTTATTGAAGAAAATTATATATTATTTTGTTATCAGGTGTTTATAAAAAGTAAGACAAGAAACTAAAGGCAGGCCTAAATTGTGCACCTTGATGCAAAACTTTGCCACAAGATGCACAATCAGTGACACACTTGCTAAAATCTTTATGGAGGGTCCTGATATATACATGTATGTGTGGATATGTATGTGATGTGTAATATGGATATATGATGCTATTTAATGACACTGAGAAGAGAGAACTTTGCATATAGGACACTTATTTATGCAGTTTTTTCATAGGCTTTATGAATGTTTGTTTTTACAGGTTGCTGATGGAATAATCAAAAGGTGGAATGCTTTCTCATCTTCTAAAGAGCATATATTAGTTAGGCAGTACATGCTTGCAGGAGTCTTAAAGGCCATAATGCAGACATCATTTGGTGACTTTTTTAAGTCAGACAAACAAATCATGGAATTTGAAGATGCATATGATATCGTGAGTAAATTCTTGTGATATGGATGAAATACCTCCTCATCAGAGCAGGCTAGCTCCCAGTCTGAAGATTATGAACTCATTTCTTGGAGTTATTGTAGCAGTTGTAGTACAGTGATAACAGTAGGACCATTTGATTTTGTTAGCAGTTGAACCTGCTTAAAAATTTTTGTAGATTTTTGATAGATGCTGCATGGTTGTATTTTTTAGATATTCCTTGTTTTGATATTGCACAATGCCTTGCTGCATTTGAGTTTGCAATAGATATAAATGCATAGTAAGTTGTTTTACATTACTGAGTTATCTGATTGTAGTGCTGGGGTGAGATGGAGGCGCAGTTGACAAAGGGACCACCAGATGAAGAACGAATAAAGAATTTCAATGAAGGTATAAACTGTTTAATTGATAGTTTGTAAACTTGATTCTGTTCCTTGGATAATTGCCTTCTTATGTAGTCATTTTCTAAAATCTTTTGCAGCAGTTTTTTGTCAATATCAATAATAGAGTAATTATTCTCTGTTTGTGATGTTTTTCTTTTTTAGATGCACTGAAAGCAGTGCGTTTGTAGCTTCAATTTTTTATGTCTTGAATGAAATTGAACTTCTTTTTTATTGTACTAATCCAAAATTTATCAAAAGTTAGTATAAGCATTGTTATGTGTGTACCCTGGGTAGTGCATGCATACACTAGCATAATTGGGAAGATATCTAGATAATTCTTTAGTTGATTTCAAAGTTTTTTTTCTTTGTTTCTGTTGTATTATTCACTACTACCTACAAGTATCTGTGCACAACTTGCCTATTAAGATTGCAGTATTGAGTGCAAATTTTTTGTTGATACTCGAATAGTTTTTTGATATTGCTTATCCTAGCATTAAAGAAATTGAAGAATGTTGCATCTGAAGTTATTGCACAAAGAAAAAAGCTGAAGAATAAAGAGAAAAATGTGTTTCTTGATTTTATTCTTGAGAATGCAGATGTTTTTTCTTCTGAAGATGAGGTTTGTTTTTGGTACTTACACAATTTTGATGTTTAGTCTAGACGTAATGTTTTGACTTTGCTTTGGCCACTTATTTGGGATGCCATGTAAATGTTCCCTTGTGGAGTTGATCTAATTAGCTTAAAATTTTTATACAGAGGCCTTAGAATCCAATCCACTTTTTTGTAACTATTTAAATGCTATCATTTAATTTCATACTCCCACTTAGAAGTTGCTTTGATCTTGAAAATTAGTTGTTGAATTTTAACAGAAAGCTATAGATGTCATTAGTATTTAAAACAATAACTACCTAGAACAAGACATTTGAACTATTTTTCCTTAATGGTCAATTTTTCTTCCATCTCTGTCTGCAGCAATTTCTTTTTATTCACTACCTTTTTGTAGCAAGTTATTTTATGCTCCTTTCCATATTCTGTTAGGGAGTTTTGCTTATGAAGTATCATGCTATTTGTTGCAATAGAGGAAAGGATATAGGAGCTGGGGGTACAGGAGGCATATGCCCCCCATTTTTGACAAATTTCCATGTAGAGTGTCCCTTGTCATTCGGCATACTTCCTCTTGTTTTTACTTGTGAGGGTGCTTGTGAATGCATGTGCTCATTATTTTTTAATGCTCCCTGCATCCCTGATCACTGCGTCTATATTATAATATGACCAGAAAGTTAGCATTCCATCTCTAATTTGTTGAGCCGCTTATGGATGATTTTCCTGTGAGTTTGATAGGGCCTTTAAATAACTATTGGTATTTCATCTAGGTAGAATGATGTACAAATAGAAAAAGTTTTTTGATAGAAATAGTAAGATAATCACAAAATTAAGTAAAATGGCATGAGGAATTTTACCTTGCAGATATTTGATAACACAATTACATATATTATTGGTGGGTTTCATACGACTGGAAATCGTAAGTGACGTCATCATATCAATTTTCTATGGATTTATTGTTTGCATTCTGACACATTAATGTTGTAAAATGAGTTGTAAATGATGTAGTCACGTAGCACATCAAAAGCGGAAGATCAATCCCATTGTTTTTAAGTGTCAGGCCATGCCCGGAAGAAAGTGGTGCGCGAACGTCAAGTCGCACCTGCACCCTAGTTTGCAGGAGTGGTTGCTCTTGCTTATTTGGAATTCCACATGCATGTCAAATGTCTCATTTAGGGTAGAACAGGATAAAGCGGAGTTATGAAAGGAAAAGGTGACAGTCACTACGTGTTGCAGTTGCGACAACAAAGTTTATTTGGCATGTGCGATTGCACGGTTGATTGATAGTGATGTTGGCACGGGCGATTTTTCGCTCGTGGTGGGGATTTTGCACGTTTGTGGACACGCACACGTGCAATCGCACGTGTCTCCTGGCATGGACAGGTTTATTAGTTGAATATTAATATCGTTTAACTGTTCTTGTTGTGATATCCTCATGTTCAATAGGTAGTTATAGATTTCTGCTCTTCAGCTTCCCCTTCTCACTTGTGTGTAGCTATGAGCAGGACCAACGAGAGGGGGACGGGGGTGCAAATTGCCCCCAGGGCCTCAAGGTTCAAGGGGCCTCATAACACCCAATGCTTCAAGGTCTGGGATGCTCACAAAGTAAACCAGCAGTAATTTTCCAAAGTTAATTTCTAGACCTTGAAAATCTGTTGTTTGCTTCGTTTGCAGGGGGCCCTCATCGTTCTCTTTAGCCCGGGGCCTCTAAATTCTCTCATTGGCCCTGGCTGTAAGGAGCTGTCGTCATTGATTTAGTGTATGCTTTCAAAGTGGATTAAGTGTTCCTTGTAATATTATACAGATGATACGGTATGTCTTGACTTATAGGCCGTATCTTACATTTTGTATTCGGAAGTTTTGTTGCAGCTTCTAATAGTTGAAATACTGTATACTATGATCTTTATTTCCATTTTCTTGCAAAGTACACCTCTCTGCATTCTGCGTTTTCTTGTTTTGGGGGTGCTGCATATAATGGAGGGCTGCTTTTATTTTCCTTAGCGCATTTAATGTGGCATATAATCAATGACGGGCCGGAGTGATGGCCCAGTGGTAGAACGTCTGCCTCACAACCGGTAGGTCGTAGGTTCAAGCCCCGGCCGAGTCATACCAAAGACCTTAAAAATGGTACTCACTGCCTTCGCTTTGACTTTGACTTGATAATCAAGGACAACTTTTACACAAGGGTAGCTTATTATCGAAGAAATACTTTATTAGAACTGATAAAGGAAGATTTACAACAGTTTATTCATTGATAAAGCATCATGTAAAGCTATTTTATTAATTTTGCTCTTGAAAATACTTGACACTAACAGTTGACTAAACACAGTGTAAGTTAGCCTTTCCATTTTGTTGTTTTAGTTCTTACATGGGCGATTTACTACCTTGGCTTGCATCCGGAATGCCAAGAAAAACTTTTTGCCGAGATCAAAGAGAATTTCAAGGACGACGATGTGCTTACTATGGATCATATGAAGCTATTACCGTATGTTTTGTTGAGGTTTCATTAAACTGCAATGTACAACGGCATGCTTCTTCCAGTAGAGTGACGGATGGGGTTCATTTTTGAGATTTTATCATTCATGGTCATGCTTAGATTCAAATTGGTTTACAAATTGAGTTATGGATTCTTTAGCAAGGAGACTTTTTTGATTTGGAAAATTGTCTTGGTAGTGTTGAGTGTATAGCATGAATTACCACTTAATCCCTGTATGTATCTCATTTTGTTGCTACTGAAGTGTGCAAAAACGAAAAAGCTCAGTGAAAATGTTTGGGAGTGCTGCCAAAGTATGAGAGTTTTATTGGAAAATTTTGCCCAGCTTCACTCTTTTCCGCTGCTTTAACGTCACTATCACGATGTATGACAGTCATTCAACGTTTTTTCTGTTCCAGGTATACCAGACAGGTTTTGGATGAAACTTTACGAGCATCTATGCTGGCGCCATATGCTGCAAGATATTCAGATTATGCTGTTTCAGTTTGTGGACATGTTATTCCCGCAAAGGTCAATAAAGTTAAATTGATCGCTGAAAAATCTCAACCTTGAGTGCTAAATTTTTAAAAATCACTGTTTGTCCTTTGATGTTAATCCTAATTTGACTACTTGTCATTCACTCGTACACACTTTTTGTTTTATAAGAACAAAGTTTATAAGAAACTTATGACTCAGAATCGCTGAAATTTAAAAATAAATTAACGTTTGGATATTTATTATATCCGGTCCTTTTTTGACTCATTTTATGATTGATTTTGACATCAACAAAGACTTGAAAATATAGTTTTAGGCGCAAAAGCAGAAAAATTTTAAAATATTGAGTCTCGGAAAAAGTTAGGAAAAATTTAGGCGCTTACTGCACACATAAGTATCTATCCATCTTCATCTTGGCGGATAGTTTTTAGGAAATTCAGCTCTAGAAGGTGAAGTCAAGCCTAGGTTTACGTGGACTATTTCCATTTTCCTCCATCTTTGATGTTAAATGATAATGCCCTATCCATGGATTAAAATTACGCAAGCTTTTATGACGGGTTTTTCATTTCTTAGACACCATTGTTGCAATCCCTTGGCACTACACTTCACGATCCGGAAATATGGCCAGAACCAGAAAGGTAAATTTTTCTGTTTTAGCCTATTTTACACCGAATTTATAGGTTTTTACTTTCTTGTAGAAGTTAGATGTAGGTGCTTTCTTTAGTAATTGATTAGAATATTTCAGGTATTTCCTGGATGGTTGATGAGAATTACGCAAATGTTGTCGCCATACATATGCAAATTCTGACTATGTCTAGTGAGATTTTGGCACTGGATTACATAGAAAGCTGGATTATTACGTAGATCAATTTTTAATAGGACTACTCTTTGTTGTTATTGTCAAAGACTATTTTTGCTTCTTGTGTTATACGGTGTTGATATCTTCAGACGAAGATTACTTTTTTGCGTTCACGTATTTTTTTAATAAGAAACCTAGCTCACGGCTTAGTATTCATCGTTTCTTTTTGGTCATATTTTGATTCTAAAGGTTTCTTAGAAGTTTCTTAATTTAGCGATCTAAATTGCTGGGAAATTGGACGCATAACGTGAATGCAGTAAACTATTTGTCCTATAACAAATAAAATACGTCAATGCCAGCTAAAATCTACAGCAATACCATGTTCCCATTGTTATAGCTGAGATATACGTTGAGCCTGTAACGCTTTTAATGTGCAATTTGTCTAAAGTTTCTTAGCTCTTTCTCTGTAGTTCTAAAAGCTTTAATTTTAGGCTGCCTAGTATTAGGTTGCATATAGTTTGGTTTCTTATAAAAAAACGTATATTGTCGTTATTTGTTTCTTTTTTTCCAATTTCAACACGGAAGTTGTTATCAGACTGTCTGTAGAATCTATAGCTGCAATTTTTATGAGTTGCTAATCTCAGCTACACCCATTTGTTGGTTTATGAGAAGGCATTCAATGGTGGTGGTCTCTTTTGTTTTAGGTTCGACCCCGAACGCTTTAGTCCTGATCAAGTGAAGAACCGAGACAGTCTTGCATTTGTACCCTTTGGTTTTGCTGGTAAAAGAAAGTGTCCAGGCTATCGGTTTTCCTATTTTGAGGCAACAGTGCTTCTCGTTAAGCTGCTAAAGAACTTCAAGGTAGAGTTAGTGGAGGGGACTAAAGTCACTGCTGTCCATCAGCTTGTAACACATGCTACAGATTTTTGGGTGACATGTGAAAGGCGTGATTAAGTGGTGAAAGATGCCTTGCTCCATCTGTCCTCAAATTTGATTGCCCGTATCACAATAACCTAGAACGCTCTGTATTACGCAACAATTTCGCTTTCATTCTGCATTCACATTATAATTTTTTGTCATAGTGGTTTCTATATTCTCTGAGGGGTAAGAGGTGGGGAAAAGCTGTGGTGTAGCAAACAATGTGATTTATCAAAGCACCGCTTTTGCTGTAGTACGACCAATTTACCCCTTTGGTGAAGTTCAATGCTGCTAATTTTGATGCTGAAATACTTCTACAAGTTATTAAAAAGTTTTGAGAACTTAATTTTTGTTTAAAGAAACTAGCAAATTCTCTACCATTTCTGTGGAAAGAATCTAATGCAGAGTGGTAGTTGACTGATTTGGGCTTGTAGCAGTGGTGTAGAAGTAAATCGATAGGTAGAGACTTTTCTCATGCATACAGTTTTATAAGAAACTTAGAAGTTGGGCTACCTAGTTATATAAGAAGCTGACAATATTGCTCAGTAAACTGCGTATTTTTAATACTTGTCTTGTCAGATTTTTCTTCTTTGATAGCAATTTCTCGACAGCTTTTCAAGTCTAAAGTAGTCTTTTATCATAAAATAATAACTATTCAGTGCTTCAATTTCAAGACAATAACCGCGTTAGGTAGCCTGAGCCCCCCTCAAGTTACAGCTAGGGGGCTGCACCACCCCGTGCTTCCCCTCTTCTACACCATTAGCTTATAGCCTCTCGTTTCTGCCGTTCTTGGTTAGAAATGAGGCTTTAGTTGTGGTTTAGGAATGATTTAGAGCAAGCAGTTAGCAGAAAGCAAATTGCAACACGCATGCGCTATACAGGCTTTTAATGATGAGAACAAACGATGAAAAGATATTAATTTCACGATAAATCAGAATATAGCCTTCAAAAGTAGCATGAAGTGGTAAATGCAAATTACAATGAAGATTGAAGAAATGATTGTCGATTAGTAAGAATGCAATTTTTTCCGCTCTACCTTCGTTTCATTCAGAAAATAAGAACAATCGAAACATGAGAGACTGTGCTTCTATTAGTAGAGGGCAAGTGGCTTTCAAGCAACATACGCACTATTGACTACTAATACATCAGTGGCTAGTCAACTCATGTGACCCTAATATTCGTCATTTGCCATTGGCTCGTATCGCAACATTTTCGTATGAAGGTTTAAGTCGTCATTTAGTTAATTAGTGTTTACTTGCTCCCACGAGCGAACCGGTCGTAATAATTGGCAACCTGGAAAAATTATTCATGATAGACAAATATTTGGCAACAACCAACAACGCCTTCTCATTTGCTGAGCATATCTGATGAAATTCGCAGAATGAGCAATCTGAAGACGAAACTTCCTGCTTGCTACCTGTAATTGTACTTGGAGATCAAATTCAATGCGCTCTGTCAAAAAAAATTCATAATACGACTAATAATAAGTAAATAGCGCGATTACCGTAAGGAAACGTACGGTGACCGAGAAAAGCACATCAAATTTAAATCCGTCACACCAAATTCAATTCGCTCACACCACATTGAAATTCGTCGCGTCAAATTCAAATAGCTCACATCAAATTCAAATTCGTCACACCAAATTCAAATTTGTCACACTGAATTCAAATCACTCGCACCAAATTCAAATTCGTCGTACTGAATTAAATTCACTCACCAATTTCAAATCTTCATGAAAGTGTTTTCCCATAGCTAGGGCTATCGCAAGAGGGGGCGCACATCACAAGGTTTTTCAACAAAGTATGCAACTAGTAAGCAAATCGTTCTTAGTTGTGGCCATGCCAGATCTTCGTTACTTTTTGCAGTGATGGAATGGTTTTGTGCAGTGATAAACTACTGAAATTTGCAATAATTGAGCTGCTTGATGAAAGGAGCATTTTTGAAGCCATGAACCTTAAATCCAGTCCATTCCTTCTTTCGAAACAATAATTTATTTGCAAGCCAAAAGTATACTACGTTTGCCCCTAAGTAGCATCCATTTGCAGCGGCTTTGATCAGAGAAACGAAAAGTATCAGTGCAAAGAAGCAATGGAGACTGACAGCGACATGGTGACCGGGACGTGTGGGGGGTGTAACCAGTGGTGTAGAAGTAAATTGGTAGCTGGGGGGCTCTATTGATAGCTAAGGGGGCTCTTTTCTTCTATGTATCTTTATAAGAACTTTGAAGTTAGTCCACGTGGCTACGTAAGAAAACGATAATGTTGTAAATTTTAAAGCTATCTTGTCCTATGCAATCTCGTACTCCCCTAACTCCTTCCTAACCTAACTTAAAGAACCCACGTCCCCTAATCACGTGATACATTACACTACCAATTTTTCTACAAATGTCATCCAAAAAACAGCGTATTTTCAATACCCTAGATCTTGTGAACTAGCAATTTCTCGATAGCTATTTGAATCTAAAATAGTTTTTTTTTACAGCAGAATACTGATTCTATGTTTCTACTTCATAAAAATTTACAGAGCTAGGGAGGCTGAGACCCCACAAATTACAGCTAGGTGGATTGCGCCCCTCGCGTCCCCCTCTTCTGCACCACTGGATGTAACACCCTCTATCGGAACTTGAAAAATTCAGGTAAAATTAAGTCATTGTATCGTTAAAATCAGTTAGTTTTTGAAGATTTGAAGGCTACATAATGCTTGCTTAACAGTTGAATAAACGGGTAGCAAAACGCATTGACGTAACAGCGGCATTCGGGGTCCTTAGGAGTTCAGCACGAATGAGGCCGTTATCCTCGTTTTGAATTCAATTTCAACTGATACAAAACTTATTTAGAAACCTCTGAGGGGCCCCTTCAAGACCTCAAAAGCTCGGGGGCCCGTAAGAGTTATGCAAACCCCAGCCTACGTCAGTTACGCCTGTGGCAAAAAGGAAATGCTTGCAGCATCCTGCTTTGAAAGAATCATACACATCCGTTTGTGGTCATTCGTTTTCTGCAAAACACGTGGAATCAGTGATGTGCCAGAGAAAAATGCTGAGGAGGAGGCTAGTGCAGCCTAAGTGCTGATAGAGAGTGGTGTCTAAAAATTGTAGTGGACAAAAGCTATCCCATTGATTGAAAAAAATTAACAAGAAAAAAGATCATGGATACCATGAAAGTGCTGACAGTGCATAGAAATTTAGGTGCCAATGGTGGATTCGGTAAAATTTTGGGGGGCTACCTCCCCCAAGCCCCCCCGGTAGCGTCATCCCTGCGTGGAATTCAATCGTTAATGTATAGATAAATGTGACATGCTTCCTATACCAATGCTGACATTAGAGTTAGAGAAGATTGGTCAAGAAATTTAAACGAATAATGATCGGTGATAAAAGATCAGATTACTGGTAAATTCAGCCTTCCACCCCCTACATCACAGATAAATTCAGGTAGATTCAACCTTGCACCCCCCTCCCCCAACTATAGGTTCCTCGCGATGTTCCAGGCGAAAAGGCAAGAAGGATGAAGAAGGATTTCCTGTACAATGAAGCACGAAGCATGTGAGCTGCCTTACAGTCAGTGCTTCCACTTTGAAAAATAAAATTTCCTTCCAGCTTTGACATTATTTCCTTAATTTCCTTCCCAAAATTTTGAAATTTCCTTCCACCGTGAAGCCAACAAATTTATCCTAAAATAAGTTAAAATGGCCCTACAATGATGCGTAAACAGCTCTCAGTGTTTCGTGTCATAAAATAGTTTTAAATGATAATTTATGTAAATTATGCTATGCTGCTGTTTAACTATTTTGATTTGAGCTTGATGCAGACACAAGAAGAGATTATATGTGTTTGAATATCGATGAACAAAGCAAAAAAGCTGATTTTATTGCATTTTTCAACAAAATAATTAAGCGAGATATTATAAATATAAGAACATACAATAAATAACAGAAGAAATCAGAGCAATAATAATTGTTTTTAATGTCAATGTAATACAGTTCATTCATTCTGGAAGCTTGTTTTTACAATTCGAGCCGGCAGTTGTTTACAAAAACAACTTAAAACTATACTTTTCTCCTTTTTGTAGCGAACTTTCGAATTTCCTTAATTTTCCTTATATTTTACTCGAATTTTCTTCTTTTTCCTTCTAAATTCGATTTCCTTTTGATTTCCTTCTGAAGGTTGAAATTTCCTTACAAAAGGAAATTTCCTTCCAAGTGGAAGCACTGCTTACAGTAGCCCAATAGTGACGAATTTGAATTTTGCGTGAGCGATTTGAATTTGGTGTGACGAATTTGAATTTAGTGTGACGAATTAAAGTTTGAAATGCACTTGTCGACCACCGTAGAAATTATTGACATAATTGAAATATATTTACATATTTCCACACTAGACATGGTTCTATTCCTCCCAATTTCGACTCGTAAAGCAAGTCTGTGGTAGTATTTCTCTATCCTGTCTTCATGGGCTCTTATTTTCACGGTCATGAATGTCTCTGAAACGCAATTGATGACCTTGCTCCGTTCAGTTCAATTACTGTCAAAAGCACTTTCAACTCCATATATTCCTTACTGGTCACCAATTTGCAAGGCTCGAACTGCTGTGAAATAGAAATACACGCAGACCTTTCAATGAGTAAATCAGACGCGCGCTACCGATTGCGCGCGTGGTCCTGCAGAAATCACCCTTGAACAGAAAAGGTATTGATTACTTAGCACATAACTTACTTTTATTTATCAGCGAACATTGGCTAACTACTGCAACGTATGCCATTCCAGATGATCCTATGACCGACGGAAATGTTGGTATAGACTTGGAGAGCAATACACTCTTTTTCCTAAGAATCAGTAAAATTGAGGCTTAGGCTGCCTGCTCTTAATTTTCCCACATTTTGAGGCTAAATTGTTCTTAACTTCTTCTTGGTCATTTAGAAATACATAGAAAGACAATATACAAGACAGCATTGGATGACTTGATTGATTGAGAGCGAAATTTTGAAACTTAAGATGGTCTCTTTTGCATAGTAATGTTTTTTATTGAAAAAGTTTACAAAAAATTATAAATAGATAATTTTATTACAGTACTTAGTTTCGCTAGGAGCAACTAATTTGCAAAAATGGAAAACAAAAAGTCTCAAAACTGTCAATAATCCTCAAGTTAATAAGGACAGGGCATTTCGTGTCCATTTTTTAGTGGAAAGCTTGTGCATCGTTTTTCAAAAATACGTTTTATGACAAGGCTTCAGGCTCAGCCTTGTTCTGAGCAAAGTTTGGTCTTCATTTTCCACCAAACCTCAGGCTCGTGTTCTTACAAAATTGTTCTTATACAGCAAAAAGAGTGTAGCCATATTTCTTACGTTGTTGATGAAACTGACGAAGAGAACTCAAACCCTTTTGAAAAAATGAAGGACTTGAGTTTGAAACATCAGAAAAATGTTGTAATTGCATACCTAAACATCAACTCGATCAGAAATAAATTCGAAAAATTTTTCACATATGGTAAAAAATCATGTTGATGTATTGGTTTTAGCAAATACAAAACTTGATATTTCCTCTGCAAAAATTTATTTTAGATGGATTGAAACAGCGTTATAGGTTAAATATAACATCAAGCTCTGGAGGGACTCTTGTGTACTTAAAAGATCAAATCCCTTCAAAGGAAATTAAATCGTTTTCTTGACCAAATGATATTCAGGTGATCGCTACTGAAATTAATTTCAGAAAATCCAAATGGCTATTGCTCCCTATCTATAAAACGTCCTCTCAAACTGAGGGATATTGTATGAACCAAATAGAAAAATATGAAGCTCATTACGATACAAAACTGTCTAATTATTGGAGATTTAAAAATGGAAATGACTAACAACATATTAAGCTCATTCATCGAGAATAATGGTTTATGCAGTGTAATAAAATCACCAACTTGCTTCAAGTCGTTTACCAATCCGAGATGTATCAACCGAATGCTAAATAATAAGAAACAGTTGCTTTGGGAGCCAGTCTTTTTATACCGGGTTCATTGATTGCCATCATTTAATTTACACGGTACTCAAAAACCCAATTCACAAAGCTCGACCGAAAACGTGTTAGATTTCGTGATTATAAACAATTTTCAAAGAGCAGATCTAACGGGTGAAATGTTGGGAACAAACCCATAGGACCTTGTCCAATTTGAAAAGCATTTTTGTGGATACTCTTAATTAGCATTCCCCATATCAGACTGTCCGAGTCAGAGGGTAACAGCAAACCGCATATGATGACAAAAGAGCTCCGAAAAGCAATAATGTTGAGAACTAGACTAAAGAACAATGTGTTGAACTTTATAGGGTTCTCGGAGAAAGTCCAGCAATGACAGCGTCTTTATCGTATCTCAACGGAACTCTAACTAAAAATGGATCTTAAAACGAAATTTCTTAATAATTACATGTTGTTGGCTAGAGTCAAATAAACGATCTAAAAGGTGGCCGTCATGCCAATCACAACAAATACAACTGAAAGCAGACGTGGATATGATATAAAAGGTACCGTAGATAGCGAAACTTGGTCGTTAAAATTAATAAGGATAGCAAAAGGGCATATTACAGTAAGTCAACCTCAAGGAAGTAAGTAAAGAAAAGACTTCTTCGAAAACATTTAAGCCATTGTTCTCATCTGCATGTACAGCTACTAATACAATAGTTCTGGTTGAGAATGAGGTTATACTTACTGATGTTAAGCAGGGCCGCATTTAAGTCGGTTGGGGCCTTGGGCCCAGACTTGATTTGGGCCCCTTTAAATACACCTAAAAAATTTTGTGTCACGTGTATAGTACCCAGCACCCTGTTAGCAAGAATTTTTATGGACATAGTCGCAAGGTAAGTTTGTAAGGGGACTTGAAATTCACTGGCTTTTCGAAATTTTGCTCGGGGCCCCCTAAGTCTAAGAATTTTAGGGGGCCCTGGGCCCGGGCCCTGTAGGCCAATGGGTAAATGCGTCTCTGATGTTAAGGATGTCGCGGAGTGCATAAACTCTTATTTTGCTAGTATTGTGGAAACTCTTGGTATACTCTCTGAAGTAATAGTATACTATGAAAAATCTCCTCCTAGTCCAGCAGGAGATACAATCAAGTAGTATGCTAGCCACCAAAGCATAAAGAAAATTAGCGAGGTGTAAGGGACTGAAGAGAAATGTGAATTCTCAAAAGTAGATTCCACCCACGTCTTTAGTGAAATCTATCGATTAGATAAATCAAAGAAAATAAGGGTGATATCCTTATTGATATGCTGAAGCTATCTGTTAACCATTGCTACAAAGAAATTGCACACCTTATCAAAAATCGAATCCAAAATAGCACGTTTCCATCTGACTTTAAATTAGCTGATCAATCACCTTACTCTACAGCTGAAGATTCGGCTACAAAGAAAAGTTAACGACCAATAACTGCGCTATCATGTCTTTCTAAGATATATGAACGATTGATGTACACACAAATCCTTTCATTCAAGAAGGAAAAGCTTTCACATCCATTGGGTGGCTTTAGAGAGAAATATAGCACTCAGCATGCCTTGATCAGGTTGCTTGAAGCATCGCAAATGTCTAGATTATAGAGGAATAATGGGCATGATACTTAAGGAGCTCTCCAAGGCCTATGACTGTTTGTAACATGATCTGCTGCTAGGAAAACTTGCAACCTATGGCTTTGGAACTAGCAGCTTGAATTTACTGCATAGTTACATGTCGCATAGAAAACAATGAGTATAAAGTGGAACCACCTTCAGTGGATGTGAAAGCCCTCGGCATTATGTCTCATCAGGTGTACCACAGGGTTCAACTCTTGGACCTCTACTATTCAATATATTTTTAATGATCTTATGTTTAGCATTGAGAAATCAGAATATGCAATTTTGCTGATGACAATACACTTTACGCCTCTGGAGAAAACATAGGGGATGTAGGCACATGTTTCGAAGTTGATATGGAAATTGTTCTAAAATGGTTTGACTCTTAACCGCATGGTGGCAAACCCTGATAAAGCTCAAGTGATGTTCCTTGGGCTACCAAAAAGTGATAATATATGTATTGAAATTGATGATCTGTTTCCAAAAGACAATGTGAAACTCCTTGGAATTACTATTGACTCTGAACTAAAATTTGCGGACCATATCAAGTGAAAATGAGTAGAGGAGTGACTGCACTCTCTCGAGTAGCACGACTACTTGACGAGAAGAAAGCAAGGCTACTATAAAATGCTTTTATACCGTCAAGCTTAAATTATTGTCCGTTAATTTGGATGTTTTGCGGGAAAACCGCCAACAGGAAGATAAAAAAAAATCCACAAGCGTGCTCTATGAATACTCTTCAACGATTGTGAAGCGCCATTTGAAGAGCTTCTTCAAAGAAACAATGAGCAGACAACCCATTTAAAAAACTTTCACAAACTAATGACCGAGGTGTGTAAGTCTTTAAATTGCCAAAATCCAAAATGCATTTAGAATCTGTTTATGAGAAAGGAAGTAACTTACGACCTTAGAGGAACAGATCTACAGCTACCTAAAGCTAAGACTGTCCTAAGCGGATAAAACATTTCATACTCTGACGAGTGTCGGAAGAAAAAAGCTTTTAAGTATGTAGAAAAATGTTGCCGCTTTTTCGTGCTCTGGTCAAGTTCTTTCGTACCAACAGACTATTAGCTCTATATCTGATGAGGTAAAGTCATGCCAATCTATGGCCTCATAAACAGTTCATATAAAATAATGGAATGGAGATAGTTGTAATTGTAACATGTGTAATCAGCTGGTGTTCCAATATATTGTGTTTTTGTAAATAGTTGGAATGAATTAGTTACCCTATTCTTAGGATTAACTATACTGTTCTGCATCCAACTTTAAATAAATTCTTTATTATTATTCTTATTATTATCACAAAGGCTTTCTCATTTCTAAACTATTTACAATTTCAATTCGAGCAACCTACTACATCTTCTGCTGCAGAGGCACACCATGGAACAACCCGGATCTACTTTGCTTTTAGCATTTTTGTTTTTTTTTCTTATATACAACAATTGTTATTTACATTGTTGCATGTATTGTAACTCAGGCTAGCCAATTACAAATTACCTTGTTATAGTGAGATTTGCAATTGTAGTATAATTGAATGAAATATGATTGTTTCCTCCATTATGTCAGATTGATTTTGATATCTTACTTTTGCATCCTAAGTATAAAATCTTATTATACAGTCGTCATTTGCTTTCTAAAATTTCTTGGCATTTTACTGTAACCGATCTTTCAAAAACATGAGTTTCAGATAGCCTAGACAATATAGTCGCATCTTATATTCGTAGATGGCTTGAAATTCCTATCTATCGAACCCTATGTGATGTCTTCCTTACTAAAACTAAGTTTGGTCTGAATATATATCCCCCCTCTACCAAGTTAGTACAGTTTCAAACTGTCGCTCGAAATGTCCTGAAAAATCTTGACCTAACAAAGATATCCAGACTCTCTGGAAATAAACCAGTATGTCCATAAACTTGCAGTATGATAGTTACTAGGACACCAAGCAGGTACTTAAAGCTTTTCGTTCTAATCAGAAAGGTAGATTGAAATCTAACCTAGTTTCCCAGGGCTCTTTCTTTTCTTCAATTACATCACATTCTTTGCCAAAATTTAACTCCATCTGGTCTTCTGCCCAGTCAAATTTGCCAAAAAATATATTCAATTTCACTGTCAGATGATACACTTCCTACTAGGAAAAATCTCTCAAAATGTGGCCTTTCTTCCTCCCCTGATTGTGGTTTTTGCCTGATGCCGGAATCTCTCCTTTACATTGTTGGCGGGTGCAGCACTTACATTAATGAAGGTCGCTACACTTGGCGCCACAACTCGGTACTTCAGCTTATTGCCTCGACCCTAAAGACCATCGAGGGGGCATCATTGCTCGTTGATCTCCAAGGATTTTTGAGTCGCTCAGTAATTACTGGAGATAGTGTAAGGCCAGACTTACTCTTAGAAGTCCATAATAAATCTTTATATATCCTGGAGCTTACTATTGGTTATGAAACTAATCTCACTAGTAACATAGCTCGTAAAGACAGGAAATATCAGGACCTGACCAGGACACTAAGCATGTTTACAATAACGTTAAATTCATCAACCTTTCTCTAAGCACACTAGAGGTATTTTCTTCACATTCTGTTGACTTTACTGCTATGTTCAAAGAGCTTTCTATAGATCACTGAGATCTGACCTACATTCAAATCTAGACTTTTTAGCAGTCTAACTTTTCGTTACAATTATCTTTTTCTTTTTTGTGCTTTGTAAACCACAAGTAGCCATTTGTAAGCTAGCTGAATATAGTGAGGCTTACATTTGTATGGAGAAATATGAATATACTATGAAGTTTAAAAAAAATAACATATTTTGTATGAAGAATTAGCCATGGTCTAACCGAGAACTCCTAAGTTATTAATATCTTTGTTTTCAGTTGCTAAGTATCAATTCTATATTGACTGTATTCTTTTCATTCTTTTTATTCGTAAGCCAACCGAATACAAATTACCTTGTAGTGAAGGTGCATTGAAAGCCCTATACTAGGCGTGTTCAGTAGCCATAGAAGAAACTTAGTCCGTAGAAAATCGTACGTAGATGATGTGATGGTACGTACAGTGAGTACTTAGAAAACTAATAATGAAGGCTTCTTTACCTTACATTCAAGGTAAGCCCGTAGCCACAGGGTGGTATGGGGTGGCAGTGCCACCCCTGGGTAACAGGAAACCAGCTTTTTGCCACCCCTGGGAAACTATTCTTGCAATTTAATTTGCTGCTTTTTCTTTACAGCTAAAGAGAGATCTCATGAAATTTTGATTGAGCTGAACCTTCGTGTTTGTCACATACTGAGAACTTCATTCTTTTCCTGACACTTATTACCCATTTGACTTTGATAGCATAAAGTATGAAATGAGATCTCAGATATTGTACCACGTGATTCCTCCTAGAAAATTTTGCCACCTCTGCAACACAGGCCTGGCTAAGGGCTTGATTCATGGCATCATTGCTTCTCTGTAATTGACCTCTATTATCAGTAATTCACTTGGTTTTGCATGTGATAATATAATGGGGTACCATTTTTTTTAAGAATATGGACGCTCTTCATAAATTTGCAATTAAGTACATTAGTGCAAAGTTTTTGAAATCTTAACTTGAAATTTGATGTCGAGTGGAAAATTATTTTTTCTATTGAAGGCATATGTGCATGTTTTCAAATGTTGGTAGAAGAAACCGCTTCTCTATGTATAATTAAATTGTTTGCATGGAATTTGCTAAAAGAAGAAAGCGAAATCAATATCATACACTACTAATAACAAGACCAGATCATAGAGCTTCGTAAGTAATTTTGTTGCACCAATAATCAGACGGGCTAAGGTAGTTCAGCTCTCGCAGATCACGGACCTAACACTTGACTTTATGACAAATCACAATGCTGGTAGGCCTATTTTAGGGCTGGAGCTTCTTTTTGTCCCAGCAAGGATATAACTGTTGCTATCCAAAAGAACATCCCTAATCTATAGTCTCCTTCAGCTCCCCACGCGTATGATCCTCACTCGTATGGAGCTTAGTGGGACCTGTGACTGTAGTCATGTGAGACGTTATTAGTACGGGTAGGGCAGCCTAAGAAAAAGCAGTCAGTAGTTAATAGAGAAACGCCTGCTCATTAAAAATCATATTGTTTGTATTGGTAGCATTGAAGAAATAGGTAATTAAATATATTTCTCTTGTATTTATCAGTTGTTGGGAAATTTCCTTCTATTGCTGTAAGTCTTTTGTAGCTAGAACTTATGACGTATGGTCTTGAAGCATTTTCCTCTCGAAAGCAAAATGCATTCAAATGGAAATATATCATTGCTCAATAGGGCTTTTCTCCTTTTTTCATGCTCTACTGGAAGTCAAGTATGAGTCAGTAGTAATAGAAATTCCTGTATACTTACATACTGTGTGTTATTGTGATATATGAATCAAAAAATATCTGCTTTCCTAGCTCCTAGCCGTTCCTTTCTTAGGAGCCATTTGTACAATTCAAAGAGTTGTTATCAGCAGAAAGTCACACTACATCTTGAAGGAACAATACTGTATGTCCTGAATGTGAAATGTTCGTTTATGAGCTAGCTGTATGCTACGGTGAAAACAGGGGCTGATGAGGCCGAGGGCTTCAGCCTCCCAATGATAGCAAAGACGTGGTTCTCCATAGTCTGCTTTTAAGTGGTAAAATTGAATTGGTTTCTGCATGCAGCAGCTATATGACTATATTAGCACCTATAAATTTAAAAAACTATATTAGTAGCTGTAGAACCAATTGTTGAGATTAAAATGTTTCTGTTCTCTGTTCTTTCTGCCCCTTTGTAATATTGCTGTTGTCTGTTTTACATCTCTCCAACCGTACCCTTCAACAGTCTGGTTGTAATGTGTTGTCTGTCCATCTTTGAAAAGGTTCGGATATCTAACATCACTTGGTTCTTTTTCCAGAACAACAGCAATATCATTCATAAAGTTCTCGGCAATTATCATTCCTGAGAATGATAAAGTAAGAGGCATAGATTATTAAAGTTGAACTACAGTAAACTGAATCAGCTTGTGTTACAAGATTTCAATGAATGGAAACCAGTCAATGCAGGCCAATCTTGCACCCTGAACTACAAACTGTTAATGCAGCATACCATAAAAGATCTATTAAGCCCCGGGTGCTTATCTATTCTTTGTGGTCGTAGAGGGGGGAATTAATAGAGAGGGGGCTTATTGCTGTCTCCAGATAAACGTTTCATGCAAATGTTTTCTTGCATTCTTTCTGCAATGTTTCCATTGAAAAATGGGTGCTAGCAACTTCAAAAGTTGACTCATAGTAGTCAACTATAATGTTCGCTTGCAACTAATCATCAGGGTCAGTTAGTAGTATTGAAATATCTTCCAAGCAAACTTATTCCTGTTGGAGTCTTTCGAAAGGACCAGAATTCTGCAGGTTTCCAAGACGCAAAGGTAATTCTGTGTATGGGCCTTATTTATATATGTGATCTCATCTGACAGCATTCTCCATGCCCTAAGACATCTTTCAATCATTCACTTTAACAAGAGAGTGGGACTTATTTGCAATTTGCTGTAGCTTTCACTGCGTTCGCAGACGCGTGGCTTAGGGCTATAGAAACAGAGATAGGCGCCGCCCTATGCGCCATTGGGCGCGGGAAAGGACTTTGACAAAAATAAGAACAATTTCATAAGAACAAGAGCCTAAAAACTGATGGGAATTTAAGAAAAAATTCAGAGCAAATTAAGGATGAGGCACATACGCTGTCCAGGAACATCTTGACATGAAATACTGTATCATTTCCCTTTTAGCCCGAGGAGAATTGACAGCTTTGTCGCTTATTTGATTTTCGCGAATTGTTTGCCCCTAGTAAAACTAGTTACTGTGTTTACATGGTACAGATTGCTTTTATAACAACATAATTTATATGAAAGTGGTACTCAGCTTCAGTACTGGATTTTTGAGACCTAAGAAAGTCTATAAGTGCAAATGTTTTTAAAATTTGATTGGTCTTTGTACAAAATGTTTTATATGTTATGTTAGCTGCCCTCAAACAGTTTAACTTCTATTGTTTGCGAAGATTTATCATCGTTTCAAGTGTGCATGACACTGTTTTACATTCCACTAATGTGCACGCGTAAAACATTGGAACTCAAAAATTTTTGCTAAGAAAGTTCAAAAAGAAATCTTCAGTATTGGGCCGAAAATATCTTTCAGAAAAAAGCATGTATTTATAATTTCTTATAGACTTTCGTAAAGAAAGAACATAGATATGCAAGGGAGACAACTTCAGATGTACCATTTGGCTAAGTCCCTTCTATATTGTCTAAATTGCCTACAACCCAATACTTAAAGAATAAATTAAGAACAATTGAGCCTCAATATGTTGGAAATTTGAGAATAGCTAGTCTAAATCTCAATATTACTCTTTCTTAAGCCCTGGCCAAACGATCCAACATTGACCCAACATTAAGCCAACAATGGCTGGGTTCATGTTGGATCCAATATTGGGTCATATAGCCACTATGTTGGGTGAGCCAACAATTGTTAGCTTCTATTGTTTTCGAACGCTGTTTGAGCATGTTGCACCGTTTAGCCAGGAGACGCAACATTTGCTGGCTTCGAGCATGTTCACAAATGTCTTTTTCATTCTCGCTATAGGAAAGGCGCGCCATGGAACACGCAAGCTGTGCTCGCAACCCAACATTTGCTGGGTCATGTGGCCACCCTCTTCCAACATCAAGCCAACATATACCCAGCAATTGCTGGCTCAATATTGGGCCAATGTTGGATCGTTTGGGTAGGGCTTTACAAAAGAGGAGTGAGTGTATTGCGCAATAAGACAGTTCAATGGGTACATGGGCCAATATAGAAATTACGGTACTATCTGAAGTATGGATGTGGTCAGAGGCTCTGCACTTACATTTCCTATGATGTTGCAACTAGAGGCCCCTTTCTTAGACTTTTTTGAAATCTCCATTGAATGTAAGGTGTTGTCATAACTAAGCCCCTTAAAACAAAATTAGTTTATCATCCTTTTTCGAGAACTTTTAGACTCGGGCAGGCCCTTTCTTTTACTCTCTGTATGAGGGATTAACGTCTGTATTGCTTTGGGTGATTGTATCTTTCTTCATCATAGTAAGAAAACGCTATATTTCGACTATAGATACTGTTATGAGGATACTATACACCCGCGTAGAAGATAGAAAAAGTGTGCATTGTCCACACGTTGAGTTCCATGCTAATTGTAGCTGAGAAAAGTATACAGCCATCGGACTCATACAAAAAAACGTCTAATTGAGAAAGTAATAGTGCCAATTTCCAATTATGCAATATTTACGAACAGAAATATGAAGAAAACGAATTTAAAGAATAAAAGAATTTGATGCGAGAGGAAAAATGACGCGCGTGGAGATGATGAGGGTATTTTATTGCATGCTTGTCTCAGGACTTACATTAGCATATACGTCAATATTTCTTAAGAAAATTTTCTTTGGAGAAGTAAAGTTTGATTTATATGTCGCATTTTAGTTGCATCGAATTAAAATACTGTGGCAAAAAATGACAAAGTGTGAATTAAATTCGCCTTTAATGCGACGCATAAAACCAACGTTTAATTCCAGTCGACGTACAGTCGCATCTTCGACTTATCAAGTCGCATCTTCGACCTAAATTCGACTTGGTTTTATACGTCGCATTCAATGCAATTTTAGTCGACTGAAATTGCAAACCTCGCTCGCAGATGTGCGCTATTGTCTAAAGGAAGTTTGCTATTGTCTTCAGTCTTGTGCTTCTTGGTACCCCTGTGCTTCTTGGCGCCAAAGCATAACATTTGGATCTCGAGGTAATAAGAAGAGTATCTGTGAAGCCTATTTGATACTTTCAAATGGATAACGAAGACCAAGGTTTCAGTTCTATGATCGAACCAGAAGAAGAGGATGGTTCTGACAGTGAGGATTGCAATTTTTCTCATTTGGGTCAAGGCAAAAATATTGGTAAGGTAGCGCTTCCAAGTAACGCTTCTACAGTTGATTTGGACGGGGTAGAAAGCGAGAAACAAGACAGTGAGTGTGAATCAGTGATTGGAAAAATTAACAAGAAATTGAAAAAAATGCAAAGGAAGAAAGTCAACAAGGCTTGAACAGCACGTGAATGATATAATTAATGTCATATGTAGTAATGACTATCTTGTAAAGAAATTAGTCTTCCAGAATACAAAGAGTGGCAGTAATGGAGAGCTGTTTAAAAAGGTTGTTGCAGACTCACAGAAGGCTTGTCTAGAAAGAGGACAAAACTTTGAATTTGATATCACACGAACTAGAACAAAATTCAAGAGTTGTGTGTCATTGTACGAAACAGCTGCTATGACAGCCAAGACTGCAACAGGGATTCAACTATTTCAAGATGATAAAAATCTTGGTCGCTGGTTCAATCAATTGTTTCCTTTAGTTAAATCACGGGAGTCTGCTCAGCCTGAGCAGGCAATTGAGCCTTCTGCACCGCAGGAAGTTGCCCTTGATGAGAATTATGATAAGACTCAACCCATGGTTTTGACTTCCAAAGTGATACACAATCACCAAGTTCTTCAAACTCAGTTCCCAGTTCTGACCAAAGAGTGTCTAGAAAGGAATCCCCCCCCAAAAAAATCTTGCAGTTCCAGTGAAGACATGCAAGAAGAAGAGAAGTGATCAGTGGTGATTTCTAAAAATTTTAACAAGGGGAGCTATAGGTGCAATAACACCCATATTTTGGGTGTGACCTAGTTGCAACTACGCGCATACTTTCAAAGACGCAAATATGATGCTTTAGCTTAGTACTAATAAAGTATAATAAACAATTAGAAATGCCTCAGTTACCATATAGCAGCGAATAATTAATCATAGGAATACAAAACACTTTAGAAGCAAGGTCAATACGCTTTGAAAGCAAGGCCAATTCAAGAATATTTAGGGGGCTGAGCCCCCCAAAATGATCAGTTACTTCAACAAGGGGGCTCCGCCCCCTGAGCCCCCTCTACAAATCACCCCTGGAAGTGACCCGTTGGTTGAAGCTGTATCAAGCTTCAACAAGATGCTTGACAGTGACCCAACAAAGGAACTACTTACATTTTTCAAGGAAGAAAATGAAAAGAGTAGAAAGCAAGAGCTGGAAATTTTCAAGTTACAATTACAGTCTCAACTGCAAATGCAGATGCTAAGTAAGATTTGTGAAGTCGCATTTAATTTATGTTAATTCAACGCGACTTAAAATTCGACGTATAAATCAAGCCTAAACTTGTACGATACTTGGAATGGTTTCACAATATTCTGTGAAGTGGTTTTGCGGTTGCTGACTGTCTAGCTTTTACTCAGAACTGCCAACGACCTGGCCAAACATTTTAAATTAAAACTCAGTTCTTATCTTTGCACCTGGTAACTGAGGCTACGAGTTTGAGGTTTAAAAGTGGTGTACTTCACTTACGTAATATTGCAATTCGTAGCAAACAAGAGCAACTTGAATATAAATAATCGTAATAGTTCGGTGTTGCAAGTAGTGACGAGTAGTTCAAAGTGCATATGATTTAAGAAGAGTGCAATTTAGCGGTGAACTCGATTAACACGTGTGGAAGTACCACCTGCAGTGTCCACTTGTTTGTTTCCGTTGCAGCATTCTGCCACTAGTTGGGCTGCAGTCGTAACGCAGATAGGAAGTGGCTATGATGAAGAAGATTTACTCCTTCTTTTTTCTGTTAGCCTTTGCTGGTAAGCAATTTTATTGTTAATTTGCCTTCGTGTCTAAATTTATTCAAAGCTGTGAGTCAAAATTAAAGAGTCCAGCCAGGCCTAGGGAATTTCCTGTATAATTCTGTAGGTCCTACCATGGTGAAGGCGACTTAGCATAGCACCCAATACTCAACTTGCAAACACTCTGCAAGTTAGTAGTTAGTGCAGAGCTGATTCTTGATCCTTATGGATAATGTAGAACCTACCAGTTTTGATGTTAGCTTGTTTAACTACCTGAGTTGATTTTCCGGCATATATGTGGATTTATCTTGTACGCACCCGTAATCCCCGCTCATCGTGCTTGCTTTATTAGCACCCTTTGTGCATTTTAAATCTCTCATCAAACGCTGTTATAGTGTTTGTATTACTAAATGATACAAGTGCTTCTTCAGGATAATTTGACTTGTTTTATAACTAGTAGGAATGCAGCTTTCTGCATCGGTCGTGGTATGAATGGAGGTGTGCGTAATTGTTCAGTAACTGATTGGGAAAATACCTTTGATTAAGCAATGTTAGTTTGTTCCTTGTTTGTGTCTGTTTTTGTGTACTATTTTGTTTGCTTTTATGCTGAGCAAACTGCACTGCTATGCCCTTTTCTGTTGGGTAATACGGGTACCGGTCTAGTATAGATGTATAGCTGTTTGTTGAATTTACTTTCTTCGCTCACAGAGCATTTCGTATTAAAGATCATCATACTTGGAGTCAGAGCTTATCAAATGACTCATCATAGGTAGAATTACGACATTTTCTTCTGCTAGGACATTTTTTCATTATCTTCTGCATTTTCTCTCTTGATTCGTTACGTGTATTGCAATTTTACGCAGCCGAGTCATGTGATGTTCAAATTAACTTGCCTCATCCTGTCTGTGTAAACCCAGAATTTCAATTGCTAATAGAATTTCTGGGTTTGTATGCACCTGTTTGAAGATGACATATAGTAAATTATTTTGACTCTGGTTTGATTTTGACACTGCTCTCTTCTTTGTGTCACTTCATGTTCTTTAATAGAAAGGACAAATTTGTTTTTATTATATTCTTGGTAATTGTGTTCTGTTTTGTAATGTTTCCACAAGAATTCCTTGTATTTTATTACATTCAGAGATAGAAGACTTATGAACCCTCTGCAGCTTACAGAGTTTCACTTCTTTGTTTGTGAAGATGACTTTGAAAGTGTGTGCCCCCACTTTTTGAATGCTTCCTATGCCCTTAGTATGAAAAAATATCATTTTATTACTGTTCAGTGACCACATATGAAGTGGAATGATTTGACTCCAGCTTTATTGATATCACAAAATCATATGATATCATATGGAATGTTTACTCTATGATAAGATTCAACTTTGGCTTTCCTTTGATCAAGAAATTTACATAAAAATTGTATGTGTAAGCAAAAATCTCAGTCCAGAGTGAAGCTAGGATTCTAATGTGCATACCTATAGCTGACTTGATATAACACAGTTGTTGAATCAAAGATTGAATAGATCTGGTTCTTTATTTGATACTAAAACTTGATTATATGTGCATGAGATAAGATATGTTCTTTTAGCACCCTGTTGTATTACTAAAGCAACTTGACTTTGCATGATTGATTTATAACTACAGAGAGTTGCATAACTTGGGAAAACTTCACCTCAGTTATTTTATCTCTGATAGGTCTAATTTTAGTTACTAGAGGAGGAGAAAATATTGCTTTTTGATATGTAGCTACTAAGCCATGTGATATTGTTCCTATGAATAATTATAATAATGAAAACTTTTATCTTATGTTCCATCTAAACATACAACTGTAAAGATCACTTAGTAAAGGTCTACCTTATTAGGTGAGGTTTACAAATGTGTGCTTAGCTGGAATATGAAGTAAAAGTTTTCATTGTTAAATCAATAGTTAAACTTGAAGTAGAAACAGTTCTAGAGAATCCCGATCTTTATTGGGGAGACAGAATATGTAATACATTTTTATTTTTGGCAATGGTCATTGTCTGTCTACTTATGTAATTGTGTTATTTCTTCAACTTTAAGGTTTCTAATGTATCAATAATAATATTAATAAATCACATTTTTATACAAGAGTCTATCAGTGCAATAGTGCACTGCTATCTCTATTCAGAAAGTAAATGAGAAGAAGTACCTTAGAAGAAATAAAATAACTAAAAATGTAGTTTATGTCTGATTATTAAAAATTAAAATACTGACCTAGTGGGCCATTTCATGTCATGTGTATCACAATACTGGCAGTATATTTTCCCTTAAAAACAGTGTAAAATTCCATTATTAATGTTAAGTTCAACAAAGCACCCCACCAGATTTTGTTCAGGGTCTATTCCAACTTTCTGTATTGCTAATTTGACATTTACTCCAGTAGTTGCTCTATAGCAGTGTCTTGCAAAAGTGTTATTTGTGTCAGAATGAAAAGAAACATTTATGGTAATTTCAGGTACTCCAAGCAAAATAGTGTTTCCCACAAAATGTCCAAAAAGCAACACATTGTTTGCTTTCAAAAAACGGTCTGCAAACAACACTTTGCCTATTTTTGGAAAAATGCAATTCTGAAGAAATAATTTCTAAAAAAGTAGCATCATGTGTGTCATTGTGTCATAGTTTGCTTCTCTAAAGCAAAACCCCTTGTTCTGTGTCCCAGAAAAAAGTCAAAACCAAGTACAGAGTCATAGTAACCACAATTTTCTGAGACTTTTGATGTACAACAACAAAAAAGACAGGTTTTGATTTATGTTTTGAAATTTGAGAATTGACCTCCAGTTTCATTTTACATGGAATGGGCCTAATACTTTTTATAGGCAGTTTTCTTAAGGTAAGTAATCCCATTTGAAGTGAGGAATTTGAAACACTAATGTTAGTGGTGCTGCGCAATGCGCAAGCCTGCGCGGGAAGGACTAAGTACTAAGTAAGTAAATGTTAGTGGTAGCTGTACCTGTTTGTTTTCTGTAGCTTGATGTCTAGTTCTTCCTTCTCTCATAGGTCTTGCTCAGAGTGAGTGCCCTACAGGATGGCTTATAAGAGGAGAGTATTGCTATTATTTCCATGATATCACATATTCATCTAGTGGTATGACCTGGAATCATTCAAGGCTAGCATGCCAGAGGTATGGAGGTGATTTGGTTATCATTAGGAATCAGTCAGATCAGGACTTTTTAGCACGAAGCATGACTCAAAGTCAAAAGCTCCAGCATTACTGGATTGGGTTGACAGATATTGCTAAAGAAGGTAGGTACATCATGCATCAACATGGATCGCAAGTGCTTCCATTTTTATCTGGGGAGATGTCACTGGGTGGATTTGTCAGTCCCAATTTCTTTAGGACTGATTTCATATTTTTCAAAATTCAATGAAGACAAATTGGTTTGGGAGGAGGGGGAGGGTATTTTTCTTCTCAGCATGCAATGTAATAATGAGCAAAATACTATCCTACTTTGCAAAGGAATGTTTGTTGATGTTTGGCAGAGCATGATCCTAGAGAGTGTTTTAGGGGCTGTGCTTCAAACCCCAGTTTATTCACTGCCCATGTGCCTTTCCACTGTTCAGTGACATGAGTGTTCTAGGCATGGACCATAGTATTAGGTGCAGTTATATCATTGCCAATACCATAATCATCATCATCATTACCATCATAATAATTATCATCATCATCATCATCATCATCATCATCATCATCATCATCATCATCATCATCATCATTATCATGATCATTATCATGATTGTCATCATTATCTTCCTCTTGTGGCCCTTTGGATGGGACTTAGTACTGACCCTGTTTGCCACAGACCATCCACATCTGCCCTAATTCTGAATCATGGCAACATAAATTAATATCAACTTAGTTGTCTCTCTGTGCCCACTTTCCACAGCTTGGAGGTCTTTAGCCATGGGCTAGCATCAACATCATCTTCACCACCATCACTATCCTCATCACCATCACCATTACCATAGTCACTATCCTCATCAGTGGTTTCCAAACTTCTCAAATTATTTTCATGGCAGTCTCCTGCAACAGAGTCTTCTCTAGGGACAAAAGCAGGTCATGATAGATATGATTTTGCTGAAAAGAAGTTCAAAGATGATACAAGGTAGTATAGGAGTGAGTCAAACATTCTTCCTTTGGAAAATGCACCTTCTCTGGGCCCCTAAAACCCACCATGGTCCGCTTAGGCATAGCTCATTAATCTGTATGAGCATGAGAATGCCACTCAGAGGCACAAAATACCACACTTCAAATTCTGCAGACACTTTGGTCCAAATCTGTGTTGGACTGTCTATCACATTCCATGTTTTCTACAGGCACAACTTACCTCAGATCTGCACTCATAGGCATAAAATGCTTTTAATGGTGCCTGCCCTTAGGGCAGTGCTTCTTGATTATTTTTTGCAAGGCCCCCCTATGGAAAGAGAAAATATTTTTCGCCTCTCACTTGCTATAAATAAGACCATTGTCTATTAACATTGAATATGCATACCTATTCCTTGGGGTTATGTGCACACCCTCTAGCATTACATCTCACCCCCCATGAAGGGTGCACCCCACTACCTGATAAACGCTCCCTTAGAGACAGTGGACCCCAGATTTTGAGCCACTGACCTACATCATCAACTATATCATCACTATATATACTCACAACTTTCATAGCCTATGTTTTTGCACTTACCATTGCTATAATTAGAAAACCAGGAGAGTATTGATCATTGTTATGTAATAGGGCATAAACAGAGCTGTATGTATAATGTAAGAGTAAGGGGATTAAAAGCCACAAAAAGTTGACATCAGATAACTTTGTAAAACTTGAAACATGGCTCAGTACATTCCTACATCCACTCAACAAATTTTTTAATGTGTGCCCCCCCCCTGAGCACAAGTACCATAAAAGCTCTCTTAGGCCACCTCTCTATTAAGCCTCCTTTTCAAGCAAAATTGCAAATAAGCCCCCCTCTCTGTTAAGCTCCCCTCTCATGGTGTGAATGATGTAATGGATTCTGGAGGAATACAGAGTATTGCCAGATGAAATAAAGTATGGCCCATGTGCAAACCATGAGAATACTGATCCTATCAAAGGAATCCAAGAGGAAAACATTAGTATAGAAGATATCTTGAATTATCAATTGACCCTGATGATTCAGATGAATGCAATGTACTTGACTACTATGAATAAGCATTTGAAGTTGTTAGCAATGATCTTTCAAAGGAGGTAGTGCAGAGGGATTGCAAAAAACATTTGTATGAAGCTTTTACCATGAGTTAGCATTTAGCCCCCCTCTCTATTAAGTCCCCCTATAAAACTCCAAAAAATAAATAAGCCTCCCCAGGGCTTAGTAGAGCTTTTACAATAAATGCTGTGCTTTGATCTTACTAGACTAATTGATTGTTAATGCACTTTTTTTAGGGACTTTTGTTTGGGTAGATGGGACACCTGTAGCTGCCACAGGTAGCCATTGGCGTGTTTCCACAGGAGAGCCAAATAATTGGGGATCAAATGAAGATTGTGCAGAGTTTCATGATGATGGAAAGTGGAATGATAATTGGTGTGAACGGCAATTTGCATTTATTTGTCAGAAAAACAGAAGTAAGCAATGAAGAATGATTTTGTGGATTATGTTCTTTTTGCTTTCTGTGTAGTTTTAGCTCTATTATTTTAAAATTTTTGTCTTGTCTTGCATACATTTTCAGAGGTGCTGTTAAGTTCTTGAATTGATCTGTAAAAGTCTTGAATAAGCCCCCACCATAGAACAAGATTGCTTAGCAACCCCCCTCAAAATAATTCCCTGCCCTGGCTTGTAATTTTTGCTCTTTAACACTCTTTTGGTGCTCAATGGAGCTACAAAAGAAAAGGCAGTTACTTATCAATGAAAAGCCACACATTCACTACAGGATCTTATTGTTTCTAAACTCCCCTCACGAAAGTATCGAGACATTTTCGAATGTGGTTGCAGATTTGTTGAGAGAGAAAATATTTTACAAATTTTAACGACAATTTGCATGAAAACCTGTGCATGAATTTTCGCAAAACTTTTCGTGAATCTTCTTCGGTCTTTTGATATATTAACTCTTGAAAAAGTTATACCTTATTACTTTGTAAACAACCACTATGAAGGTTTTTGTCAAGATAGTAACAATCAATTCAAAAACCTGGTGTACAAACAGGTTTAGGAAATAGTGCTTTCGTGCAACAACGGAAAAAGCTATGGCAACACTTCAGATGCCATTTGATGCCCAAAGTCTGGTGCTTTCGCTATCTGCAAAGAATTCTTAAAAAATAGGAATTGCAAAGATTTCTAGAAGTTAGAAATACCAAGAGCTCTCGCGACGTCAACTGCCGAAAATTGCGTCAGTTGGCATTAGTTGACTTGTGCAAAGGTTTCTTGTTTTATCAAATACACTTTTTTTTATAAGAAAATCATTATTTTGCCTGAGCCTCAATTTTCTTAACTTTTACAGAAATTGAGCCCGATACTTGAATTTAAATTCTATCTTTAACATTTTGAATGCAATAATGACGAAGTACCGATTTTTGGTCTATAAAAACACTATATTTTGGAAATTGAGCCTCGTGATTTTCTTACGATTTTCTTAAGTTTTTGACGATTTGAGCCTCATTTTCTTATAAACTGTTTCTTATAAAAAAACGTGTGTAAGCAATGAACAAAGGACTCGAAAATGTTTCAAAAGATCTGCGCTTTTCAACTGTTATTGTTTTTGTTAAAATAAGACACCTGTGTAGTATATGCCTTCTACTGAACTATGTCAACTGACGTAATTTTCAGCAACTGACGTAGCGAGAGTTCTTGGTACTTCTAACTTCTAGATATTTTACACTTCTTATTTTTAAGAGTTCTTTGCAAATAGCGAAAGCACCAGACTTTGGGCACCTAATGACGTTTGGAATGTTGCGATAGCTTTTTCCGTTGTTGCCAGAAAGCACTATATCCAAAACCTGTTTGTACGCCAAGTCATTTACATTGATTGTTGCTGTCTTGACAAAAAACCTTTATAGCGGTTGTGTACAAAGTGCCAAGGTAGAATTTCTCAAGAATTAATATATTGAAAGACCGAAGAAGCTTCAAGAAAAGTTTAGCGAAAATTCATGCACATGCTCTCATGCAAATTGTCTCTAAGATTTGTAAACAATTTTCTCTCCCAACGAATTTGCACCCAAATTCAAAAATGTGAGGGGAGTGTATTTACAGGGCGTCATGTTCCATCATTTCAATATTTCATCCTCAAAATAATATTTATGACACCTATTTTACAGAAAGTAGATGTTAGGGAATACCCCCATTTTATTTTCAATCTCCCCCTTGAGCCTTGATTTATTTCATATGAAATACATAACCCGTAAGTGAAAGCAAAACTCGTCAAACAATATCAAACATTTATTGTGTTTGCTTTTGTCTTGGTAATAACTAAATCGCACACACCCACACAGATGCACACACTTGCATACTTTCACTAATTTTAGCCTTGTAGATAATAGTGTATACTACTTTACAGGTACACCCATTCCAACTGCCTTAACATTGCCTCCACGACCATCATCAAGTAAGTTGGCATTTATAAACATATTTTGCTACAATTGCACTACTAGTTGCTGACAGTTTAGTGCCCTTATGAAATAAATGTTCTTCCTGTGCCATTTGTTATCTGTTGTACCAACCAGATCTCTGCCTGTGAGTCATTTCCAATTATTCTAGTGTCTCTAATAGACGGCCCCCCGTCTATTAATTTCAGGAGATTTCTCCCCCCCCGTTGTTTATTAACTCCCTCTAGAGGGAGTTAGTAAGCAACCGGGGGAAGGAGAAATCTGAATTTAATAGATATTAAATCTTACAAATCGATCACTATCAGGACATGCAGAAAGTTAAATTACCTTTTAATAAAATAATTTACCAGCATGAACCACCTTCCCTTGGCACTCCTTGTCTATTGAAAAGCTGCCGTCATGCGTACCTCCTTCTATTAGCACCCTTCTTTTTATTGAAAACTAGCCGACATTAACACCCTCTTCTGTTAAAAAGTGGCCGATATGACCACCCCTCTTTATATTGCCTCCCCCTTGTATTAGAGAGACTAGAGTAGGTACCATATTTGCGTCAGTATGGGTGTTTTTGCTCATAGCTTCAAGCTTAGAGTGAAACATATTATCCTGTTTTACCTAATTCAATAGAGTACCGACGTGATGATGTCATAAAAATATGTTTTTAGAATTTACATATTTTGACCATGTGGAGTGAAAGAGCACCGTAAAATAGGCATGTGTTGAAAGTTTTACGTGAATGGTGTCAAAATTGGATGAAATATGGCCGTTTGATAACAGACGCCTTGCCATACAAACCACTGTGTTTTCGAATTAAAATATTCAAAAAATAGAATTTTTTTAACGTCACATTTCGTTACTCAATTTCCCTCATTGCACTGCATGGAAACATTATGCCAGCATACGTATCTTGTTTGCTCTCTAGCAACTACAGTCGACTTTCTTTGATTATTTAGAATTTCCTATTTACATTTATATTCTATGTTGTATCATGTATATTTTGTAGTATAATTGCATTTTAAAAGTCCTGTCAGTGGAAATCCTAATGTTTTAGTTTCCCATTTGCAAACACATAATACTTTTTGCATCATTTTGTTGCTATGCGTATCCCAGCCTTTGCTTTGTGTATCTTTTTTCACAAAGCTACTCAGCTTTTGCACCTTGAGTGAAATATTTTTTTGAAGTGATACTTGAACTACGTGTTGGTTTTGTCAGCTAGGAATGAACGGAACGAAAACTTGTAGAGCAGGTAAATTCCAGAGAGTGTGATGTTATAATAACTTTTTAGAGTGAAGGACAAAGTATCTGGAAGTATTTGTTTTGTAACTGTTATCTGTGTTTGTGGATTAATATAACCATTCATAACTCACTCTCTATTAACTACTCACATATAATGAATGGAAAAAGACAAACACTGTTTGCAGGCTTCTCTGGGAGAGGGCTTCTCTGGGCTTCTTTTGAGCTTCTTTTGCGCAAAGGGGTAGTCGACAGTTTATCTCTATAGTGATGCAGAACCATCTGGTCATCTCAAATCTATTTTTGGATGGACAAACTATGTCAGATGCGAAATTTTGAAATGTAAATGTGCTTCAAATTTGTAGAAGAAGTTCTTAGTTTGCTTTTGAGTTATAGAAATGAATTGCGAAATGAGTGTATAGTGGCCATTCAAAATGTGTGCACCATCTGAAAGAGGGAGGGAGTGCTTAGAATGCATGCGAAAGCGTACATTGGGAGATGGGCTCCTCAAGAAAGTGCGTACGATCATGCATTTCTCAAACGCTAATTACTTGCGAAGCATCCTAAATATATCTTTTTAAGGATACACAGGCAAGTTTCTATTGATTTTCATGCATAGATTGATAGTTTTGGATTTTTCGTGTATGTATTGAATTTGTGAGCTTTGAAAATAGAGAGATAAACAATAGATTAAAATGCCTAAGCTGGGGAGTGATGACTTTGAAGTACGTACGCTCGGGGTTGGGGGTGCCTCCAACACTTACAAGGGTGTAGAAGATGTGTCCAGAATTGATGAATATCGAGCGTAAAATACGTTTTTGAATAGCCCTGAATGACCCCTGGGCTCTTTAGTGGCATTTTTGAACTAGAAGGACCCCCATAGCATCCGTCGCATGCTTCCGCTATCTCTAGTGGCTGGGGAATACCACACTTGTCGTAATATCTTCCCAGGGAAGCCTGTTTTGAAATTGAAGATATAAGTTATAAAGCATCTATAGCTACTTCGTCAGTATTGCTTCTTAATTGTTTATTAGACTTCTCTTCTGCTTTCAGCAAATTATCTTTTGATATTTGTGTTCATATTTATATTATCCTCAGTACATTTTATAGCACATTGATTTTTGTTTGTTTTTCTTCTGATTCTTTTCTTCCAATTTTTAATAGAAACCTTGATTCTCTAGTTTTCATCTTACTAAAAGGAGATATGCCTTTCGCTTGTTTGGCTTTTTTGCACGGTTTGTCTTAGTCTCTTCATTACATGAAGCAACTACTAACACACACTAACACCTTTTCCTTGATAGAACAGTACTGCAAACTAACCATTCTTGGTACATCATATAGAGGTACCTTGAGTGTCACAAAATCTGGTATCATTTGCCAGAGGTGGGATTCACAGAAGCCACACAGACACTCTGCCAATTTACCTGAGAAAATACCTAGTCTGGAGAATAATTATTGCAGAAATCCAGACAATGAACCGGACGGACCTTGGTGCTACACAACAGATCCTCGCAAAAGATGGGAGTATTGTGATGTCAAAATGTGTGAGCTTGGTAGGTAATGTGAGAAGGCATCAAACTGAACCGACCATTCGATGTTTGTTATTTCATAGGAACGGGTTTAGGGTTGAGGAAATCTATTTTCCTTATGCTCAGGTGAATGCTAGGCAGCGGTGAAGAGTGCAGTTCTTTCCTTACAGGACTTACAATATTGGATTTGCTTTAGTGTCTTTTTTCAAAGAATTCTCTGTTGCTTTCACAGTATTCTTCCAGGCAAAAGTGCTGAATGTATTCCAAATTTTTGGGCGGGTGCTATATATATATATATATATATATATATATAT
>WIPJ01000376.1:1751385-1805099 GCA_018155075.1 Cassiopea andromeda
TTATATATATATATATATTATATATATATATTATATATATATATATATATATATATATATATATATATATATATATAATGTGCATTTATGCCTGTTATCCCCAAGATTTGTTCCCTAAAACGGCGAATTTTTGTCAAACAATGCTCAAGCGCGGTGGGCCACAATTTGCGTAGCATGGTCGGGTATGTTTGATGTATTTTCACATTTACCCTACCAATATTGCAGAAAATATGTTTACCCTGGTAATACTGCACAAGTAGGTATGTCCTCGCAGCAATGCACACTTACAGGTGTTCAAAAATGTCATTTTCTTTTATGTTAGTATTTTATGCATTTACCTCACTTCGGCGCTCAAAAGTGATTCACAAATACACGCACCACGTTTTCCTTACATCAAATGCACGGTACACCACATAGTGCTAGAGTAAAATGTCATAGTTACTTTTCAACCCCCCCCCACACACACATCGCTTCTTTTTGGCTTAGAATTTTTCACATCTTCTATTGCATTTCGCTTGGTTGCAGCGATTCTTTTCCGAATGCTGTACTGCTTTCTGTTCTGTATAATTTTTTAAATGTTAAGTTAATTTTCATGATATTTGAAAGGTAAAGCAATGTCTGCTTCATTAGCCAGCAGTTAAATCTTGAATGCTGAAATTTGGGATTCTGTCGAGGTCACTGTAAAGAGAGTGTAAATGCCTTCTAAATTGTTTTGTTGACAGTGCCAAATATGATTTTCTATTTCCCTGCAGGCTGTCATTAAAGCAGCTTGGAATTCTGTGCTTTTATTGTATGAGGGCGTATTTTCATGCATTTTTTATATTGTGTGAATTGCCATAAAGCGAAATGCATTCTTTATCAAGGTAGTACTGCAAAGCTGTAAGGAGAGGAAAGAACCATGACGAATCAGGCATTGCTTCATTTTTCACTGAGCACTCGTAAATAATCGACAATGCTTTTCATCTCGCTACACGTCGATAGAAAGAAACTTTTTGTTTACTTGCACACTTGCAGAAGATTGAATACGTCTGCTTCTTTGAGTGCATCAATTTTATCAACATTTAGTGATTAAAGTGAGATGCAAGAAGCAAGAAGCAAGATTCCTTTCTTCAGCTACAACCTATCTGTTGCTAATTATTTTCGAATATTATTCTCGTAACAGATCCTATAGTCTGTGAAGCTGGATGGCATGGTTTCAGCAAGAGTTGCTACCTGTTTCAGAAAGAGGCTAGGACGTGGACAGAGGCGAGGGCGGACTGTCAAAGAAGGGGAGCTGATTTGGTTGTGGTTAATAGTACCGAGGAGCATAATTATTTGACTAATGAAATCAAAAGGGATGGCAGGGTAAGCTATTGGCTTCTTTGAAAGAGTTTTTAGCACTCCTCATATACAATAGTTTTTGGCTTTGAACAATAGGAATGTAAGATGTACTGCATTTCGGGCTTGTTAGTTACCATGCTATGTGTGACCAGGCGGAAATGCTCAGTTATAGTTAAACTTAATGTTGATCGTGATATACACAGTATTGATTCTGCTCTCTATGGCGTTCACCTGGGTGCAAATGCCCACAAGAAAGGGACAACTGCTGTCCAGTTAGAGTTTCAAGGTGTGCTGTAAATGTTCTGCAAGCAAGAAGGCTAAACTTCAGAGAAGTACAGTGGAGCCCCACCTTACGGCAACTTTATTAATACGGCCATTTCGTCATTACGGAACTTTTATTTGGCTCGGAAAAATGGCCACAAATAGTCTTATAAAATCCCGTTACTGTAGCCTCCCGTTAATAGTCCCAATGGCCACATTTTACGATCCTGAACAGCAGGATTCTTTGTGATGTCATCTCAATAATACAACTATTTATATATGCAAAATTTTACTTAAATCAGAATCATTTCATTCGTTTTACGAAGGACCTTTCCAATGGCAATAATGCTCAATTTCTTCCCGTTTCTTGCCCTTTTGTTCCGTTTAATGTCAGAATTTCGTCTGTTTGGTGGGTGTTCCTCACAGAGAGATATTTGCAAGCAACCAGTATGCTTCTCAGAAGCTGTCAATGTTGCTCTTGTCCTGTAAATCTGTAAGCGCAAAGGATTTCTATCTCGTATCCAACACCTCGTTTTCCAGCTATTTCAACAAACCTTATATCTTCGGCGCACCTTGATTTTGTTTGAAACTGACTTATAGCCCTTGTTTCTTGTTTTGTGCCAGTTCCTGTTCCTTGCTTTGTGCCTGTTCGTGCCAGTGGAGCGAAATTTTGTTTTATTTGTGAAATGGTGACTTATCATGTTTTTCTAATTGAATCTTCATTCACAGATATCTGTTAAAGAAAAAGGTGCTTAGTAATTTATTTCTGCCCCGTTAGTTCCAAAATGTAAATCTTTCTCCTTAATACGGCCACCCCCTTAGTCCGGCTAGTTTTTGGCTGCCCGCTGGTGGCCAGGTTATCGGGTCTCCTTTATAAGTTCTTTCAGTGACGATTGCACGCTCCCTTAATGAGGCGTTTATTGGAAAGCATTGCAATGAAGATGAACAGGTATTTGTAGTACATCTCAAAGCACTCTAGTAGGTAGCTCTTGGTGGATTTTGTTCATTCATTCTCTCTTCTCTACTGGTTACAGTTGCAAAGTCTACAATACGCGTGTATTTTTGGTATCAGTATCTAATTGAGATGTTGTTACATGCAGGGATGGCGATACCAGGGGGCTTGGGGGGGGGGCTGTAGCCGTACTACAATTTTACCGAGCCTCCGTCAGTACCTAAATTTCTATGCACTGTCAGTACTTTCATAATACCCATGACCTTTTTTTAGTTTTTTTCAGCTAATGCGATAAGTTATGTCCCTTAAAATTCTTTGACACCGTCCACTGTCGGCACTTTGCAGCACTAGCTTCCCCCCAGCAATTTTTCTCTGGCGCCACCACTGAGTACATGAAGGCATGTTTTCACCCCCTGGAGCATATCTCCTTTCAGCCATCTCTTGCTGACCACTTCCTAATATATCAAGTTTATCCTCTTAATGGCTTCCATTATCCGACTAATTCACGCGGCTATTTCTACTTGAGATGCAATTGAATAATGATAATTCTAGAATGGATAGAAAATCTTTTCTCTCCAGTGTTTATTTCAGTGTAGTCCATCTCTGCTTTCAGATTTATCTCTTGTATTTACATTTCTTTGTTCACTTTTGAATATTGGTTATTAGCATTACTTATCTCTTACTTGAGTACTCTATATCCCATTGAAAAGGGGGTCATAATAAGCGGGAGTATCTAAAACATTTCCAAAATATATGATTGTAGTAGGGGCTCAAAATAAGCGGGGGCTGGGGTAAGAATGTGTACATATACGAAACAACCTCTACATATGTCTGTTCTTACGAAGTGCTAATTTCACATAAAAGCAACGAAACGTAAGAAGACACGAGGATATACTGAGCTCAAACTTGGTCGCTACATTCACATATTCGGAAAAATGATCTATGCATAGTTGAAGCTACTCCAAAATTGCTAAAATTAGTGTAAGGGGGGTCAAAGTAAGAAGCAGGGGTTGTCAGACAAATTAACGTCCCCTCGCTTATTATGGGTTTTAGATTAAGAAGTCGCTTTCTTCCAACAAGCATGATAGCAACTGGACTATTTATTGTTGACGTTTGTAAATGCAACTGTTATCATAGTGTGCTAGTCTTCTCTTAGAGATATTTAATCTTTATATTCTCGAAAATGGCTAGCTGGTTTAGACGTTTTCAATATTGCTAGCTTTTTAATTTGCTTTGCTGGTGATTTGCAGATGCACGGAAACTTCGAGCCTCTCTGTCCCTATTTCTTTTCTATAAATAGTTGGAGTAATTCAAGTATGTAGACAGATTGTTGATACGAGCGTAGAAAGATTTAATGACGGGGGTGTAGGGGGTGTGACACCTCCTGAATGTTGTCATACCATTCGGTAAACTCTGCAATATTTTCCTTCCTTTCGGTATACTTGAAAATATTATCTGTTTTTTCTAGCAACAAGGTTACTTTTCAATAGTCAAGGCTTGATGTTTCTACAGCAACAAGCAAATTTTAGGTTTGGGCATTACTCAAAGTGACAAATGGGCGTGGTTTCACTATCCAGGCATCTGAAGGGCGTGGTGCCCAAAACCCTTCATTCCTACACCCTACCCCCCGATTTATCATCTAAGTCCGTCCGTGGATACGAGTAGGGAATTTCTGTAATTGTTTAATTTGAGGCATAGAGTGAACAAATGTTGTTTGGGAATTGTCTTGTTGAACTCATTTTCGTCACTTGTGAACGTGGAGAAATTATCTGCCATAGTTAGTATGTTCTTTTCTTTGGTTGGTATGCTCGCAGTGTGAAAAGCTTATATGATTTTGGTATTTCGAGATATCTACTCTTACATGCTTCTGCATTAGCTTGAGTTTCTGAGAAGCTTTACAGTGTTTGTTGAATGTTTCATCCCCTTCAAGAGTTTCTGCCAGCAGCATGGTGTGATACTTGATCTCGATTGGGTTGATTTTATTGAAATTTTTCTCTTCATAAGTGCTTAAGGAATGTACCCCTCTTGTACTTATCAAGTTTAGTATATATTCATTAGTTCAACGCAAACACACAATAAATAGTAATAACAATTCATTTTTATTTACAGTTGGATGCCTTGATAGTTTATACTGATAAGCAAAACTAATAAATACCAACTAACTGAAAATATGTTAACAGCTACACAATTTTACAAAATTATGCACAGATACTACAATTGCAATTTTCACCAGACCAGTTTTTAATGCTTTTGGTAAAAGTAAAGACTGTATTGCTACTCTTAAATCACATCAGGTGTACTGTTCCAAAGTATGCTACCCCTGAATGATATCGAGTTTATGCCGAAGGACGTTGTCATTGCCTTAGGAAGTGTGAGAATGCATTTAATTCTCAAATTGTAGTTAATTTCTTTCCTTGTAATTAACTCCCATAAGAAAGAAGGGTTTTGATGATTGAGAGATTTATAGACTTCAATTATGAGCATCTACGAGTCCTGAGCATGGAGAGTTTTTTTTCATTTTTAACAATCAACTCATCAAAAGAAGCATCATAGTCTCTCAATAGGATGCGAAGTGCTCGTTTATGAACCCTGTTAATTTTTTCCACAGAACATCCAAATGAGAGAACAATACCTGAAGTTTGACATAGCAAAAGAATTTTGAGCGTGAGGTTAGCGGATAGTCATTTCAATAAGAGCTTTGTGAAGTTATTTCGGAAAGACTCAATTTGCAAAGGGCCCTTTTGGGAGCCTGTCCCCGCCCCTCAGAATTGCTTCCGGCGCCCCTGAGAATATCCGCTGTAGCTTATTGTTCCTTCTGGGCATAATCATACAGGTGTAATCCTACTTTCTACTTTGCTTTTAGGGCTTCTGGATTGGCCTCACAGACAAATATATTGAAGGATCTTTTTATTGGGTTAATGGAAAGGCTCTCAATTCCAGCATCTCTTTCTGGGGGACAAACGAGCCAAGTAATGCTTTTGGGGGTGAAGATTGTGTGGAAATGTGGACATGGTGGCATTCTGGAAGATGGAATGACAACAGATGTGCTACTAGCCGGTATTATATTTGTGAAAAAGTTGCAGGTATTATATTGAATTATATTTGAAGTTTAGAAACTCATTTATAGAAATTATTATATTTTAAATATAATTTAAAAATAATTTATTTTGGATATAAATCATATTTCCTTCTCCTATATGTTTCTTTGTTGCAAATGCTAGAAGCTATCTGATGATATCCCGTTGACACACATGCGCGCATGCACGCACGCACGCGTATGCCTACACACGTGCACGAACGTGAGCACACAGTGAACTAATACATTTCATTTTCATTTCATTTGATATGCATTATTTACTTTTGGTTTGTTTCTAGTTTTTTAGAATTAATTAATACCAACTTAAATGTATAGACTGCGATAGACAGCAAATAGGAAAGAGAGACTATTGCCATGTGTCAAATACTAAATTTCTGGCATATTCTGCACGTGCACTGGTGACCTGCCCAGCTTTTTGTTTTGTTTCAAAAGCGGGCAAGCGTCGGTTCTTGTGTCATCGAGGGTAATCCAAAGGAAACATCCCCTAAAGCATATGGATTCTACTCCATATGGTGTTGTCTTTGCTTTTGGAAGTTTGCAAAGGTTCTTTTTTCTAAGATCATATTCACACACTTTTTCGCATGGAATTCCAATACAATCGATGGATTCATGTTATTTTATGAGTTTTATAGTTCGGTCATCAACTTTTTGTAGATTTTTTCCGTGAATGGCATAGCAGTTGCTACGCCGTAGTAGCGATTGAAACGTTGAGTCATAATCATGGTGAAGGATCCTTAGCGCACGTTTATTTGCACGATCTATTTTCTTATTTGCACTTTTATTGCAGAATAGCCACACCAAAGGGCAATAATTGAAATTTCACAGAGTCACCACATTACAAATTGATAGTGCTTGTTCTCTGGAAGTCGACATATTTAGCCTCACAAAAGCGCTGGTCTTATTGTTGACTTTTTAACATAGAGCTTCTACGTGGGTATCAAATTATGGCTTAGAAGAAGGGCCACTACGAGAAACATTGTACATATTTTCAGATCTTTATTTCGACATACCAGAAGTTAAGACATATCCATACTATCATACCGTTTTAATTAGACATTTCCATTTTTTCGTCGTGGCCCTTCTTCTAAGGTTGATAATACAGCTGCGGTTTCCTAGTAATGTTTCTATCTCGACAAATTGTAGCTTGTTATCAATGTACGTTATGTACATTTCAGGTAAGTCAATGTGTCCGGAAGATTGGATCACCTATGATGGTATGTGTTACCAAGTGAACGCACATCCAGAGCAAAAGAAAACATGGCTAGAAGCAAGCAGAGCATGTAAATCATTCGAAGGTGCTGATCTGATAAGCATACACAACTCATCTGTCGCAAGGAAAATCACACAATCTTTTCGAGATGTGTTTGTTAGAAGTGGATTTTTCTGGATTGGCTTAAATGATTTAAAAAAGGAGGGGCAGTATGAGTGGTCGGACAAAAGCAAGTTTGACTTTACAAATTGGGGTATGAATGAGCAAAAAAAGAACACTGATGACCTTGATTGCGTAAAAGGTGAGCTTCGAACAACAGTTGGCCTATGGTCACATGCAAAGTGTAATTCTACATCGGAAAAGAACTATTACGCATGTGCAAGGAAACGAGGTGTGTCTTTGTTTTATTTCACATCTATTGAAGTCAACAGTTATTCTCTTACATGCTTGATTCTGCAAAAATATCCAGATTCTTAGGTATAATGTAGAGTATGCCAAGAAAGGATTTTCATACTCAGCTCTTAAAATCTGGAATGAAATCCCCTTAAGCATTGGGGAACACAACAATTGAAAATGTATTTTATTGGCTGAAAATAAATCAAACACGACCCCCTGGTAGAACAGCCTAAGATTTATTGTTATTTTTCTTTATGATGTTGGACCATTATGATGTACTTAAATTATTATCTAGTATCGTTTGGTTTATTTTAATATAGCTGAAGGGTTATTTGTGTAAAAATAATATGAATATGAACATATATGCTGCTACCAGGGAGTCTTATTTACTATTTTCACGATTCGTTGGTTGTATTTGTGCAGTGTCTTTAACAGACAAAGTTCACTCTTGGACGCTTAATTATTAGTATACAGTATAGTGAAACCTGCTTATAACGGTCACCCAAGGGACTGGTCATTTTGGTATCTGATAATCAGGCCTTTTCTTTTACGCCCTTGCAAACCCCCTCGTAGACCTATTTACAATCGCGATTGACCGCCCTTGCCAAAACATGACTTAGCTCCCAACACTTATGACTTAACTTGTTGCCAAGCCCATAGCTTGTATGTTTTTGACGCTTCTGGAGGATGCCTACGAAGTAGTAAATTTAATCACCCGATCGCCCTCCTAGGCTGATTTGCAAGGGCTATTTTTCGCCCTCGTGACAATTTTTTTGCGGAAAGGCCTGCTGATAATCAGTAGAGTATGCGCAAAATAGTGATGAGGCATATTATAGCAGTACTTTTCATGACAAGTTTTAAAGCTACAGAGACGAAGAATAGCTAGTTTTATGCCTCTGTCTCGCAGCCCATCTTTCGGCAACATATACAGATGGCATTCAGTAAGGAACTATTGTCGAATTGTTCGTGTTTGTTATCAAGCACAAGCAGATAATGTTTTCTGTGATTAATTAAGCATTTTGAACTTGTATGATTCGACTTGTTTATTCAAGTGCATCTGGTGAATTTGATGAAATTATTGACAGTAACATACAGGGAAAATGTGACTTGGTCCATGTGTCAGTGGTCACTGACCCCGTTAGCGAGGTGACCGCTCTGTAATTTATTATGTAAATTGTAAGGACGGGTGAATTGATGACTGCTGTGTACAGGTAGCCGTTCTGTAGAGGTGACTACCAAGGCAGGTTTTACTGTATCAGTAATGCACACCTTGGGGTAGTGCGAATTATGCTGTTGGGAGCGAACCTTTTAGCTAATCCTTAGGAAATACGCAATTTTAGAAGGAAATTTACCTTTTGATAGCCTATCTATTACTGTATGGTGTTTGGGTCTAGACATAATGTATTTTGTTGAAATAGAAATTTATAGGTTTAATGATTAATAGAATGTATTCGCAAAATATAGGCTGTCAACTCGATAATGCCAGTTGGCTAGCTTATCAATATTTATTCACTTAAAAACGATGCGATGTCATGTAATCCCCCGTGGGGGAAGGAAGGGCCGTCCATTTTTACTACAATACTCCTCCTCATAAGCAGTGGCTTAGAACCAATGACTTGGAAATAAATTTATTCAAATTGTTTCTCCTATTTAAAGTTACTAGATGCAAGAAATATAGTTTTATTGTCCTGATCTACCAGAATACGACAGATGTCATGATCCTCTTGGAATGGAGAATTTTGGAATCGGTGATAAACAAATTACTGCATCATCTGAGAAGTCTGCAACAACACCAGCAGCATCAGGGCGTAGAAATGCCGTGAAAGCGTTTGGCTTGGAGGGAGCTTGGTGTGCAGCTACGAATGACAAAGTAAGTAAACAACTTACCGTAAAAGCTCTATCAAGCCCCGTGGGCTTATTCTTTGGATTCTTAGAGGGGGTTAATTTATAGAGAGGGGGGCTTGTTAGGGGGCTTATTGCCAACTTAAGATAGAAATGTTGTACAAATGGTCTTTTTTGCATTCCCTCTGCGTTGCTTTCATTTAAAAACCGGTGTTAGCAACTTCGCAACTTTGAAAGTTTATTCGTATTAGTCAACTACAATGTCCGCATCTTCGTACTAGTCATCAGTGTCAGTTAGTAATCCTGGAATAGCTTCCAAGCAAGTTTTTTCCTGTTAGATTCCTTAGAAAGGAACAGTATTCCATAGGTTTCTAATATACACAATTAATTATGGGCCTTGTTTTATACATGTGATCTCATCTGGCAGTATTTTCCATGCCCTAAGAACCAGTTCAACCATTTACTTCCACGAGAGAAAGTGAGCTTAATTGAGGGGGGACATATTTTTAAAGGGGAAGTTCGGGAAAAAACTAAAATTTGATATGTTGTAGGGAATGTTGTAGAACCCCATAATCTAAAGTCTTTTTGTTCTCACTTACGTACTTCCGCTGATATTCCCAGTTGTTTCTCGTCAAAATCAAGTTCGTGCTAGGCCGCCATTCTTACATTTTCGCAAGACAGAAGTTGTTGCTGCACTGATGTCATCACGTGCAGAAAGACACTGGATTACTATATTTGACTACGTAAGTTGTGAACACTTTACCTATTTCTGTGACCTAAAAGAGGGCCATAGGTATTGCAAAGGCATAAGTACATCGAAATAGAGCTGCAAATATATTTTTTGATCTTTTTGCAAGTCGCTTGTGTTTCAAATTGCTGATTACATCAAGGGAACATCAAAAGAAGGTGAAGTTGTAGTTAGGGAATTGGACGTCACAGAGGTGCCTGACAGTTGTTTTATATGAAAACTACATAGTACCCTCGGCTTTGGAAAGTTGATTTATTGACAGAGTCAAGAAGTTTCATTGGCAGTTAACCTGAAAGAGAAGGAATTGACAATAGTAACTATTGTGAAAATGGAAAGAAATGTTGCCCGACGGAAATTTATGCTGAAAGTTTGGGCTATCATTGTACCAATGAGATTCTTGAGCATCTGTTTATAGTTAATAGTATCGACTGATAATTATTTTCAACACGAGATTTTGAATTTTCTCCAAATATGGATCCAAACCGGTTCCTTATCAGTGGCGACTCTACGGGGAGCCAGGGGGCCACGGCCCCCAGATGTATTTTGTTGGCCCCTTCGTTGGCCCCTTCGTTGGCCCCCTCACTTTTCTAGAAAGGTATAAAATGTTGAATTTCGACTACATTTTTACTGCAAATACTTGCTACATAGGAAAATGTACAATGAGTGAACATGGTACTTCTAGACTGCTTCTGTACTCTCACTTATACAAAACGCCCCTCTAGCATTCTTTGTGTCTTTTGTATTTGCATGTAAGCATCAACTGATAGTAAATTTCTAAATATTAATGGAGATCTTGCGTTTGTATTTTCCGTTTGTTGTCGTCCTGTACTCTCATTTCTGTCATTTTGCCTACTCTACTTCACTTTTGCTCTTTCATTTACACAGCTTTTCGTGTATGAAGGGCCAATCTCTGTATTCAAAAAGGGCGTTTTCTCAGGACAAAAAGGTGTGGACATAAAATTTTCTGGGGCCTAGCCCTTAGACCCCTTTCTTCTGCCTCACACCCAGGGACCTTGGTCCCCCGATATTTTTCCGGCTAGAACCACCCCCTCTTCCTTACATAAGACATTTTGTACAAAAGTATATACACAAAATTTTATAGGAAAGTAGTTTATAAGAGCGTAGTACTCGTTTGTTCAAAAAGTTGAGAAAGTTCAACACTGGATTTTTGAGACCGAAGAAAGTCTATAAGTTATTTGAATCTCGATTATTTGTGCATAAATTATTATCTATAATATTTTGGCTGCTTTTCACGAGTAGCTAAGAATCGCTAAGAATTGCCAATTTCTAAAGTTTACATGAAGAATTTTTACTTCCCAACAATGTTTATCTGCAAAACATTTGAACTCATAAATTCCTGCTAAGAACGTCCTTAGGGAGTTTTAATACTGGGCAGGAAAAGTTTACATATATTGTCGCAATATGTACAAAAGCAATTATTTAGGGGCTTGGGCGACTTTCTCTATGATTATATCGAGTATTTCAAAAACTGAACGTCGGATAACATGGTAGCTGAAATTTTGTGAATTCTAAAACTCACCATTTGAATTACAAACGACTTACAGAATAATCAAAAATATTCTTGCAGTTCCTTTGCAGTACCACCGGTTCGCTTTTAGTTTACAGAAATGGGTATGATATTCCCAACTTACGTAGTCAAACATAGTGATTCAGTGTCTTTTTCCGCGTGATGACATCAGTGCAACAGCAACTTCTGTCCTGCGAAAAGGTCAGAATGGCGGCCTAGCACGAGGTCGATTTTGACGAGAAACAACTGGGAACCCCTTTATTTACAATTAAATTTTTGCTTGAAAAAGGGTGCTGAATAGAGAGGGGGCTTATTAGAGAGGGGGAGCTTAATAGTGCTTTTAAGGTATACTGAATGCCTAAAGTTTGCTGTACTCATAGTGCTAGCCTATGGGGAGAAGAGTTGATGGTGGTGGGGAGGGGATGTTTTTTAAGCTATACTTTAAAGCAATCTTAGTATGCATTTGTTATCAAATTTCATTTGGCTCAAAAATGCTTCTGAGCTATCCTTTATAGCCTTTGGAGTTGATGCTTTATGAAGATAACTTCTTCTAGTTTTGCCCAGAACCCTTTTGTCCCTGTATGCGTGTGCACTGTTGGGCTCAATCTGCTAGCATGTCATTTTTATATCTAATCAAGACAACTCACATACTTGACGCTCGTATCTGAAATTTTCAGATCGTAGACACAAAACGAAAGCAGTTCTTTGCTTGTTTTTATTTTCGTACTAGTCAATTACTTTCGAGGCTCACTCTAATCGTATTTAATTAGGATTTGCTATTTTCTGTAATCTGAATTGCATGCATCGAAGTGAGAATTTATTTGTATTTGAAAAGTCCTTCTTTTTGACTTATAAGAATAGGTGATAAAAATGGGGAAATTGAAATATTGTTGGGAATAGCGAAAAATGGTCTAGAGCCAGGGGTGCAAGAAGCTGCATGCCTTTTCTATCGAGAGTTGATATATTCATTAATATCCAACGGCCTTGAATATAGTGTATATTGTAGGGGGTGCGAGGTTAGAACAAAATTGTTTTATGGTTGGAAGCTATCAATATAAGACAAGTCTGTAAAAGCGTTCAATCACCAAGGAAGTATTGTTGTGTTGAACGGTACCACCGTCACCACCACTACCAGCACCATTGTATTTTAATGCAATTTACTACAGTTAGATTTCGATTACATTTCAGAACCAATGGCTTCGTATAGATATGGGGGAGTTTTACAGTGTCACTTTTGTCGGAATTCAAGGACATCCAAGCACGAATTCATATGTCAAATCTTTTTATTTAAAATACAGCCCCGATGGTTGGCGATGGAGTACCTATGGTTACAATCCACCTAAAACATCTTATGCGGTAGGATTTGTTGTTGTTGTGGTTTTAGTTTGATATTGGATGCCTTTTATTGGAAAATCTCATGTTTTACATTGAAGAACCAAATAATTCTGAGATGATTCTTTGTTGTACCCTATAGCATATGACAACCTACAAAGAGTTTTTTTTTATCATTGAAACAAGCACAATTTTACATTTGCAATTTTCTATGCCGTTCATAGCAGAAATAGACAAAGTCATCTGGTTCTGGCTATGAACGGCATTTACAATTCTTTTAAACATGCCTCAATACAAAAAACAACAACAACAAAGCAATCTGTGTACCACGGCATCGTCTCATTAGCCAGGCCCGGCCATGCACTAGCCTGTTTGCAAATGATTAAGAAGAGTCATCTCAGTCTTTGCACAAGATGTCAAAATGGCCGCTTTGGAATGACGCCACCTTGTCACCTCGTTATCTTATTGTCTAGTGATTTCGCCAATTCACTCTTAAGCCTGGTTTTCATGTATCGTAGTTCATCGGCGATCATCGCCGATGCGGTTTCCCGACCATCGGGGATTGTCCCCGATTGCCTATGACTTATGAAAGCCGTACTATCGGTGACCATCGGAGATCATTCCCGATGGTTCCCGACGAACAGTAGAAAGATGAACAATAGATTGCAAGATTAGTTGTTGGTGATCATGCTTCTTTTCACGTTGGGAGAGAAAATTGGAATGCATGCACCAAGTGGATGATGCCCTTTAGCTTGAGAGTACAAGAATCTAACGAAGAAGACGAAAATAGCACTCTTATTATGACAAATTCTAAAAGAGTGTAATACCTGCCCTTCAATTTCACTTCACGGCCCTAAAATAGCTTCTTTGCTGCATTACTTTTGTTGGAAAATACGCTGTGTATTCCTCCAAAGTAAAAATATGGATAAGATATGTGTTTTCACCTCTAATTCTCTCAAAGGAAAGCTCTACACATGCCATGAACCTTCTCATTCCACGGCTTTAAGCCTGGTTTTCGTATATCGCAATTCATCCGCTATCATCGCCGATATAGACCTTCCTATTGATGGGGGATCATCCCCGATGAACAAAGAGCATGTAATGGCGCCAAAGCTCTGAGAGTGGAACGGGAAGGTTCCTTGCATTTGTAGAGCTTTCCTTTGAGAGAATTAGAGGTGAAAACGTATATCTTACCCATATTTTTACTTTGGAGGAATACACAGCATTCTCCAACATAAGAAATGTAGTAAAGGAGCTATTTTAGGTGCGTGAAGCAATAATAAAAGGCAGGTATTGCACGCTTTTAGAAATTGTCATAATAAGAATGGCATCATCTGCTTGGTTCATGCACTCCAACCCTCTCTCCCAACGTGACAAGAAGTATGATCACCAACAAAAACTCTTGCAGCCTATTGTCCATTTTTCTATTGTTCGTCGGGAACCATTGAGAAAGTCAAATATGTTTGACTTTCCCGATGATCGGGGATGATTCCCGATGGCCGCCGATAATACGGTCTTCATGAGCAATCGGGGAAAATCCCCGATGGTCGGGAACCGCATCGGCGATGATCGCTGATGAATTACGATATATGAAAACCAGGCTTTAATGTGAATTGTACCTTATTTGTAATGGCCACGGGGTATGACATGGATATTGCACCCATTGGTATCGTTTTTTTATGTATTGTTGTTTTAATAATAAAGTACATAAATAAAAAGAAGCCTTTGCATTAGCCTTATTTGAAATTCTATTTGCAATCAAACAACCGCGGTTTGTTTTTAGCTTCTCAATGGAAATACTCTCGCTGATAGACTAAGAGGTGTCACAGCTGAACTGAAACCACCTGTGCAGGCGAGATTTATAGAGCTACATCCTGTTAGCTGGTCACTAGGAATATGCATGAGGGTCGAGGTATATGGTTGCCCTAAAGGTAACTCGTCAAATTTGTTCAATTTTACATCCACCCTTTTTTATTGTTCAGAAAAATGTTTTTGAAGTTTGTTTAATGGTTCCTTTACTTATCATTGGAATATTGTTGCATACTTAGGTGGTATTGTGTAGTTTCGTTTATCAAGCAGCACAAAATAAGCTGTTTCTTTTGATCATGTAGTATAGTCTGTAACCATCTCTAATGCTGTATTGATTTGAACGTTTTAGAGACGTTTTAGTTTAGCCTCGTTTATAACACAAGTGAGTCTATATATGACACAAATTGGTATAGTGCTTACTGATGTATGTTGTCTCATTCCAGTTCGAAAATGTGCAGTATTTCTTCTTTTACATTGCGTAGAATTTGTAGGAGTATGAAGATCTTCATTGCTTTGGAATTTTAAGCACCTTTTATTGTTTTAGTCGCTGATAATTTGAAATGTGGACCAGGTTGGGTAAATAACACAGCACTCAACGCATGTTATAAGATTGGCATGAGGGCCCTGCCTTGGACAGGTATAGTCATTCTGACATGAAATATTTGTTAAAGTTTCTCTCTCTATAGCTTTCATTGGGTGTTATATCTCTCCGTACTGGTTGACACTTAAGATTTTTTACTTGTTCTTGACTTTTTTAAATTTCTAAGCACCTTAAGTATTGAGATCAAGATGAACTGATAACAGTCAACAGCATTGCAGCTTATAAGTAGTTCAGGGTGTCTTCCAAATCAAGGACATCAGGGAAATCAGATAAAAATCAGTGCAATTTGTTTTGCCTAAAAATTTGCATGAAAAATCAGAGAAAAATCAAGGAAAATGACTGTATTAGATAAAATCTGGGAAATTTTTAGGGAAAACGCTTGTGTTTTCCTTTCTAGTAAATCAATTCCGTAACATGCTGAAAACAACTTCTGCAAATTATCTTCTTTTTTCTTGATAAAGTTAAAGTTATAGCACACTTCTTCGCGCAAATAGACTAAAATTTGTGAAAATAAGCTTGCATGGCGATAAGTGTAATGTACGGTTTTTGCTCAGGATCTATATTGAATCAGGGAAAACAGGGTTAGAAATCGAGAAGAAATCAGGGAAGTATCAGGGAAAATGACTTCCCTAGTTTGGCAGATACCCAGTAGTTGGAAGTTTTGCTGAGTTATGATTATTGAAAGGTCCAGCTTATTGTTAATAAATTTTTGGAAGTTCCTTCAGCTTATTAATTGCATTGTTTGACTTCTTTTATGAATATCCTGTCGTCAGTTGACTGTATTTTCAATGTTTTTAGCTGCAAGAGCAAATTGTTTACTTGATAATGGCGATCTGGTCAGTATGACATCGTATAATGAATATAGTTTTGTAAAGAAACTACTAACTCCACTCAGATTTAAGACATATGCCTTTTGGATTGGACTCAACAGTCGAGACTCTCAAAACATTTATAGGTGGAGTGATGGTTCTGCCCTAAGCACTATCCATTGGCTTTCATCGAATCCAGTTAACAACAGATATAGAACAGGTAATCTCATCAGAAAAACAATGTTTATATTCAACGATATGCTCTATAAGCTTTTGCAAGATTGCTAGATGTACGCTGCTGTAATCACTATTCAATGTTTCATATAGTATCTACAATATTCTTGTGCTACTGTGTAAACCAATGCAATACCACCTAGCCTTTTGCAGGCGCTGCGGCTTTTATTTTATTTCATCCGAATTTTTGCGGCATTTATTAGAGGTTGGCATTTATTTTAAGCCAATTATTAATTTTTATTTGACAAAAAACATTACTGTCAGCCCATTTTGTTTTGGAAATAATACACCAGTCAAAATAAACCCCTCTCCTTCGGGACACAGGTGGGGATTGGTATTGGAATGCGAGCAAAACCAGACAAATGCCCATATGTGGGGGCACTGTATGGTGACAAATGCCCCACCCCCGGAGACATTTTGAAGCTTATTTGCTTATTGGATTACTGAGACATCATTGTAACAGCAATTGTCGCCATATTGGATTTCAAACTACGAATCCCAGCATAAAGCCCCACATTGCTTAGTGAGATACCAAAATGTGTCAAGCTCCCAAGTATTGCGGACACAACAAGCAGCTAAAAGGGCAAAAATTCCCCACCAAAGTCCCACGTCCCGAAGAGGGGCATTCATTTTGACTGGTGCATCACAGGGAAGTGAAAAACAAACTGGCCCAGTTGTACCTGCAGTTTTATTGCGCTGACAAAAGCCTGCTACGGCGTTTCATGATTAAATTTTCAAATCAAAGAGCAAAATAATTCATTTTAAATTATTGTATAAGAAGCGAAAAGAAACTACAAACAAAAGTTGATTTTATGGTATTGAAAAAGAATTAACAAGGCAATTGTGTGCTTTCATGGTGCGATGTTCTTGGGGGAAGACGTGTGTAATAGAGCAGTGTTTGTTTCAAAAATTTTTAAGTTTTTATTGAAGAAAATATAGCATCTATGAATTTTTGAGATTCTAGACGGTGATAATTCCTTTATTGCCATGTGCTGTCCCAGTTCTCCTGAATAATGCTGGCCTCTATTCCAGGTCCAGGTCCAGGTCCAGGTAGGGCTATTGCAGGCATTGCTGCCCTTGGCCCGCCACATCGAGATCGCGAATAAGTCCTCTCCATTGCTGAATAGTCTTTATTTCTTGTCCTCATGTGGATACGAGGCTGAATTTTACAGGGATCGCCACACCCCAACTCTCCTCCTTTATCCGGGCTTGAGACCGGCTCTGATGTCCCCACTTAGATCAGGTAACAAACAGAGGCGGAGTTGGCCTCTATTGGCAAGAGATATTTATGTAAGGCTATGTAAGCTATGGTTTTCTATCTTACTTATCATTATTTTCATTACTCTTCTCTTATAATTTAGGTGTAAGGTCCTGTGTTGCCCTGCGTACTTATTACAGTGCTTGGTTCAATACATTTTGCTCAGAAGAGAAACCATACATCTGCAAACGAAAATGTGAGTACAGTCAGCCATCAATATCATGAGCTAGCCTCAGTTCTCTACACTGGCACATCGTTAATATTTGTTTAGTCATGAGTTTCTTGAAGCATAAGAATAGTCTTATTTATTTCACAGCCTCTTTTAAGAAATGTAAATGTAAAGGGGTGGGGCAAATGTAAGTATTTGGCCTCGATTTTTTTTCAAAAATGAGAGATGAAGTCACTGATGTGCATGTGAAATGTGAAACTTAGTAGATCCTCCATCTATGTATTAAATTACCAAAGAGAGAAAGGGACTATCTAATGGGGCAGGGGTGGCCAAGCTGCGGCTCTTTACCCGGTTTCGTGCGGATCTTACATCCATATTCAAATGTGTTTTTTTTATATATGCTCACTTCACTTAAGTTCAATAAGATTTTTTGGTGTGAGAAGAAAGGATGAAGGTAATGCTCATGGGGACACATGAGTCTGATGTGGCTCTTTGCGGAATCACATTAAAGAATGGGGCTCTTAGCCTCTCACTGGTTGGCCACCCCTGTACTGGGGGATCACAGCACTGTAGAATAGTGCAACTGGATAAACAAGCATGACAACTGGGTAGGCAGTTGCCCCCTCATAGTTAATATGTTCAGAGAGGTTCTGATGTATTTATTGTCTTGACTTTTGCTCTTGCAATAAAACTGTATGTTAATATATTTTGCTACATTCAATCGTAGTGAAGTCATCCAAAGATCCAAAGGAAAAGTTTACTGGAAGTATGTGCTATATTTGATAAGTATCTGGCGTTCAGATATGAAATGAGAACTTTGTATAAAGACTTTTTGATGTAAACATGCTTATGAATGTTATGCTTGTATAAATATATGTAGCATTCATAAGCTCTAACACCTTAGAAAATTTATTGATTGAAATAATAGATTGAAGTAATAAATTGACTTCAAGAAAAACCTCAACTCTTTAGGATGAAGCGAAAGTGTTCAAGGAGTTGAAATTTTTTCTTGAAGTCTGTATATAAACATGTATCACAACTCTATTGTCTTTTTGCCGACTACGATTGGCATGTCATGTAATACCAGGGCTTCTTAATTCCTACTGCTGTTCTTGGTTCATGCTCTTTTTTCAGCTTAACACTGAGATCAGTGGTGGTTATTTGGGAGAATCAAAGTGCCCTCCCCCTAGTGCCATGGAGTTAGCAAATGTTCTGCAAATCTAGATGACCATAAGCTGAATCTCGGCGAATACTCAGCTAATTCTAAAGCTAATTCTAATTCTCAGCAAATTCAGCACTGGTGCTGTCCGGTTGCTCTTGAAAAATCACCACTGACTTTAATACTATAGAACTGACAGATTTCCCATTTAATATAGGGCTGCTGTTTTAGTTGCTTCTTCATATGTACTCTGTTTTAACTAGTTCTGTGCAGAATGAAGCAAGCTACTTTATTGTTTCTTGCTTGTTGCTGCAAATCCTGCACCTTTCATAAAATTACTTGGATAGAAATTTGCCTCTCATCACCAGTTTTAACCCTCTGTGATAAATCCGTCGGATTCAATTTGATTGTGAAAAATTTTGTTTTTATTATTTTGTATTGGTATCACTATTTGTTTATTATTTGATCATATTCAGTACAAGGAGCGCCGCGAGGGGGGCAGGGGGCATATTGCTCTAGGGCCTCAAGGTCCAAGGGGCCTCATAAACTAAACCAGCAGTAATTTTCTCCTTGCTTCTCTCGCAGGAGGCCTCGTCTTTCTCTTTTGTCCCGGGGCCTCTGAATTCTCTCTGCGGCCCTGTTCAGTACATTTGGTTTATTAAATTTCTTATTTGGTATTTTGCGCTTTTGCATTGACTGTTCATTTCTTAAGTTACTTCTTCTCAAAGTCTGTACTCTTAACTTCAATTTTCTTTTCAGATTGGATCAGTGGAACAGACTATTATTGGCCACTGGATGATGCAATCAACAACGTTCTTGCTGGTACTAGGACTGGGAGGCTTTATGGACTAGTACGCTCTGCAACTGCATTTAAAAATCGCCAGGCGATAAAATTTGATGGATCGTCCCATTCCGTAATTCCTGGACTTGCTCAAACATGTATCAGCAATCCTTCAAAGTGCACGAACGGTGTAACTTATTCAATGATGCTAAACTTGGATGCAACTCTTGCGAACACTGCTGATCGGAGGCAGTATTTATTAGACATTATGGGACCAGCTCAAAATGATGCTGCTGGGGTGTATGTATACATTAGGAATGGACAGCTTGGTGTATTTTTAAGGAGTGTTTTCCATACATGGCACTCAATAGTTACTCCTACCCTCGGTGTATGGTTCCATTTTGCATTTGTTTGGAACGAACAAAATGGCCTAATTGTGTATATCAATGGACAACGAAAGTAAGTCATATTTTGGTTACTGCACTATTTTCTAAGCCAGGGCTGTCGAAATCTCCTCCAGGAGGGCCACTTTAATACTAGAATATCAATACGATCCTCTTTCAGCTTTGACTTCAAAGTCGTCTACATTGTATACCATGCCTTTGACAACTCCACTCTAGGCCACAGCACGTATATTTAAGTTTATTCTGCAAAGGGAAGCATTATCGTAAGGGACATATGCTGAAACCTGAGGTGATTGCCAGAGTTTATTAGTGATGATGTCATAAAATCTGTTTTTGGAATTTTCACATTTTGACAATATGGAGTGAAAGCGCACTTCAAAATAGGCATGTGTTGAAAATTTTAGGTGAACATTGCCAAAATGGACTTAAATATGACCATTTGAAGACAGAAACCTACCATACAAATCTCTGTAATACAGTGATTTGCTATTAACTATGTCGGCATTCAGTTGCCTATGTCTCAATCATTAGTTTTCAGATCGAGGTAAAATTTGTCAATAGTGGCTATTTCAAAGCGCTTTTTCGGAAATTAAAGCTAAAATCAAAATAGTCTAAGAATACAATTTTCTTGACGTCACGCTAATGAACTATAAGTATTCTCCATTCATGCACAATTAGGGCCGCCGAGAGAATTCAGAGGCGCTGGGGCAAAAGATAAAGATGAGGCCTCCCGTGAGCACAGCGAGCAGAAAATTCTCAGGGTCAAGAAAGACGCTATTGAAAATTACTGCTGGTTTCCGTTATGAGGCCCCTATACCATTAAGCATTGGATGTTATGAGGCCCCTTTGACCTTGAGGCCCTGGGGCAATTTGCCCCCTACCCTTCCCTCTCGGCGACCCTGTGTACAATAGCAGTTACCATAGAAGGGTTCTCTTGAAGAAGGCATTACTTTTGGAATGCTGACATAGTAAGAGAGGATGACTATCATCTCGTCAGCTACACCCAGCAGACTCTCATACCTTCTTGAGTGGATAGTGAGGCAGTATCTAGACGCCGTAACAAGTGGCTAGATGTAGAGAGCTTTCTCATAGGACACGTTTTCTTTATGAGAAAGAAGGTCTCTGGCTTCAGCCTTGTTATGTCTTAATATTTCGTCAAATCAAGCCTCGACTGTTTCTTAAATTTAAAGACTTACAGTGACAATGATAACTAAGATTAGGGAATTGTGATGGAAGAAAAAGGATTCTCAGGTTTTTGTGAGGCATGTAATGGATGTTCACTACATTTTCTTGCTAGTTTGATAAAAAATAAAAACAGTTTTTGAAAGCTATCATTTGAAACTCAGCCAGCCAATGTTTCTTATATGCTTCTTAATTTAGCCTAATGTCAGCCTTTACGTCTCTTATAGACATATTTCTTATAAAAAAACGTGTATACGGTCTCAGAACTCGCTCTATTGTTCACTTTCTTTTATTAAAGCTGACGATCTGATTATGATCATTGGTAAAGTATACATGATATGCAAGAAATGGAATAGATCTAGAGTAGGTTCATAGTTCATTTCTTTCGGATTTCAGATTCCGGATGGGATAGTCATTGTTTCCAGTTTTCATGCGAGCGTTCCGACCGGGTGAAACAATGAATTCGCACCCGAAATCCAGACTCTAAACGAAATGGAGATTTCTATTTATTTTGAGCACAAGACACCTTTTCTCATAATAGTGGAATGCGAACTTTAAAATTTACACTTTTCATATTTCTACAGGGTCAATGATAACGCCGGAACAAGGATTACAATCAGTGTACTTAATGATCGTGTCACAGATTTGTATATTGGTAAATCTTCACTGCCACTGAGTGGGCTCAGAGACAATGCAAATTTCAGTATGATGTCATTGGCAATTTGGGAAAGGTCACTGACTGCTGGCGAGATAGGTTCTATATACGTTTATGGTTAGTAGGCTAATATCCATCTCCGGATTTTTTTATAACTCTTTCAAAGTTACTGTTCTCTTTTTTGATATTAAATATTTAGCTATTGTTGGAATAGTAACTAGTCCAGTTACTTGTGTTTATAACCTACAAAGAGCAGTGTCTTTTTTATCTATTTCATTTATCACTCATTTTCTCTTTCATTTTTCTTTCATTTTCTCCTTCATATTCTCCTTCATATTCTCTTTCATTTTCTTTTGTTTTGGCATCCCATTTCGACGGTAGTGTATCACTTTACCTTAGTGGTATACACTTTGGTATTTATGGGGAGGGGTGAAAGCATCGCCTCTTGAATGTTGCTCCCCGCCCTCTCCAAGTTCCGCCACTGCTTACCTTCAGAAATTTTTGTCATTAGAGATGGGTGGTTGTCGACCAAGTTGGCTACCATATGGTCAAGACTGTTTCCAGTTCAATACAAACCGATCTTTCTATTCAAATGCAAAGAGGGACTGCGAAGCAAAAGGTGGAAAACTTGCAGTGATTCCAACAAGCTTGCAGCAGGCATTCTTATCCATGGGTATCAGAACTGTCAAAACAGATGCATACATAGGTAAGAGATTATCAAATTCCGCTACTCTCGGATACCTGGTAAAAATGAGTCTCTCAACAGTTAAGAGTGAGAGGGGGTGGTAAAATTCTTCTATCTCTAGTTAGCAGAGGTTCGGAAAATTTTGAAAATGCAAAATGTTTGTGCAATAGAGAGGTTGATGAGCTGGTTTATACAATACACTTTCTGCACTGATAAAGTTTGGACAGCATGAAAAATTAGTAAGGAAGGAGGCATTATAAGGTCCGACCTCCCTTTTTGGCATTTAAGTGTAGCATATTTTCAGACTTTGTTTTGTTTGTGATAGAACTGAAGAAGTATTGACAGGTGTATGGCTTATTTTCTGTTAAGAAGAATACCGTTGTGTTTTGGTAGTCTTTTATGGTTGTTGTAAATTGCTGATTGTTTGTAAATGTAATCAGAAATGACGCCAGAGGAGGGCTAGATGGGACTGTAGTCCTCCATCAGAGTATGCCCCCCTATTTGGAAAATTCCTTTTGCCACCCCTGAACGTAGCCGCAGTAAAGTGCAATCAAATTACAACAAAAGTTCGACAAGGGCCTTATAATGAAATAAGAAATCTTTTGATTGCAGGATTGAACTCCATGAGGCGACGTCGATTCTTCGAATGGGTAGATGCATCGCCTGTTTTGTTCTCATATTGGTATCAAAGGAAGCCGAGCAGTTATTCATGGAGAAGATACGATGCAGTCCAGATGAGTGGCACTGGGTATGGTAGATGGTCCGATGTTAGTTACTACTTCTCAAGGGCCTACATTTGTCAGCGTAAGAAAGGTAAATTAGCCTCCAAAATTGTTCTTCTTATGGCTTATTATTTTTAGCTGGCATTTCACTCGTCTCTAATCATTGCATAATTCCTCTGCACCTTGCCAATTTGTTGTTATATTGAAATTTACACCCCACATGCAATTTTGCTGGCTTTTGATGATGTTATTCAGGAGCGGAAAATGTAGTGGGTCACGGCACCAAGGTACCAGAAATTTTTTTGGGTTTCCAGAAACCAAAAAAGAAGGAATCATGAAAGAGAAAAAAGAAAGACGGGCGAGTAGGAAAAGAAAAAGAAAAGGAAAGAGAAATGTGAGGGAAAACATGAAAGAATGTAGAAACCAAACCTAGGATAGAATGTTCTGACAGAAAGGATAAGATGAAACTGATGAAAATAAAATCTTAATCGGAATATTTAACTGTTGCCATGCTTATGCATCAGTGTTATCAATCTTCTCCGCTCTCTCTGAAATTTAGGACATGCTCTCAAAATTTTTTTCAACGTTTCTTATTATCCGAGGAAGTAGAATATTTTTTCCACTCCTGGCATTGTTTGGTTATTGATTGGTTTTCGCCCTAATTTATTTCTTTACATTTGATAGTGCCTTGGTATATTGACTCTTCGTAGAAGAACTCTCCTAGTTATTATCTTTAGAAATATTGCTTGATGTACTTTTGTTGTAAGAATGACAAAATCAGGTCTAGATAAAATATTTATTTGCCTGGGAACCCTAGGTTGTGGAAAAATGTGCCTAAAATATATTAAAAGAGTTTTCAAAAATATGATATATACTTCTACAGAAACCAATGATTAATTATCAAGGATTGCTTCTTGAAAGTAAAGAACCTTCAGAAACTTGCGCCAATATAGTTGCAGACTATTATTACTGTATTGTTATAGCCAAGAAGTTAAATATTATCAAAGTAATGAATTCCAACATCCAAATTCGTTCCCATCCATGTTAAGTTAAACCTAAATGCTGGATACCAGCTAAATAGAATACTTTTTTTCGTCCATTAATCAATGATTTTATCCCCAGTGCGTAAACTTCTGGATTTCGGCTTCAGATCTAAATCTAGCACTATTGGCCACGTATGTTAGCAACGCAAAAGCGATCGCAACGAATCTACGGATGACTCCAAACTCAGAATTATGTCAACAGATTTCAGACTCTGAGTTACGTTTAGGGAGATTGTATCAACACACAGTTGAAATGAAGCCAGAAGAACTTGAAAGTCTTCAGCTTATCCGAGCCTTCATTAATTCAAAAAAATCTTTAGTTTTTGGCATAGAAATGTTTGTTTATTCAATACGCGTTGCATCTGTTACGATCTCTGTTGAATCCACAACTGAATCCTTTGCCTCTGTTTATCAAAGCAGAAAGAATAAGAAAAGAGCAGAGGAGCGTGCTGATCAGATTGTTTAATAATTTGTGATTTTCAGAATGTGTCTGCTGATGCCTGGCGGCCACAAAATGTGCCTGGGAACCAGGTTCCCAGGATTTACCGAGGTCTGGACAAAATGGTAGTTTTTGAAGATTAGTAAGAATACTTAATAAAATAAGTATCGGATTAAGTTTAGTTTATGTAGATCATGCTGCTTAATTCACAAGAATAGTTTAAAGTTCCAGAGCCCTTGAACAGTCTCATTTCATGTTGGTGCTTAGTAACCATTGGTTTTATGGATTTGAGATTCAAATTAGAATTGTTTAATTATTCTTCCCTTCAATATTCTAGAGATCATATCTGGATCACAAATACTGTCATGTTAGTATACATCTTTATTACATCTTTATTGCTTTTCTCATCCCCGCTTTCATGATATGATGTGTCTACTTCTCCATTCCGGAATAGAAGGGGATCATAATGGTTGGGGGGTTGGAAAAATGTCAAATGTTAATAGCTGGGGGGGGTTGCAATTAGCAAAGGACTGGTAAAATATCTTAGTAATGCATGTTTCCAAAATGCAAAAGTTGTTTCCATTATCCTCTCTTAATTTCATCTCTTAATTTCATCATCATTGGTACAACTTTCAGCCACGTTGCCAGTGCCTCTGAAGGCAGTTTCCTTTTAAGCGCTCATCTAGCGACGCAAGCTCTGGGTCCAGGCTGCGCAACCCCATCTTGTTTCAAAAGAATTAGTCGGGGGGGACGTCTAGTCCAGACTGGAGAGTATCTCTTCATGTATCTGTATAGACACACATAAATACGTACATACATAATGGTTTTTCTATATAAATGATTTACTTACATTATTACGTTGGACTGCACTGTTAACACGAGGTCATCACCTTTGTGGTACAATCTATCATTTTTCTAGGGAAATATCATATTCTAAATCAACTGAAATATAACATGAAAACTAGTTTCTTATTGTCACCAACTATAGACAGATCATTTTTAAAATTGAAAAATAACCGTTTCATGCAAGCATATGACTCAGAAACGTTCTTGAAACTTTCGTGTTCTTTATGGCTATTTAATTGTTATTGTAGATAACAGAAGTGCAACTATCCGGCAGTTTTCGAGAATGCAGTACAGCTGCCCACTTGGAACAAAGCTCCATATAGTATCCGCGCAATATGGAAAGCCGCCAAGCTGCCCTTATCGTGATGTGCTTTCAAATGTGCTGGCGCTATGTGCAGGCAAAATTAATTACTGTTCAATTTATGTATCTACATCCAGCTTCCAGAATATGTGCACAGGAGTAAGGAAGGAGCTGAAAACAAGTTACAGATGCGACTTTGGTATATGGTGTAGTTTTGTTTTGCAGAATTATTTGATTTTTCCAGAGCATCAAAGGTGGGGGAGCACGGAAACAGCGTTCCCAGGAAATGTTCGATAACCGAGTGGGAAATTTTTTAGGGTATTCATAGCGAAGAAGACTATTAACTATCATATATGAAAAAAGTCTGTTGGTACCACAGAACCTAACCAGAACACGAAAAAGCGGCAACATTTTTAGGCATAATTAAAAGTTTTTTGGTCGGACACTCGTCAGAGTATGAAATGTCGGATAGCGACCGAAAGGTTAACCTAAAGATATAGCCAGATGCAGTTACACGTGACAGGATGCTTCTAATTGGCCCCAAGAGTGGCCAATTAGGACCTGTACACCATTGTTTACTTGAAGAGTCACAGTGAGAAAACGAACTCTTTTTGTCTACACAAGACTGAGTATTGAGTCTTGATGTAAACAGAATATAACAAAAACATTTTGCAAACGTTCTTTTGGTATATCTGTTTTTCTGATAGGATGCAAAAATACTCTGAATGATAAGCATGAATTTTCCCTACAAGACCATAGCTCCCGGGATTTAAATTTGTTTTGATGCACTACTTTTAACGTTGACTGATGACTTAGTATTCAGTTTAATCTCCGATTTGGAGAAAGTAATTGATTGTTGTGATAGGAACTGGCAAACCCTTAGCACATGTTCTTGTGGATACTTAACAACTTTGTGTGCATCGAAACCGTTTTCATTGCAGATCCCGATACCTCAAAGACTATTGGATGCGAAAGTCGGTGGAAATCCACAAGAGGCAGTAACTTTTGTTATAAACTGAATCAGGTGAAAATGAACTGGACTGACGCAAATGCCTACTGTAAATCTAAGGGTGCAAACCTCGTTTCAATCGGATCAAAGTACGTTTACATATTCATAGCACAAAGTTACTGCGTTAAAGTTGCTTTCCTTGATTTTTATAGTCACTATGATTGCACCCATTTTGAAACTTTCATTCTTTCTTGGTTTCATTTCAGTATGGGGTCATACATATATGACGTCGGCAAAGAGGGGGAGGGGGCTTACCGAGCTTTCGACTTTTAAGAAAATTTTAAGATCTCAGGCGCAATTTCGGGAAAAGTTAAGACAACGGATGCTCCGGCAAAATCATGGCTTTCTTTAAAAAATGTGCATGCATCTACTGAACTATATTCTTTATGACATATTAATTGTCTCTATTGGTCGCCTTTACTATGTGTGCTGGGGGGAGTAACACAATTTAGACGTCATAGGAGATTGGATTCTAAAGACTTTGTCCGACAAAGAGGAGGGAGGGTCAAGAATTGCGAATATTTTTAGACTTCATAAATGTAGGGCTGTAAGAGTTTACCATTTAGAGTTTATGCAAAAGATTACTAGCCTTTGTATACAATTTCGTAATTGCACCAAAAGTTGGTATTGACTGCTTCGTTATTGTCTCCAGGGTCCTAATGGGACATGCTTTTACACCTGCTTGTATTAAGGTCAATTCACACTGGACACGACGCGACCTGTCGCATTATGACGCTGACTAAATGTGGTTCGTAGGAATTTCTGCTATGCGTACGCATCGCATTTTTTCATGGATGCGTCATGATGCATCAGAGATGAAAAAATCCATCTATGACGCGACGCTCTGTTTCAGGACAATAGACAAGGTTTCTGAAGTATGACAGATTTAATGACCGCTAAATTCGTCAACAAAGAACAACTTATCGTATCAGTGAGAAAACTGCCTTGCCTTTATGACACTAGTTGGAAAGAAAAAATGAAATGCTACCTTTTCTAACAATAAACGGCCTAACCAAACTTACCAATTCATCAAATGTGGAAGGAAGTATTCGGAGATAATTGAAACGGATCGTGTAATCTTGCAATTCATTTCTTAGATTAAATTGTGATGATGACTTCGCTGTTTTGTTGTTTCCAAACTTCTAGAACTTAAAATTGTCGCTTTTTCTTTGCTTTTGCAATACAATTAAGGCTATTACCTGAGTTTGTAAAGCGAGAGCGAAAAGCATGTCTTGTTGTTGTGACGCCATTGTAACTAAAAACATCAGGCAACGCTTTACCAGTGTGAACTGAAAGAGAACCATATGGCGCGACGCGCCATGTCGCTATGTACCTCGATGCATCGCACCACGTCCAGTGTGAATTGACCTGTGCTGTCGTGCGCGGAAAGGTCTTGAATTGACATCAGCTTGCTCCTATTAAAACAGATAACCTGGATAAAAGTTTCCTCAATCAGGTTAAGATTTTTCATACCGGTTTCTAATTTCAAAATTAGGTATTTCCATTGTTATCCGTAAGACAAATTCTTTTTCTATAGAATTGAAGAAATATTTTTGACGTCATTGCTGATTGATTCGTTTGAGCTGATGAATATCTGGATAGGATACAACGACCGAGTATTGCGTGGCAGTTATCAGTGGTCTGATAATGCTCGCACCACATACACGAATTGGTTCAATGGCCAGCCAGACGATACTGCTAGGCGTGGAAGCTGCGTCAAAGCTGCCTTGAATCAGGGCTACAGGAGTTTTCTTTCTTGGACTGATGATGACTGTTCAACTTTGAACTCATTTATGTGCAAGAAGCTAAAACGTAATCACGTAGCTTACGTTCTAGGCCACTGGTACTTTTGCTACAGTAGAACCCCGCAAACAGGGACATAATAAAATAAGAACCTACAGACTGATTTTTTTGGAAAACTACACCCAAAGACAAGAACCAAAAGCTGACTGATTTCTTTCCATGTTCTTATGGGATGGTACATTATATTGAATGAAAAGTGAAGTTTTCAAATTCTCAATTTCAGGGTATAGGCTAATTATTTCGCTTTTATTATTTGGCATTGGAATTGATCTTTTGCAAATGGAAATTCAGTTAGGCCACTCGCAATCCTGTTTACCATTGTTCTATTCATCATAGTTGTTGGTGTCCTTGCGATAAGAACCTCACCCTGAAAATATCATAAGTACCACTTCTATAAGAACCTAGTCAGTCTGTTTTTTAGAAAAATAAGTTCTTGTTTGCGGGATTTTACTCTATTGAATTTAAGCTGATTTCCATTTAAGTTTTTTAGTGCCCACTGGCGTAGCAGCCAGATCTGAGCGTGCATAGTTGTAGGCAACTGGCCTTGACTTTGCGTGCGCTTTAAGCGCTAGAAAGTTGAGCCGCTCTCAACTTATGGCGGTCAGAGCTTAATCAAAATCACATCACTACGCACGCTCTGAGTTTCGGCGGTTCGTGCGAAAAAACTTTAATGGAAATCGGCCGTTGATGAGATCCCATGTTTATAGCATGAGGTCTATTTAGGTAGTTTCATATCTTTTGTGAATTCATAAAAACCATTAAAATTAACACACCTATACTACTTTTGTTTTTCTGAGCAATAAAAAGTAAATGGTAGTACCTTGATAATATTGGCTTTACAAAATACGCATGAATTTATGGATTTGTGATTTAGAAACTGTCAAAGGATCATAGCATTTATAGTTTATCATTGATATCTGAAAAATTTGCAATAGAACCTTTATGGTAAAGGAAGTCACCCTATACCAGGGTCACCAGCCTTTTTGGGCTTCTGGGCCAAATTCACTATAAACTAACCTTGCCAGATTTTGGCAATGTAGAACCTGATTTTTAGATAGTCCTGTGCAGGTGGGAGGCTGCTGTGGGAAAAGTGAAATAAATAGACTACAAAAGCTGTAAAATGTAAAGCAAACATAAGCACCTTGCCAAAGCATCATTTAATTTTAAAATACATGTAAGCTTTCAGCTTAGCACTGGCGCCGGATTAAGTGGCAGCTGGGGTCAGAAGTTAGTGACCCCTGCCCTATACTGTAAATGGTCTGAATAGCGTTATAAACATTGTGGGTGTATAGTCAACTACATATTTAATACATAAATAAGTACATGTATTTCGTCGTTCCTATATAGTATCTCCCTGACAAGTCAAAGTGTTGTGTTATTCTTTGAAAATTCAAATGCAAACATGTATTCTTTGTATTAATTGCCCTGTAAAGAACTTCTATTATATGAATTAAGTTTGATCTGAAGCTTATCGTTAGTGATTTTGCTAATTTTGGTTTCTGTTCATTTTCAGGGTCTGCAGTGACATCTGCGCCTTTTACAACTACAGGTGAGCTGCTTATAATTACAAGTATTACCTTATTCCAGGAAATTAACATGGCACTTAACAATTGCAGTTTTTAAAATCCGTGTTAATAAAATCCCCGTTAATTAGAAGCCATGTAAATTTTCAGGCCGTTATATAGTGTTATATCTTTAAGTGAAACACAGAAATCAAGCAAATAGTTTTATTAATTATTTTAGTATTTCCACAGGCTCGATTACATTATAAGAAACGCTGTAAAAATTTACTATTTCCGTAATGCTCACATTCATTAATTAACAATCCTCGAGAACGCTAATCTATTTATATACATGCAATAGAGATTTCTAGAAAGCTAAAGAACATTAATTACGTCATATATCATATTTAGACGATACAGGATTAGCCCGAAAGTTCCAGTAACTACGTATATAATATAGGGGAATGACGCGCAGGAATACTCAGTCTATTTACATATCGGATTAAGCTTACGTCATTGGTATCTCTGTCCATAACATACACTTATTTCTCCAAATGGTCAAATTTTCGTCGCTGTTTCCCAGACTACCTTTACTTTGATTTCCATCTCCAGGCCACCTTGCAATAGAGATCATTTCACCTCTGTAGATAACACGTTTGCCGTCATTGTTGCTCCGCCTGACAATGCAAACCACATGTATCAACATTTTTCTCGAGTGATGTGACCAGGCAAACACAGTGCTAATTTTCCTTGTAGTGTGGCATATCCAGCAACAGTATATTTGTTGTACTTGTTTAAACAAACTTGTTTTATTTCTCTGTTCATAGGATGCATCATGTATGTAATGATTGCTGTTGTATTTTTAGTTCATTTTACGTTGTATGTCGTGTTGATTTACCTTTGATGTTATGCGTTAAAATCGCATGCTTGTTTAAAGTCCTGTTGTGTCAGTAATTCTCCATGTAGTGCAGTATCACCTTTCCGGGCAATGTATAGGTGTCTGTTAACGTGTCCTGTGCTCTGACGTAGAATGTGTTGTTTAGTGCCTTGCTTATATTCCACGTATTGATGTTTTAATTCAGTCTTGAAGTTACAACTCAATAGAAAAGGACAAGGCATAGTTTCATTGTATAGTTCTACTTCAGGCCTAGGCTATAAGGCTTAATGGTTATTAGAGTATCACCGGTCTCCAGAAGAAGCCACATACACGTTTCATGTATTCTAGTTTGACTGAACCGAGTTGATTCTTATTTCAATGTGTCTTGGCTAGCCGCGTTAATTTGATTCGCGTTGATTTAGGTATGGTTACTTTAGGTAACTTGATAAGGAGCTGTTCAAAAATGTGCTTGCTGATCATGTTTCCTTGTTTGATATTTGTTTTCCTAATTGGAATAATTAGTGGTCAATGCTTTAAAGTTTTTGAGGTATTATCCCTAAACTATAGCAAAATGTTAATTTCACGCCCAATATTATATATGAAAGATTTGGAGAAACTTAGTAGCAATGAGCGTAGGCTAGAATTTGTTTGATGAAAATTCAGGTATTTAATTTTTCTGGTTTGTTTTACAGCATCAGATATCTGTAGAATTTTAAGAAAATCCTGCAGTACATGCTGCAAAATTTTCCCGTAATTGTTTACGTTTGGTTCGTCATTGTTTATGTTTGGTTCGTCGTTATTTATGTTTGGTTCGTCATTGTTTGTGTTTGGTTCGTCATTGTTTGTGTTTGGTTCGTCATTGTTCATGTTTTGTTCATCGCTTTTTATGTTTGGTTTGCCATTGTTCATGTTTTGTTCATCGTTGTTTATGTTTGGTTTGTCATTGTTTATGTTTGGTTCGTCATCATTTATGTTTGGTTTGTCATTGTTCATGTTTTGTTCATCGTTGTTTATGTTTAGTTTCAGGTAACCCAAGTAGTCTGAGTGGTTTACAAGGAATAGCCGATTTTCAATTCTAAGCTATTTTAACTTTTATTTTGGATATTATTTCATATCTCTTTATTTCCTTTTCTTAGCTAACAATAACAGTTGCTTGCCCGGTTGGTTGAGGTACAAAAACAATTGCTATCAATTCTCAACTCTCAAGTAAGTCCCTACTACACGTTTTTTGTAAGAAACATGTCTATAAGAATCATGAGGCTGAAAATAGGCAAAAATTAAGAAACGTTTAAGAAACTCAAGCAGTCTGAGTTTCAAATAATAACCTCAAAGAATCGTTTCTACTAGTATAATTTGCATTAAACTAGAAAGAAAATAGAAACAGCACCCGTTACATGCCTCAAAAGACCTGAACATCCCTTTTCTTGCATCACAGGTGCTTAACCTGTGTTGTTATTGTCATTGGAAGTCTTTAAATTTAAGAAACATTTAGAAAACATTTAAGGCTGGATTGGAGGAAATGTTAAGAAACAAGCAGGCTGAAGCCAGATAATTTGTTTTTGAAAAAAGCGTATAGTGTATTCAACGCTTTCAACAGAAGGAGGCAACCTTCTATTTATCGCCGGCTACTTCCGCCTAAATTGCCGTCTACTTTGACTTAAAGTGACGTAGAAAGGACACGTAATGAGTGGCCGGCCTGGGACCAGCCGCCTACTATGCATAATCAATAATCAGCCGCTTTCTCTAAACATTGTTGAAGGCTTTGGTAGTTAGGCCCCCGCTCGGCTTTCAGTACATGATACATAGTTGTATCCGCTTTTCCTCGAGTTACATTTATTCTCATTGAGAATTTCATGTGGATGTTTCTCTTTGAGGGCTGAGTGCCTTTGTTAGGATGTACCCTTTCTCATTGTCCTTGTTGTTTTAGTGCAACATGGAGTGGAGCAAGGACGGTTTGCGCAAGTCAAAAAGCCTCTCTCGCAACTATCAATTCAATTGACGAAAATGAAGCTGTTTTTAACTTTCTGGTTAATTCCACCCGGGAATCTGCATGGATCGGTCTGCATGACAGGGGTATATTTGCTGGCCATCAATGGACTGACGATTCTCCAGTTAATTTTGTGCGCTGGGATTCAGGACAGCCGGACAGTAACTTGGGACAGCAAGCCTGTGTTCTTATGGCAAGCAATGGCTTCTGGCGTGACAATGATTGTTTTGCTATGAGGCCGTATATATGCAAAGCGTCTGTAGGTGGGTGGAGGATGGATACACAAATTGTATCTATTTTACATTGTTCTTTTACATTGTATACGATATTGAAAATTGAAATGAATTGACGTTGCTGTTTAGTACTTGCATGCCCTTACGTCAATGAAATTTAAGACAGTTGCCATGAAACCTCCAGATTCTATTTCTTAGTAATATGCTAAATTTCTCCTATCGATGGATCAGTTCACTTGAGTATCATTCATTCCTTACCAAATGGATGTGTAAGTTCTTTTGGTTTTTAAACCATACATTTTGAAACTCGTGAAGATTGTATTTTGTCATCCTCAATTTCACTCTTCAAAGAGTAACTGGGAACGTTGCTAGAGAGTATTTGTGTGAGAAAATAAATTGAGATAGGGGATTTTGTGCATGGTTTTACATATTTGATGAATACATTGGTTGTTTTGTGGTAGCTTCCTCCTGATTCTACGACTTTGTACAGTAACGAGTTACTTTCAACAATTATTTCAGGCATAGCTACAATTGTACCAACAACAAAAGCACTGACAGTTCCTGTAACACCCACAGCCAACCTCAAATATTGTCCTAGGAATTGGGTTTGGTCATCAGCAACAGGCAACTGCTACTTCTTTAGCAATAGAACATATTTTGTCTCGTGGACAGAAGCTCGATCGTATTGCCGCAGCATGAGTGGTGACCTTGCCAGCATTGAATCGAGTGTAGAGCAGGGCTATTTGGAGCCGTTTTTGCTTACATTCTCCAGCAAAAGTGCATGGATTGGACTTAGCGACTTAGGTATTGAATCCGGTTGGGAATGGTCCGATGGTAAGCCCACCACGTACTTCAATTGGAGAAGTGGCCAGCCCGATGATTGGTCACAGATGGAGGACTGTGTACAAATGAAAACTGGCGGTCAATGGGACGATATTAATTGTGGCGAGAAGGCATCTTTCATGTGCAAGAGGTTTAATAATTCTGTAGTAATACCGAGGACCATCGCACCAACAGCCGGTCCTGTAAAAGGTTATTGTGAACCAGGGTGGGTACATTACCGAAGTAAATGTTACAAAATCAATTCCGATGAAAAGATATCGTGGAATGGTGCAAGGAACGTCTGTAGAAGTGAAATAGTCGATGGAAAGCATGGGGAACTCGCTTCTATCCATTCCTTGTATGAAAACGCGTTCTTGTTCAGTCAGATGAAGAACGTATTCACTAAGCTCTATATAGGGCTCAATGACATCAAAACGGAAAGAAAGTTCCAATGGTCGGACCAAAGTAAGGTAGATTTCACAAATTGGTATTCTCGTCAGCCGGATAATTACTGGGGTAGGGAAGACTGTGTGGAAATGTGGCCATTCTCAGTTCATAAAGGCAAATGGAATGACGTACAATGTTCATCTGAACTGGGGTACATTTGTCAGAAAGATGCTACAAGTAAATCCCCTTCAGTGGCACCAACGACAGCGTCAAATGATTGCCCTTCAGGCTATATGAAGTATGGGAGCAACTGTTACAGTTTTAAGAAAGAGCTTAAGACATGGGAGGAAGCTAGGAATTTGTGTGCAGCAGAAAATGCAAATTCAGATCTTGTTAGCATACATGATGCGTTTGAAGCAGGTAATAGCCAAGATAATTACTCATTGCAGGATGATAGTCACGTCGAGCAACATTGCAGACAAATTAGAGAGAATAGCGAGTTTCAATTTCACTTAAAGATTGCCATCGATAGGGTAATTCGGGGCAAAATGAGACGCTTAAGCAAATATTCTACTCTTGCTCAGCTAGGAACAGGTGAATGAGAGAAGACAGCATCCATATACTTTCCTTAACATATAAGTCATGCAACAGCAAAACAATTTCTCCCTAGCGGTTTCATAACTTGAAAATGTCACACCTTTTTTTGAAATAGGTCTATCGTCTCATTTTGCCCCACACGTGGGACAAAACGAGACACTTCATAGGTTTGTGATAATGTGTGATAATTCTCAAAATTGGGAACCTATGCTGCTGTGCTTGGCAAGCAACAAATCTCTATCCTTCAGTACTAAACTCTTTTTAGCTAACTTTACCTTTTTACTATATTCGGAAGCTCAGATTATGTTGCTGCTTCTACAAAACCAAATGATTGAGAATGGTGGCCAACAATGTGTATAACAATAGACAATTTTCCTGCACACAAATGTACTTCATTGAAAGTTTATTACCGAAACTCTCTCAAACTTTTTAAATGTCTTAGTTTTAGGCATGGCTTCGCACTTTTGCTAAATCTCTTTTGTTTGCAAAGTTTTCCTTTCGTTAAAAGTGTTAAAATAGCGTCAGCAAGTTTTTCAAATCTCTCGCCAAAACTGAAGCATAGCAAAAATGACTAAATGGGATAAATTTCACTTTGAATGGATGTGTTTGTGTTGGTAGGCCTAAAAGTGAATACTATTTTAAGGCAAGTGGTGTAGTATTTTGCTCACTTAGTACAGTGTGAACGGTTTCGCAAAAACAGATATTTATATCTGCGCATTTGTACAAAAACTGAACAGTGTAAAAGGGGCATCAGACTACTTTCCATCAGAGCAACCATCAATACGGCTTTCGAAAATAATTCAGTAGGGCTTACGAAGCAAAATTGCTTCAAAAAACTATACAGCCGGTGTGAGGCAATGCTAGCAAAGCAAAAAATCAGGAATGGAAAATGATTTTTCGTGGTAGGATTGGGTGTAATTAGGTCATTGTCGCATTTTGCCCCCTGTTCATGATAGAAGAAAGAAAGATATCAAGTATACTATTGTGTATTTAATCATGTTGTCATGCTGTAAGTAATAAGAACTTATGTAAAATTATAGAATATTGAAGGTTGTGCCTCATTAAGGTGGCATCATTTGCGCAAAAACTGGAAAAGCATTTCAAGGACGTAACCTAAGGCTTGGCAAAATTGCTGTTTTAATCATCGGTGACTCCGCGCAAAATCACTTTTTTCACATCAGCATTTCGTTACTACAGAAACAACAGCTGAAAGTCTGAAAGAGGCTGATCACTTTTGATACCATAAGCTTTGCTGATTTTTTTCTCCACCGAACAAACGGCAAATTCAGTATGAAACAAGAGGTGTCGCATTTTCCCCCGTGTCTCATTTTGCCTCAAAAGTACCCTACATCTATTAATATTGACACGTTGACATACCATTTGTTGCTCGTATTGATTATCGTCCTGAAATTCATATAAAAAGTTGCGCTTTCCAACTGATGTCTCAATACATCATTACATTTGTATGCATTTATAATTGAATATTGCTACACAAGGAGGGTATTTCCATAGAAGAGTTGTTGATATTTTGTTACAATCATCTTAAAAAGTTGAAGAAAATAGATAATTTTTCTCCTTCAAATGATTATATCACAGCTCTCTAGGTCAAGCTATTACGAGATATCTCTATTCTTGGAAAACAAGTTGGAGTAATGCATTTACCTCCGCAGCTCAAAGGCTTGGTGCCTAATGATGGTTTACTTTATGAAACCAAGGGGAAACCCTTGGTTGTTGATGGGAAGTTTTGTTGATAAGTGCTGCTCGCGGGCACAAAATACCACACTTGAAATTCTGCAGTCACGTTGATCGAAATTTGTATCAGACTATTCCATATTTTCCATATTACATTCCATATTTTCTGCAAGCACATTTTGCCTCAGATCTGCCCTCACAAGGAAAATTGTATTTTATGGAAAAGGTGTATCATTTTGACAGTAAAATTGGCCACAAATAGTGCCTGTAAGGTGCTATTGTCAAAAATCTTCTGGGTCTGCTCCCCAGACCCTCAGTTGCAATGGATTAGACCTTCGGCCCTCAGCTGCGCTTTTCCACAGATATTGTATTTTGCCCTTACAGGCACTATTAAGTCTAGATTAGACCCTAGATATGGGAAGGGAATCTTTAGGTGATGCAAAACTAACTCCCGGTAGAATTGCCATTCACCCTGAATATCTGCTATGAGGTTTGATTTCAACAAACTCACACTCTTGCTTACCACCTTATCCATGATGTTTCTTATAGTGGCTTTCACACTTAGTTTCCAGAGTCATTTATGTTGATTCAGGAATAACAAGTAAATTTTTATTGTTTGTTGAATAGAGAATCCAGGTATTGCTGAAGGTGTAGAAGTTGTATCGATTAGGCATGAATTGTGATGGCTAATAGAGGGATATTTGTAACATGCAGCGAGATGAAGCAATCTGAATTTCTCATACATGCCTTTATCTTTTCAACCTAAAGTAGCTAGTTTGTTATAGTCTAAAAAATATATGGACCATAGAAAGACATTTTCCTCTTAAAAGCAATGTAGCAACTGATTATAGCTGATGCATTGTTTTTAAGGAACCAATATTGACCAGAGGAGTAGAGTTTTGATGGAGCTAGTCTTTTATTCTTAGTTTGATAATTGTGCGTCGTAGCATTATTAATAACATATAACGTGTTAAATATCTTCCCTATTCGTTATAGCCTACGTTTTCAGTCACATGGGAGAATACGCAAGCCGTGTTTGGATTGGTCTTCACCGTCCAAAGAATGAAACTAAATTTCGCTGGTCAAATAACCAACCATTCGATTATTCAGAATGGTCTTCATACCCCGCGAGACGAATGTTGCATCTAGATTCCTGTGTATACTCTTTCTACAATACAAAGCGAAGCGGATTTTGGGTGGATAGCAACTGCACGGCAAAGAACCCTTTTGTGTGCAAAATCGCCAGGTCTGAACCAAATATAGTTCCCGGGCATCCAGGAACTTGTCCAAAATATTGGGTCAAGTTTGATAAGTATTGCTACTTGCTAAGGAACAGTTATTTTGGAACAAGGCATTGGTCACAAGCTAGGCAGCAATGTTTAGATTTGGGGGCAGATTTAGCCAGCATACACAGTCAAGAAGAGCAAAGTTTCCTGTACTCAGCGGCAAGTAAGGGACGGCAGAGCTCATGGATAGGCTTGAACGATAGGAGAATTGAGAAGCACATGGTTTGGAGCGATGGAACTCCTTTGGATTATTCTAACTGGGATTTAAAAGAGCCCAACGATAATGTAGGATTAGAGAATTGTGTTGAAATGGTTTTCGTAAGTGGTAAATGGAATGACAATAGGTGCTCATCATATCGAGGCTACATTTGCAAGAAAGAGCTCGGTTAGTGTCTACTTGTTGTTATTGTTGTTTACTTTATTTTGAGTAGGCTGTTATACTTATCCTTTTCAGCTAATTTCGGCCTACTATGCATACCACATCCAGGCATGGAACCTCAAGTTTAACGTCCCTTCAGAAGGACGGTGGAGTGAGCTGTTTTGGTCGTTCATCTTGAAGGTCGCGCATCCAGTTTCTGACCGTACACAGCCGTGCTTAACTTTAGCAATGCTAATGCAACTGCTTGGGACGCTTGGCCACTCGCCCCGCTTATGACAGGCTTTTGCACCTGTCATGTTAATGCTTGTCATTTATCCCAGTGGTGTTCAGAGAGATTGCCTTCTAGGGAGGCATTTTCATGATTTATAAATTCATGATTCAGCATAGGCTCAGACTTAAACATAGCCTCCCAGAACATGCCAGAGAATCACGATACTGGTTTGGTGCCCTTTGAAGAGTTTTCTCGAGGGGGCACGATATAGTATAGCCCCCCGGCCACCATGCCATTGATCAATCCTATGAAAAAGCGAGGGTTATTTTACACTATTGTATTTTGTACGGACATGCATACACACATTTAGGTATAATTCTAGTTGTAATAGCAGTAATGGGAATAGGCCATAGCATCCTAGGTCACTTGATGCTGGCGCTGAATTAGAGGAGGGGTCCTGGAGGTCTAGACCCCTGTCCTTTTCAGCAAGAGAACAAAAGTGCCCTTTTTGTAGTGCCCTCTCTATTCAAAAAAGGTTTTTAGCTATCAAGAAAAAAGCCTTGTCTCAAACTGTGTCCGGGGGCTTTGTCCACAACCCCTCTTTTCCTTTCTTTACCGTGATAAGAAACATCTATAAGAATCATTGGCCTTCAGAGCAAAGATATTAGTAAATCTCCCACAGTATTCCCTCCACTTATGAAGTTGAAAAAAAGTATTCAGAGGGTTTATCTTCTTTAAACAGTTGTAGTGTGCCCTTTTTCGTGGATTGGACCCCTGCCCTTGGAAATTCCTAGTTGCGCGCCTGTGATGGTCCTTGGATTGCTAAGAGAGAGAGAGCAGACATTATCGCCAAAACTTTGCTAAGAAAGCTTTGCTGCAAGCTCTAAAAATCTGCAAGACATATTAAGAAAATTAAATTTTGGACACCACAGGTAATCTTTGTTTTCATGTCGTAAACCAGACTATCATTGTGTGATAGTTGTAAAGTAGTGAGATAGCATAGAACATCATTGTCATACACATTTGTTTTCGTGCACGTATGTATTAATACACGCGTGTATTCATATACCTTTGTATTTATAAATGCAATTCATGCAGAAGTTACATTAGCTCTAAAATGGCATTTTATTTGGGATCTCTTAATTTATAAGGTTGTGATGAGAGTTTCGGTATGGAAAATCGCACAATTACAGACATGCAAATCAAGGCTACTAGTGTGGACAAGAACAACTTTGCTCAAAATGCACGTTTGAATTCAAGAAGTGGCTGGTGTGCTGCTGTTATGAATAAGAATCAGTATATTGAGGTAATGCATGTATATTGAAATACAGTAAACTCCCGATAACTCGAATCTTCCACGGTACGAGATTATTCAAAAGGTACGTAACTGAGAATTGCCATTTCGACCCCCCTACCCCTACCTTCGTATGTAACGGATTGTCCATAATGGACTGGCAAGCCCACATATGAGTTTTTGCCAACTTTGTCAAAATGAATCAAGACCTGAACAGAGTTCTGTTTGTGTGCGTAATATAAATTTTCATCAAAAGGTAATAGTTCAAGATCGCTGAAAATGAATGAATTTATATAGTGCAAGACTCGAGCTCGGTAAGGCCTTAAGATATATTTATCTGAGTATGTTTTGAAAGCATTCATCAGAATGTGAAAAAGTAGAGCTATTGCACTAATGTATTGATGTTACGTAACGAAAGTAATTTACACCCCTACCCCCTGTATTTTTCGTAACAGTTTGTAACAAAAATAGTGCTTACCCACGCACCCCTACCGTTACGTATTTTGGGAATGACATGTACCATGAAATTAGTTCGAGTTGTGGGGGGTTCGAGTCATTGGGGGTGTATTCAAATGAAAAAGTTCGACTGTTCAGGGGGAATGTAAAATCAGTTCGACTTAATGAAAGTTCGAATTAACGGGGGTTTGAGCTATTAGGAGTTTACTGTAATGAGTTTGGGATACGTTGTAGTAAACGCTAATGACTTGAAGAGTTACCCGCATGTGTTGAATGAGGACCGAGATTTCTCTTCCCATTTTTGATAAAAACGTTCCGTAGACAGCACATTCGGAATGCCACCTTGTTACATTCCCGTAAACAATTTCTCAATTATAGCCTGTTTTATATTGATTGTTTTTGTTGTAGAGTGACAGTTTGGAAAGTTAAATTTCATTTTTCCAAGTTATAGATTTATATAGAAATCTATCTCCTTGCACATAGCGTTCTTGGTATAAAATTTTTGTATGTTGAGCTCCTGGAAACACTGAATCGTATCATTGTACTTTCTCTTTAGGTCGACTTTGGTGAAATGAAACGATTGACAAGAATCGTTACACAAGGTTATTCAGGGAACTATATTTTAAGTTTTCGGTTTTCTTATTCAAATGATGGAAACAATTGGGAAGCGTACAAGAGAGAAGGACAAGAAGCAATCTTGCCTGGCAACCGCGCGGCGTATACGACGGAAGGAGTAACGCTTGAAACCCCAGTCACCGCAAGATTCATACGTATAAACCCACTGACTTGGAAGAATAAGATATGCATGAGACTAGAATTCTATGGGTGCAGATATGGTGAGTGATGAGAATTTCAAATGGGCTAGACGATAATTAAATATAAGCTCAATTGAGCTTCTAATTTGTATAGTTGTATCTCACTTCGAGACTATATCCTATATTTGCTAGCAAATTTTATTCCATGTTTTGATGAATCACTATAGAATGTTTGCACACATTCTATGCAACGTGGTTGTCGAGAATGAAAAAGATGACAGCCTCTATTCTTTCTTCATGGCCTCCTTTCAAAAATGGTACCTGATTAGAGTGATGTCTGGTCACTGGTTAGGCCATTGTTGAACGGAAGTCAATACATGAGGTCTATAAGGATCAGCATAGGTGTCAAATCTTGACTGACCAACAAAGGAATCACCATCGAATTGTCACAACATTATTGACAGGAATCCTACGATGGTGATTCCTTTGTTAGCCAATCAAGATTTGACGCGTATGCTACAAGAATGACAGCCGACTTGGAAATACTCTTGACTTATTTTCCAACTGCAAAAGTTTTATTTTTGTATGTCTAAGTTTATTATATTATGCTTTTCGCTATGTTATTTGTCTGTTTCAGTTTGTTCTAAGCCACTCGGTATGGAGTCAGGAGCAATTCGAAATCACGAGATTACAGCTACCTCATTTTCGGCGCCAAATATGCCATATGACGCAAGATTCAGGAAACCCAATGGCCAAGGCTGGTGTGCTAAGGTATTGATCTACTCGGCGAAGTATGAGAAAAGTCATTCTATACTACGTTTAAACAAGGTTGAAGTTTAGGATTGCCAGACATGCGGGCCAGATCCGAACCGCCAAAGCCTTCAATGTGGATCACGAAGTTTTGAATACAGTGAAACCTTGGGATATTTTCTTCGCCTGTACTAGCTGACATTGAAAAATTGATTCAAACAAAATTGTGTATATTTTAAAGTGCCTAGCAATTACATCCTCTAAAACCCCATCAAAGTACTCGGCCTGCATTACGTCATATTCTGCCCTATTTGGCCCCTGTACCGAAATGAGTTTGACACCCCTGATTTATGTGTTAGTTCAAGGATCAGGCGGTGACGCAAATTCAATCGCTTGAGGTGAGAAAGCAAAGATGTAGCACAGAATGAGAAAATATATATAAGGAACAGATTTTGTCTCTGAAACTATCGAGTTGAAATACAGTTATTGCTTCGAGACAGTTGCCATTATCGTCATCTTGTACCAAGCCTTTATCAATCGTCACGGACCAAATGATTTTCGATGATATTATTTCATTTGCCAGACAAAATCTGTCTGCTTTACTGTATATTGAATATTGTTACTTCAACAAAAACTTCAGTAGAAACGGAATCATACTTTTTCTTATGCGCATTTATACTACGTTTTTTGTCTAGAATCAAGATAAAGAGCAGTGGCTGCAGATTAATTTTTCATCAAACCTAGTGACCGTTACGAGAGTAGCAACACAAGGTGTTATTGTTAAGGGGAACAACTATGCTGTTAAGGCATACTCTCTCAGCTACAGTGAAGATGGAGTTTCTTGGAAACAGTACGAAACATCGAAAGGAGGTGTTAGAGTAGGTGTAATTTAATGATTTTTTGTTGACAACATAGTGTTCTTTCGATGTTGACAAGTGCAGACATTTTAGCTAGTGGTAGTGTAGGACATACAAATGCTTTTTAGGTGTCATCTTTTCTCTCAAATTACTTCTTTTTACCTGTTACCTGTCTGAATGCTGGTAACTTGCAATTTAAATGAATCATAATCTTTTTCACTGCTTCACCTTATCACCCTCAAAAATCGGTTCTATGATAGGTGTTGTCAAACTTGGCATCAGTCTTTGCTCCTCCACTTTTTCCGTATTTGTTTTTCAGGTTTTTAGTGGTAGTTCCTTTGCTGAGTCAGGTATGTTCCACTTGTTAAGCCGACCATTCGTTGCACGGTATGTGAGATTCAAACCGCTATCATGGATTGGAAAAATTTGTATGAGAGTTGAAGTTTTTGGATGCCCGTATAATTGTGACAGACCATTTGGAATTAGTTATCGTGCCATCCCAGACAAGGCGGTTACAGCTTCAAGCTCCCTTGAGAACCACCCTCCATCTTCAGGGAGACTTAATAGAGGATCATTCAACAAAGGCTCTTGGTGTGCAAAGACCCTTGACCAGCAACAGTACTTGCAGGTATGTCATTGTGATCACATGTGAAAGTAATTGTCATTGTCAATTGTGCCATTGTGAAAGTCATCGTCATTGTCATTGTCAATTGTGTCATTGTGAAAGTCATTGTCATTGTCAATTGTACCATTGTGGAAGTAATTGTCATTGTCAATTGTGCCATTGTGCTATTGTGCTATTGTGGTTAGTTATTGTCAATTGTGCCATAGTGGAAGTAGTTGCCATTGTCAATTGTGCCATTGTGGAGGTCATTGTCATTATCATTTGTGCCATTGTGGAAGTAATTGTCATAGTCATTTGTACCATTGTGGTAAGTCATTGCCATTGTTGTACTCTGATATGAATTTGTAGGAAATATGTATCACTAATTTGTCAGAGTGTATTGTTGGAGACATTGTATAAAGCCGCTAGTACTTATTGAATCTTTATGCTACCATTGGTGCGTGTAAGTGGCGTGTTTGGAACAGACTAGATGCGTTTTAGACTTCATGCTTTTGTTATCTTTAATACAGAGGTGATTGTTCGTTACTTTCTAGTTTGACCTTGGTGCCGACAGTCGCGTTACACATATTGCAACACAGGGATTCAATGGAGACGTCTCCAAATATGTAACTGATTTTTGGGTGCAGTTTAGCAATGACGGGCAATTCTGGAGTTTGTATCATGCCAATGGCGTTATTCAGACTATCACTGGAAGTAAAGATGCTAGTACTGTAAATAAGGTTCAGTTACCATCTCCAATTCGTGCAAGATACATAAGGCTAAACCCTCGTCATTGGAAGCAAGGAATATGTATGAGAGTAGAGCTGTATGGCTGTGCACTTGGTAAGCACAATCCTTCCACATTGTTATGACTTATTTTGAAGTTTACCGTGTCGGCGATTTTCAACATGGAAATCTCAAAGAAAAAGCACACACATCAGTTGTTTTAGAAAAATCGTGTCCTGCTACTGCATCATTTTGCTACAACTTTCATTGATTGATTCATTCATTCATGTAGAAGTCACTAATATTTATTTGTTATTATCTTTAGCTCTGTTCAAATGATCGAGCATTTAGCTTTACATTTTGCCCAATATTTTACCTAAAGGGGAAGAGGGTTTTTTTATATGCAAATATTCAAAATATAAGCAACAATATCATAGGACTTTACGAACACAAAAGCGCTTTACCACACTACAAGGACGATACCACGGAGTGCAAGATATCATGACAACTCCGCAGCCATTGACAATTGGGACACGTAACTACACGAAAATTAAATATACAACTACGATAAACATACAAACACTAATTACTAAAAATTACTGTAAAAAATTTTGGTTTATGTTGTTCGTGGGGCTAACTTTGAGCAGTAAAAATCGATATACATCTATAACTAGGTAAGTTTAGCGACAAAAGGGTTTAGCGACAAGCTAGGTAAGTTTAGCCTACGAAAGCGTACAAAAGCGTACATTGGGGAGGGGCTCTTCACAGAACGTACGTACGTTCATGTAATTTTCACAAGGTAAGTACTTGCAAAGCATCCTAAATAAATGAAAGTGTCTTTTGAACATTGTACACGCAAGATTGCACTCTCAATTATTTTTACTAAAATATGTTGTAATTTCTAAAGGTATCTGGTACGGATCAAACGTTGCAAACTTTGAACTTACTGAGATAAACAATATATTCAAATGTTTAAGGGAGTTGATAAATTAAAAGTATCTACTCTCAGGGTGAGGGGTACCTCGAAAATTTACAATAGCATGCAAGGGGGAGGGGGTCCAAAAGTCGATGAAATTGAGCGTGCGTACCTTTTGAATAGCCCCCAAAATCTCACCAAGCGTTAATACTCGTGTTTTAGTTGTCCAATATAGTGGTCAAAAGATGATGCTAGTTGTTTCTTGAACTAATTTGATTGGAAATTGTGCCTCGGTATCTTAATGCTCAAATGTGTGTTTTATTTTTGAGTATACTTTTGAAATGTTTAGTGGAGTGTTGTAAAATGGCGATTAGTTCCATGTTGTTATTGAGTATTTTCTAACCTTGTTTATAAGCTTTTCATAGCACGTTTTACGCTGTCAGTAGTGGTGGTTAATGGGATATGCAGAATTTTTAATATTGAGGTAGAAATTTGAAGAAGAAAGTGATTTGAGAGTGACGTTTTCCCAGCACGTAGCGAGTTTACAGTTAATTTTTTACTACTGACTTCTTGTTGTAGAGCCAGTCTCCTATCCAACGGACGCGCCCATTCCCAAGAAGAGGATTTTTACAGGGAAATTAAGACTCAGCGAGGAAAAGTACGTCCAGGAATATTCTAATACGAGTAGTGAGCAGTTCAAAAAGATGGCTAATAAAATTGAAACGGCAGTGAGTATTTGTCAGTTTTTCTGCCTTTGCCGTCTTGCAGTTTTTAATGTGAAGTATACTACAGCACGAGATATGGTGATATTTAGTAACATTGCTGTTATCAGTGCAGTTACTTTGATCTAATGTACATTAACTTTGCAGTTGCTTCGTCAAGAGAAGCATTTTACAAAAATGGCATTTTAGCCTTTCCTATTAGGAAATTCTTGTTGTATTTTTGTTCAAGATACACTGAACATTTATGAATCACATGGAGACTAGTCTTCAATTGTGAGGTGCCCATAGTCTTTGTAGCACCTCTAGGAGGTAAAAGTCTTTTAGTTGTGATCCTCGGTTATCCTCCATATTTTCTTTTTTAGATCACGGCAGTATACCAAGGCAATTTTGTTTTCAAAGATGGATTTAATTACGTTAAAGTTACAAGTCTCAAGTAAGGCAGTCAATTGTAGATGCGGCGTAGTAGAGTAGTTTTAAATAAAGATTTGAATTGAATCTTGCCAAGTAACCACTGTTTGTTTCGCTCATTCTGTGCCCGTAAACATAAATATTATTCCTTCTTGGCATTTCGCTGCAAGATGTAGTTTTATTTTCACATTGAATTTCTGAAGAGTAGGGGGGTGGGGTGGGGGAAGGGAGAGAAGCTAATTCAAATGTTGTCCAACTACAGTAAAGACGGTATTTTAATCAAAGTTTACTTGTAGTTAGCATTTTTTCATTCTAGGCCTGGTAGTATAATTGTTTCATTTGTTATAATTTTCCACACAAACGATGCAAATGCCACTTGGCCTCTAAAGAAAGCAATTTCCAAGGGAAAACTTGGCGATTTTGTTGTCGACAAAAGCTCTTTGGATTTTTCTGATGGTACGTTGTTCGTGATCTGTTCCAAAGTATCTTCGTTTTTTGTTGATGTCTTCTTGGTTGATAATTAATCTGAATTTTATTTTGTTGTGACCCAATAATAGCTTGACCCCAGACCTCACATGTTGAAGCATATCGCATTTTTCTCGTTGCTTTTTTACGTATTGCGGGTTTTCAGATACTGTTAAGGGTTCTTGCAAATATTTGTCCTTGAAGGTTGTAACTAAGCAAGAACTTAAGGAGAGTGATTTTTGAATTTTGTAAACCAGTGATTAGTCACTGACAATAAGAGCTCATCAAACGTGCTCATGATTTCAACTACTTTGCTTTTTCTTCTCAGGGGATAACAATGCTTCAACTGGGAAGTCGACTCAAATTGGTAATATGCATTGAGTTTATGCTGGAGCACCTTGTTGAAAATTGCCTCCTACCCATTGATCTGATAGTATTGGCAGAATTAGTTTACCACTAGTTGTTGCTACTGTTTTTGAAATGTGACTTTGATCATTGGTGTAGAAGTAAATTGGTAGCTAGGGGCCATTTTCGTTCGTACATCTTGATGAGAAACAGAGAATTTGGTACAAATTGTCCTAGTAGAAATTTGAATTATGATTCAAAAGTGTGTGATACGAGAGAAATTTTGTATTTTTTGTTAGAAAGATTCCCTGGGAATGAATGATGCTCGAGTTTCTTATATATCCTTTGGTATCTAGGGTATAAGCTGAGTGCCAGGGACTGCACATCTTGTAAAGTTCACAGCTAGCGGAGCTGAGCTTCTCGAGTCTCCTACTCCACTGATCTTTATGTAGGCTGTTATGAAAAGAAATTCACTTGGAATAGAAGGACGTAGGAGGATTTTTGTCAGAAGAATGTGATTTATTATAAAGAGAAGCACTAGATCTGTTTGTAGCTTGATCATTCGTTGTTTTTTTGTGCTGGATAAAGATAAATTGTTAATAGGAATTGGTTGCAAGAGTCTTCTTCTTTTTGTGGTATTTATGAAATTATTATTACGTCTTGCTCTATTGCATCAATTATTGTGAAGCCGTGCAACATTTGATTGCATACTGGTATTTGTGGTTATTATTTGACCTTTTGGCTAGTGTATTGCTTTTAAGACACTATTTAAGTATACAGTGAAAATTTCTTTATTTACAGTGAGAAATGAAGGGCTCTCAGTTGGGGGAAAAGTGGCACTTATAGTCATATTTTTGCTGATGATTGTGGGAATCATTGCCGCTGGATTAGTTTATTATTTCAGAAAAAGAGGAAAAGGCCAGTTCGATCACAAATCATTTGATAATCCAGTCCATTTTACATCAGAAATGTATTCAGCTACCGGAGAAAGGGTTGATAATTTGCCATCGCAAGAGTGATTAATGTGAAATCTTCGAATATGACTTTATTGTTGATGATATTTCGAGCAATTGAGCCAAATCAGGAGTATTTGTTGATATCATCAATTATTATCTTGACCGATGCACCATCAGCATGATTATTGAGTATTATTGAATAAACACTGAGCCAAGTGCTAATGAAGACAAGAAGATAAAATCCTTAATTATTGTTTGTCAATCTGTTAATTTAAATTTCTGTTTTCATAATTAGGCATAAGTAAAACACGCGTTTCAAATTTATATTTTCCTTTTGACGAATCTTCTATTGATTGTAGCTGAGTCATTCGCTTACGCTTGCATTTAGGTTTACCGTTAATCAGAAAGTTTTCTGTATTAGCCCAAGACCATGATCGCTATTCGAAGGGTAGTCCAATCTATCTACGTGCTAATTTCTATTAACTGACAACCACCAGAGACCCTCCACGCTAGTTGTGGCTTCATTCCATCTAGTAACGACTACCACTACATTTGTTTGTTTTTCTGGAAAGGTAAAGGATTTCAAAATTAATACCGTATATCATCGAATTGGCTCCCCTAACATAACCCCCACCTTAAAACTACAAATTTTTAATAAGCCTCCTTCAAATAAGCCCCATCCAAGAATGTGACTGTAGCTATTTGAGACTTCATTTTTACTTCATAGAATTAAAAGAGAAAAAGCAACCATTAATCAACGAAAAATCGTATGTCCTTGAGAAAACACCCTATTATTGCTTGTATTTGTAGCATCAAAAGTGGAATAATCTCAAGTGGAATATGAATAACTACCAGAAAAAGTTTTAAGCCCCCCCCCTCGATTAAGCCTCCTGCCCAGGTTTTACTAAAATTTTTGTACTTTTTTATAAGGTAAGATTTTTTTATCTTGTGAAAAGACTATTTCATTATGAAGTTATATATCATTAGACTCAGGCTATTTTGTCTTTCTTCTTTTGAATGTTGTTTGCGTCCATTTCACTTACTTTTTGCCGTGCCATTTGCTTCTATGGCCATGAATCAATAGTTCAAAAACATTTATTCTAAAGATTTGTTTTTATTTTACTAAGTAGTTCTGACTAGCTCATTTTCCTTTTCTTTTTAGTACAACTTAGCCTTTCATCTATTTTCATTGGTTTAATTTTCATATTTCATTGCGTTTTTATTGGAAGTTAGTGCCTGGCATTTTTAGATAATTGTGTACAAAGATCTACTGCTAGACCTAAGATTTTTAAGTGATTAGTTTTCGAGTTTCATTCATTGTATAGACTCTTAAATACCTCATTCTCTTGTTCAGTCTGCGTCTTGTCCTTGGTGGTGCCTCGGGGGAATTGGGGGCATTGTTAATGGAGGGTTGAGAGACCAATAGCAAGATAAAGTTGTTTTGTTTCATACCATTGCTATTTATCACAGTTTTGTCGTGTCTCGTAATACACGCAGTTATATTGAGCTAGTGAGATGGTTACTTCCTAGCAGTATAATTGTCATAGGGCGTAGTCTTTAGAGGGCGTTGTTCACTGAAGTCTCTCAGCTTGTGGTGGCTTGCATCGAAGAATTCTAACATCTCTTTATGCCCAAAGTATAGAGCAATTAATTGGTCACATTTGTTGTGAACAAGCTCAAATTGAGATTGTGTTGCCACCACGAAATGCGCTAGTCGCTTACAATACAAAACTATTTGAAATATCTGGGCACACTTGAGGTTTAACAGGTAAACTAGACTTGATGCGTGAATGGCAGATAGACATATGGGAATTATTTTCCTTTTGCAATCTTCAATTAGAAAATCGTTACAAACTTCATTTTCCAACACTGCTCTTCTGGTTAAACGGTTTTTACTTCAAAGCGTTATCTTGTAGTTTGTTTTTGGCAATGAACCTACAAACTTTGCTCTCAATAGTGAACTTTATTTATGCAAAACTTTGATGAGATTTCTTTGTACCAATGAGGGTGAGGTTACTTTCTGCCATGGAGAGACTTTATTGGTAAATCCGTGGCTGGGGTAGTAGCCACTTCCTTAGAAACGGGCCTCTCTTTCAAGCTGTGCTAACTGATTTAATTTGTGAATTTTGGCACTGATTTACAGGCAAACAAAGTCAATGGCTCGCAGTGTTTCATGGCGCAGAATATGCCCGGATCAAGTCAGTAGAAGAATTGAACAAGCTTTAGAGGCAAGATTTTACATTTTGCGAGAGACTGGACCTACTGGATTTCTTGTGAAAGAAGATGAACATGACAAGAAATTAAAGGTACCACTAATCATATTTCTTGTTTCCTTAATTGCAAAATATTTCACCACCCAAGCTTTTCAGCAGAAGTTCAAAGCTTAGCAGCAGATTTGAAAATTTTGTGGCCCTACCACCCAAGTAACCACGGAATGTTTTACAAATTATCTCTTTACCGACTGTGATTGAAATTCCACGTAATTTTATTTCTACTAGTACAAGTTGTAGCCCCAGCAATTTGCAGGGAAATAAAATTTTAGGCTTCCCTTTACCAATGTTTTATGCCCTGCCAACTGGAAGTTAAAGCAGCAAAACTTTGAAATATGTTTTGCAGTGTTTTGAAAGTAATTTGCTTCATTATTTGCTATCCAGGTATTCCTTGGTGATCCAAATTCATGTACTTGCTCGACCTTCATGAAAGAAAGAGAGCTGTGTATTCATATCCTATGGTAAAATTAATTTCCAATTGATACATATATAGTGTTTGCATAAGAGAATCCACTCAACATGATGGACAGTGAGAATTGTTTTGTAAATGTGTAGAGTGCTATGGTTGTAATGTTTTTCAAGTGAATTTTGTATATTCATGCATTAAAATTTATTTTATTTATTTATTTATTTTTCAGTAAAAGCAGGAACATAGTAAGCATTTAAAAGTGGATGGGAACATGCATTTAGGGGCACCCTCAAAAGCAAAAAATGGCTACCATGTGGAGTGAAAAGGTGCAATTTGAAATGCAAATTCATGAAAAATGAGGAACATGTACCCCCCCATACCTGATGAGATTCCAAATGACATAAGAAATGTGGAATCTACTCACCTTTTTAAGCACAAAATAAAATATTTTTCTCTTGAGTCAATATGCAAAAATCAACGCAGAAATAATAGCTCTTTAGCATGACCTCTTAGCAGAACAGTTAAAAGTTTGTTTCATTTTTATTTTTGCTTCATATGTAACTAATTTTACTTATGTTAATAAATTTATGACTAAAGGAGTATCATGAATTGCTTAAAAAGTATTGAAAATAAACTTACTTCCTGTGCCCCTGGCTTGTACATCCATAAGAGAAGGAGAAGTCTGCTATGCTTTCTTCATTTTCTTTCTAAGTATGTAAGACCAAGAGAAATTGATATATTGTGAAGTGAATTCTGCAGGGGATGTTCTGGTTTCCTGCAACACTTATATTTAAACTAGATAATATATGTATGTATTTTTAGCTTGAATGTGGAAATGGAAGCATAAAACATGAATTGTAGACAAGATTTTGTTTTCTGGTGAATTTGTCGATAGTTCATGCCATGGCCATAAGGCTATTAAATCTCGTATCTTTTAAACATTGATTGGCAAAATCTTTTGCTACAAAAGTTTACATGGCATCACATTAACAGTCTATGGTTGCAGGGTCCTATTGCGAAAATTCAGGATTGGAAAGGAGAACCCTTGTATGCATATTTTACTTTTTCATTATGGAAATTTTCTAGTTGCAATCTTTGTATTATCTTTATTCCTTAACTCAGTAGTACCGTTATTGGTATTATATAATAGGAAGACCCATAAGAGGATCTTCTGTTGTAAGTTAAATTTTATCATGATATATTTAAAGTCTCTCTATTCTTAATATTAAAATTGTCTATATCTATAAATATTGAGCCTGGCAAAGCATTTCAACTATGCTAGTCTTGTCTGCTTTCACAAATGCTGAGAGTCTCATACCTTGAGCATTGCTTCAGTTTGGAATGTGCTGCCTAGTAGCTGCATGACTGAGTCAAAAGAATATACAGTAATTATGTTGTAATGCAGCCGAAGTGCATGAATAATGGTCAATATTTTTGACCTATAAGTCCTTCTATTTAATTCATATCATTAGTACCTCATATACCAGCCAACACATGTTTCATTGCAACTCCCATCCATCCCCATTCTAATTTTAGTGGTGTTCCAAAAGGCATTGGTTGAGAGGGAAATACAGGAAATACTTCAGGGACATCATATTCGAAAACAAGAAAGTGCTAAAATGACAGATGTTGTCCTAGATGGAAAAGAAAAGCTTATTGCCAAAAATATTGATGAAGATGATGTTTGTCCCATTTGTCAAGAAGAACTATTGGATTGTAAAGAACCTCTTACTCATTGCAAGTATGTCCATCTAAATAGCAGCTTTGTGTTGCTGTCTTTCTTTTTGGTTTCATATATATGATTTAATTATTATTCATGTGATTGATATAATTCTATGATGGCTTTTTTCAATCATTGTGTTTATTTGATGACTCATGTATCATGTAAAATGTTATGCTCTAAAACCAAATTATATAATAGGTCTTTCTATCTCTCATGGTTGTATAGTTTCAGTTCTTCATTCACTTTCATTGCATATATTTTTTTTGCTAAAGGAATTAATGTAACTTTGAGTACTGTAGCTAGCTGCTTAAATATGATGCAACTCTTATTTCCCTAAATCATGAAATTGCTTTTATCAAACTGAAGTTTCAATCTTTTCTCTTAGATTTGGCTGTGGAAATAACATTCACATTAAGTGCATGAAAATTTGGGCACAACATCGAAAGTCTGGTGGGGATAACATAGTCAAGTGCCCTCTTTGTAGAACTGACTTTGGCAGCTATCAAGTTAGTATGCACAGGATATCATTTTATGAGGCTATTTATATCAGATAGCCTCCTCCCTTCTTAGTCTTTCAGGTAGTTAAGTGACCAGATCCAGTTGAAGTAATATATTATTGGTATGTATACTTTTGATTAGATTGTATACCATTGATTAGATTTTTCCTATCACACATTGCTTAAAATATTGAATAAAATTCATGCCATGCAAAATTATGTGAAGGAATTTCTTACTAAATTTTGCAGGACATAATTCAAGAATTTCACAAGATTTCAAGTAGGCACAGGTGCAAGATAGGAACAAATGATGTTCATATTGGTGCAACATGTAACCAGTGTAAGGTGTCTCCTATTCAAGGAAAATGTTTCAGGTTTGATTATGCTAGCTGTCTTGTCATTTAGATAAGCATTTTGTCAGACTTTTCAATAGTTCAGTCTGCCTTCTAGTTAATTTTCAACAATTAAGAAGAATGTTATGGCCCGAGGATGTTTTATTACAGAAAAACTTCTTGCCTTCTTGAGTGATAGTGCTGTCTTTCATTGATGCATTCATGTTTTGCGTTCCACAGTCCACCTTAAAATATTTAATTTGCTATATAATGTTGTTTTCATGTCACCTTTCTTTTGCTAGCATTATCATGCCACTTAATGAAGTTAACTTGGAATCATCTGACCTCCAAGTCTGGCTATTAAACATAATTTCTATGAAAGCTCTTTTTTGTCATCTCTCAAAGAATAAGTTTTGCATAAAGCTCCCCTTTACTAAGTCCCCAATCATTTTGCACTGAGCAGAAATGCTGTTGGGTCTTAGGATGATGTCATGTTCATAAAGTTTGGGCATTGAAGCAGCTTGCTTAACTATCTCAAAGGGCAGGTGGAACTGCTATTGAAATAGTTTTACAACCCTTTTGGATAATTTTCAGAATGTGAAATCAATCTTACAGATATATATATATATATATATATATATATATATATATATATATATAT
>WIPJ01000376.1:1805250-1854390 GCA_018155075.1 Cassiopea andromeda
ACATATATACATATATATATTTATACATACATATGTATATATATATATATATATATATATATATATATATTTGTATATATAACTACCTTTCTAAGATACTACCAGAACAATACCCTGGGGAGCAAATGATTATTACTTGTTATAGTATGTCGACCTAGAAGCCAAAAACTACATTTAGTCACAGATTAGGTACTACAACAAAATATCTGTTATCAGGGGCGTAGCTAGTGGGGATGTGAGGATGTCACATCATCCCAACCGCCGGTGATCTCATCGGTAATTTCAGGTTCAATAACTCTTGTTGGCACATTCTTTGCCAAGATGTAGTCAAAATATTTATTGAAAGTGCCCTTTCTAGGATCAATGCGCTCCATAGAATAAGGCGCTCTTAATAAAAAAACGCATCTATTGGTAAATTTACACCTCTATTGGTCATTTCGCAACATTTTTCAGTTTTTGTTGGTAAATCATTGCTTTACACTCCCCCTCCCCAGAAAAAGTGATCACGTGACGATACTGTCTGTGATTGAAGAAATTTAGGTTTTTTAATGTTATACATATTGTAGCTAGATTGTATGGCATCTAACCTGAAAGGACCATTGAATATATGATTACAGAAGGTTAAAGCTAGAAAATACAAAATAAGACATGTATACCTAAGTGGGGCATGGTGGCTGTTGTTGTATGGTTCCAAGGAGAGTGAATAGAATTTTTGTGCTCATTGCGTCAAATATTTGCAGGTGCGTTGTTTGCCTTGATTTTCATTTGTGTCAAGAGTGTTTCAGGAAGAAGATTCACATGCAGCATTCCTTTCAATTTAGAAAGGTAAAGTACATGCAGTGAGATTATGTGCAATTTCGACTTATCCGCGTAAGACAAAAATTGTTCGCTTTCATTCGTTACAAAGATTTGTAGGAGTTATTAGAGAATGCAATATGAAACTTTCTCTTTAATCCTTTAGTATTTTAAGATGTTATGTATATATATTTCATTTGATCTTTCCTGTGAATACAGTAGAAAGAGTTATGACCAGATTTTGTTTAAGTCGGTTAAAGTCTCTGGCGTTAGCATTCTAAACTTTCATTGGTCCAATGACTCTGGATATGATCCGCAGTCTCCATTACCTGGATAATAGAAGTTTAATTTTATCTCTCATTTCTAGAACACTAATCAAAGGTGGAGAGCAGCTTTAAGAAATCCAGACAAGACTTTGCCAACTGGTATTGTAGAAAACCTGCAAAACCGTGACATCGGAGAGGAAGATTACGAGTTATTACTGCAACTAGATAGGTAGTGCTGTTTCAACTATTGTGATCCATTTTATTGTTAGTTGATAGATTTCTTGCAAGAAGCTGTGTATAAGTTAATAGCTATAACTACTTATTAGTTGTAATATCCGGAATATTGTGAAGTATACATGTTCTTTGAGAAGCTGTTGTGATTATTAAGAGTTGTGAATGTCAATGTCATTGAATAAGAGCAAAGTGGTAAATGCTCGCTAAGCTATCTAATGTTCTATCAATGCACTGCTGATGTTTTTTCCAGTAGGACAAACGCAGACACCAGCGCACCTGTCATATTACCTTTAACTACATTGAATAGTGGCTCGCAAGAAATCAAAGAACATATGCAATGCCAACTGTGCTGTGAAGCATTCATGATATCAAATCATGTAAGAAGACTTGCATGCATGCACTCAGTAAGCTGACTTTCATACGATTTGATTCTTTCGTCTCTTAAACTTTTTTACATACCCAATAGAGAAAAATCTACTATTTTAAGCAACGTTGCTCTATGACAATAGGCAATTCTTTAAATGCGCACTTTATCGTTTTCTGAAGCTCTAAGGCTTGCTGTTAGATGTCATAAGTAGTGGCTCTTTTTTCTTGTCATTCCCTTTGTCCATGTCCAAGAATATCAATGTGAAGGAAGGGTATACTCTTTTTTTAATAATAATGCCTAAATTTTTTCCGAGCCTCAATATTCTTAAATTTTTCTGATTTTGAGCCTAGAATTGTTCTTATGTTATTCTTACATACTAAAGGGATGACTTTCCCTAAATATTTAAGGAATATATTCCAATCTTAATTGATGTTTTTACTACATCATGAAACTAGGCAAGAGTTTGTTTTGTATCGATAGTGCAAAAGTACATCTGAAAGCAATATTATAACTAAGGTGCAAAAATGCTTATATCTTGATGAAGCTTGAGCCTAGCATTATTCTTAAATTATTCATAAATCTCAGCGATTTTGAGCCTCAGTAATCTTATAAACTTTATTCTTATAAAAAGGAGTGTATCATCGTTAAAATTTTGATCTATTATTTTCATGGTACTTGAGAAGGAATGTTACTGAAGAACGTAGCTATTTAATGACAGTCACTTTATTTGAAATTCGTTATTATAACCAGATTATATATCTCTCATAGTTTCACAAAGACTGCATTGATGAATGGATATCACGAGGGAACCTACAATGCCCTTTTGATAGAATTAGAATTACTGGAAGAATGGATGTAAGACAACATGGTAAAAAAGCTTCAGAGAAGACTAACTCTGATTCAGTTCAAAATGTTGACCTTTCAGTTCTTGGAATAAATTCGAAGAGCTTCTTGACCAGAAGGCAAGAACGGGAAGTTAAGCCTTCAAAAGCACCTCGAAAGCATAGCAGGAAATCTTCATTTAGTAGCACAAATGAAAGAATAGGTGATCTGAGTGAGCTTTATATTCATGGGGCTGCCAGAAGGTAAATAGAATTACTTATCTTGAGTCATTATTATACAATATCTTGTTAAGCATTGAGTGGGGTATAAGTTGAGGGTTGGGGATTAATAGCACATACAAATTTGTTATAAGAAACTTGGAGCGGCACCTAGTGCTAAAAGTTTCTTAATTTGACGTAAAAGTTATGGGGTTCTAGTGCTTAAAGTTTCTTAATTAGTTTCTTATTTTTGAGACCAAAACTCACCTTATTGTTTGAAAGTCGAACACTTCTGGGTGGATATAGACGCTCATCGTCACGAAAAATATCCAAGCAGATCAGAATAGCAAGTTACAATCTTTTCCAAACAAAAGATCGTACAACTAAACGAGTGGAAGCAAGTCAATGTACTCTTTTTTAGATAAATTTGTATTGTACAGTTTCTAAATTATTCTTGAGCAGAGTACTAGAGTTTTTTGATCAGCCTAGCCTAAGCTGATCAAAAAACTCTAGTACTCTGCTCAAGAACGGTACTCGTTTCTTGTAAACCAGTTTCTTATAAAAAAAAGCTTGTCCTCTTTGTCGCATTGCCGCATTGGCTAACATTTTCAATAAAGCATATATCAAATATTTGGGCTGCATCATCAAACATAAGCACCGTTCTCACATGAACATCGCATATTATTAGTAATACCGGGATCTTAGCAAGATTATAACGAGAAGTAGGCCTATTCTACAGTAATTTTAAAGGAAATACCCAGCGTATGATGTAGTCTTTGCATCGATTCTATTACTTTGCAAATTTATTTTGACCTTCTTGTAAGCTGGTTAAGGCAGGGGCTGAGAGTCTATGGCTCACGAGCCAGATATGGCTCACGAGCCAGATATGGCTCTTTTGATAACTGTGTTGTAATCTTTCAAGATAAATCAGGAGAGCAATCACTTATTTTCGTATAAATACTTTACTCATGTCTCAACTCGATCATTACATCTCTCAACTAACTCTCAACATAAAAACGCCTACACTTAATACTGGCGATGAACTAATGCACGTGCGCGCGGGAGTCTGGGCTCTACTTACCTTTCCAACAAACTGCATCTGGCTCTCTGGCTCACAGAAAAATCCTACTGGGCATTTCTTCATTCGCTACAAAACATGTTTTATTAGAAATATTACATGCATTCAGTCATATTTACTGCTAAAAATACTGTATGACTCCCATGGAAATGTGTTTTGAAATATGAGGCTTTTATGACTCTCTCAGCCGAAAAGGTTCCCGACCCTTGGTGTAAGTTATTATTTAAGAATGTATTTACGACACATTACGAAATACACCCGGTGGTAAGGATAGTTAGGCCCCGTTTACATTTTACCGTCTTCGTACGAAAACGGCGTGAAAATGTTTTCGTATGAAAAGATATAATGTAAACGCTATAGTGTTTTCTTATGCAATAGTCTTCATTTGATGCCGTATAGGAAAACGGTCCATTACAGACGGTAGGCCAAAACCGAACATTTCCATGCCATTTCCGTGTCAAAACAGTGCAAGCGGCGCCTTATAGGTGTCAATCGTGCAAATTTTGTATGCATCCCCTCGCTGTTACACAATTTCTCTTGATATTACAGCAATGATGTAAGGACGCATGCATTGTCAGCTCCTGCTGTAAAGAATAGTAGACGTGTCGATAACGTGATACCCCCACAAGCCGCCCACAGCTCTATTGCTAAGTTACCGCCATTGCACCCCAACAAAAGCCAGCCGAAAAGAAATTCAAGTAATCGTTTGATACAAGACCAGAATGTAAATCGCAATGACGAACTAAAGATTGGCGATTTCGAGGTTTGTTCTCTATTTTATAGCAATGAATTAAAAGCACTTATGAGTCTTTCAGTGAGTCCAAAAATGAAATATTTGCTTTTAGATGATCGGTGACATATGCAAATTCTGATTAAACTTTTTCGTAATGTCCACTCCATGCCTGTAGACATGTGCGATCGTACGTGCGCGTGTCTACGCACGTGTAAAATTTCCAGTGCGAGCGAAAAGTCACCCGTGCCAACATCATTGTTAACCGTGCAATCGCGCATGCCATTTCATTTCATAAATTTATTTCTTCTCTGTATAGACTAAAATAGTTATATAAACTAATTAAAACCAGCATACCAGATCACTAAAAACAAATCAACGACTTAATTTACATAGAAAAAAGTGAGATAAATTAAATTAAAATATGTATACCAATAACTAGTTTCTACAGATGTTGCACGTGCCATGAGTGCCATTCCAGAATTTCATTCTTTTTTAAACAGGTGTCTCGACACATCACGGTGTGATACTACCCATACTCTTGTTTCTGCCGAAAAATTTTCCTCACCGAAAACTTGCGCTTTCTTTTGACTTTTCTTCGTCATCTCTTTGCTTTTTCTTTAATATTGATAAGAATCCAAATTCTACTGACATTTTAAAAGTAAGTGCCATTTCAAAACAATACCTAAAATCTCTTGGTGGCTGCGAAGGAGAGCATCCTCATTTGTTCATAATCCTTACATGACATTATGACTGACTTTGAACCATTAAACCAATTCACATTTCAAAAGCTGCACAACACAGTAGCATGTCTACTGAATGTTATAGACCCATGGTTCAAGAACTCTGATGAGGGGAAAGTAAACTTGAGTATATTCCTTGAACTCAAGAAAACTTTCGATACAATGACCATAAAACGTTATTGCCGAAGCTACGGAAGTATGTTGTCGAGAGTACTTCCTACAACTGGTTCACTTCTTACCTGACCAATAGGGAGCAGTTTTGGTACTTTGATGGAATTAACTGTAGTAGAATTATTTTGAAGTGTGATATGCCACAGGGCTCGTGTTTGGGACCCTTCCTATTCTTATTATACATTAATGATTTTGAAAGCTGCTTGGAAAACATGACCCCAAATATGTATGCTGATGACGCATGTGTAACTATCGCATCAGAAAACCTTAATGACCTGACCTAATAAAAGATTTCAAAAATGAGCTGGAACGAAAGCTTGAGTAAGTATATAAAGCCCTTTTTGAAAGGTAGCTCGCTATGGTGAAATTGTTTGGAATGCTCTTTCCGACACCAAGCTATCCCAATTGCAAAGATTACAAATATGGGCAAGAAGCGAATAGAAAATGCCAAATACAAAGATGGGTGGAACTCTAATTGACTGGATGTAGTCTTTGATCCAAGGAGTCATGACATAAAATTCTACATCGTCTGTGTCCTGACAATCTTCGCCATAAATTTGTTGAAAGATCCATGATTTCTGAGTATAGAACGAGAAATCATAGAGATTTGCAAATTCCAAAAGTCAGGTTAGAGTATGCAAAGAGAAGTTTTTACTTCTCGGGTGTCAAAAATTGGAATGAACTTCCTGACAACATTCGAGAACAAGAGCCACTCGCTCGCTTTAAAATGCACCTTCGAGAGTATCCTTTGAACCTTCAAGGCCCAAACACGACGCCCAGGTAGAGCTGCATCTTTTTTATTAGCATTCTTGTCCTTTTATTGTAATTAAGTACATTCATCTTGCTGAAAGGTTTTGTTCGTGCTTAAATTAATAAAACTTAAACTAAGTTAAATTAAATGAAAATAATATAGACAATGGATTGCCGCCAGCTACCGCAGGTGTTTCTTACGGTCGGATACCATCAAAGGCAGCGTGTTTAACAGTTTAACTTGTTTTCTACTAAGATTTATCATCATTTCCCGTGTGCATAGCGCTTTTTCACTTTCTACAAATGTCCATGCGCGAACAACCCGAAAAATTTTGCAGAGAAAGTCTTACAATGTTGATACTGGAATCGTGAAAATGTTAAGAAAGTTACCCACAGGACCGTAAAGTAATTTCTTTTTAGAGCCATACCGGGTGGGGACCAGGTGACCTTGTTTCATTTCCTGTATTGGTTGGCACAGTAGAATTCAAACTTTGTCATTTGTGTTGTTGAGTGTTAATGATTGACATAAAAAAGCTCATGGCAACCAACTTTTTGAGAACTGTTGTGTTTAAAAAAGTAGAAATGATAGCATTATCTTTTTCTGCACTCATTTTATGAGCGTGCATTCCTTTAAGTGTATTTTCCTTAATCTTGCAATGTTTTCACAGTTTTTTTTGTCCTGGTGGCTTGCTTATGCGACAGCAGTGTCAGTAATTACAAGAAGCAGCCAGAAATATATTTCGTCTATATTTGTCTATTTTCTTCTTAGCTATTCTGCTATATAATGTATTTCGTTGCGTTGTGAGGTTTATACATCTACTGTTATATTTAAGGGTACATCTGTAAGAGTACGAAGAGCAAACGGTAGTTTGACAAACAAGAAGCGGCCTTCAAGAACTTTTACATCAATTTCATCATCGGAACCTGATTTAGTATTACTTTCAGATGCTTTTCGAGTAAGTAGGATAAACAGTGTAGAAGGGAATGGATTATGAAAGAAAAGCGCTTTGTAAATCTTTTAAGCACCTGTTTTAGCTTCTAGTTGCAAATTAGGGCTTCCTTGAGAAAGGGGGCTTAGAAACGCTTTTGTAACTTCTTATTTAGCCTTCTCAAGTGTGATGGTGCATTATGCATTACAGAAGAGTCAATTAAATTGGATTAACTTATGTCTAGCACACAGCAATTCAAGGAAAAAACTCATGCAATCTTTATCTTTCAAGGATTGCAATACGAGTTAACTTCATTCTTATTCATCACAATTTCTTCCTTTTGTACCATTATAGATTGCCAGTGCATAGGGAAATTTGGATTATTCTGTTACTTTACAAAATTTAGTGAACCACAACGTTTGACAATACAGACAACCATGAAAAATATGCAATACTGATATGTCCATGAATATCTGCTGTTGATTTTGAAGTTTTTAAATTTAGTTCTATACTGAGTTTTTAAAAATTCAGTCCTCACTTACAAATAAGATATGGCCAAACTATCAAAATTCTTTCAAGTATGAATTTGTGAATAGACTTTTTTACAGCATACTGGCACAAATGCCATACCATATTTACTATATATGGAACTTGAAAGATATGGATGGGTGTGTTTGAAATGCATTTGGCCAAGTGACTATCATGTTAAGATATCAGGATTTACCAGGACAGTGCCACAAAAAAAACAAAATTTCAGGGCAATCTGAACTCTTCATTTAAATCAAGTGTGAAGTGATTAAATTGCAAAAACATAATATGTCACAATACCCAAACTTTTTATACTGAATATCTAATTTGCTGCCATCTTATAGCATGGCAAGGTATACAAAAAAGACTCATATCATTTTTCCTAACTAGATTTCAAATGTCTTGATGCACTTTTATTGAGAAGTTACAAATGCTTCACCTCTTCTGGGCGAACATGCTTGTGATCAACAACAGTGCTCAAATCTCTGTGGCCAAAGAACTGTAGAGAAAAAGTCTAAATATAATATTTTATTTATTTAGCAAGATATAAACTATAAAAAGTGAAAATTGCATTAGGAGCCTGGTTGCTACCCTTAAAGATTAGTTCCAAAAATAATATGTATGCAATTTTATAAAGAGTTCAATTGATTGAAACCCCAACATAAGAACCCTGGAAAGTAACAAACTTTTTGTTATAATCAACAATATATCTGGATCTATTCCAATATGCTCAATATGCTATTTTATAGATTTATCTTTTGGAATCTGGACACCACAGCTGCTTAATAGAAAGAACTTGGAGTAAAGGAATACAAGCAATAGTGGAAATTTTCTACTATTTTTAGTACCAAAAAAATTTCAGTCAAAATTGTGCATACTAGACTTTCATACAGTGTGCAGCATGTTGTGATACTTTAAAATCTTAGTGTTTTCAGACAACTAGTAACCTATAAAATATATGCAGCCTACCTTCACTCGCTGACCTGGCTGTATATTGAGCCATGGGTGTTGGTTATTTTTCCTATCCCAGCTGTAGAAATCAGACAAAATATACAAGTATAAATATACACATGTACAAATATACGTACAAGTGTAAACAATTTGCAAAATATACACATAAATTATAAGGTCCTGAAATGAGAGATGATAGACTGACCGCATGTACCTCCACACTCACTTTGTGATCCCTACTGGCTCATTTATATGAGCTCCTGGAGTCAATCAAATATAATTCTATTTTAAGATATGCAATTTTGGCAAAGACTTAGCCCAAATGTTCCTTGACTTTCTGTAAAACATCAACAAAATATTCCTCTGTTCTCCTCCAGAAGTCAGGAATTCTTATGCACCAGTCACATAGTGGATAAAAGTTTGTGCTTTGACACTGTAAATGGTGTTGTGACACTGCTTAAGAAATCATGCATGTAGCATGAATCATGAAACTAGGAAAATTCCTTGTGGGTCCTTTGAAGTTGGCTTACTGCTATACTGATACTCTCAAGTGCCAAATAAATGGGGGGGGGTTCTTCTAAACTGGGGAGTTGGACAAAACTTTAAAATTTGATGAATGGGGGAGTCAAGATAAATGAGGGGGGTCGGAAGTTGCAAAATAGCTTAACTGATTATAAAATGATGGAAAGAACAAAAACAGGTCATCATAAATCATAGGGCTAAAATATATACAGAAGCACTCTATTTTCCCCTGAATATTAGGCGTGAATAATAATATCAAAGAAATGGAATAAAATCAGAGTCTCGTAAAAATGTAAATTTCATCAAAATTAATAAATGGGGGGATGGTCCCAATAAGGTCTGGGGGTTGGAGAAACATTGCAACATTAATAAGCAGGGGGGACATTTATTTCGCTCTAATTTCTGTGGCAAAACTAAGGTGAATGTTCAAACTGGGTTCACACAAAAATGTCTAGAATTCACAGTGTTCACAATACAGAACACATCAATTAGAAACACTGCCAGGCCTTGTTATATAGTGCATGTGATTGATTGTACGCACCCACATGCACAAATTAACTTGCGCATTAAATTGATCACACTCACAAATAGGTGTTCTTTAAACAATTCTGATGACTTCAAATTCCGATTTTGTCATTTGGAAAGCTAATGGCCTGTGACTTATCTTCATACTTTACACCCTTGCATGTTCACCACTATCATCATTTACTTGCAGCTTGCAGGAACAGTGTTTAGTATGATGATGATGAAGTGCTTTTACAGTTATCCTTAATACTAAAGTAGCTTCCTTGTTTGAACTAAATTATTTGATTAATTCCATCTTTGTTGCACTGTAAATTCTTTTATTTGTGTCTTGATCTGCCCTGATGGTGCATAGGCAAAGATCTTCTTAGTGGTGCAATCACATGCACAAAACCATTTGTGCATGCTAATTACCGCACACGCAGTACTTTGCTCACAACAAGGCCTACAGTGTCAAAGTACAACACATTGACTTGTATCAATGGCTGCATATTACCCTTAATTTGAGTGTGTTCAATAGTTGAATGTGGTTCGCATTTGTATGATCATAGGAAAAACAGCACAGACTAGCCACTAACTAGTGTAACTACAAAGAATACACTCTGTGAATAGGCCAAAACTATTCGTGCCACAAAAATCTTACAAGCAAAACCATGATCATTTCAAGTGGTAGTACTGCAAGACTTACAAGATATTACTCTTTCTCAGTTTGTGATAGTTTGTTCCAAATGATTGTAAGCTGGATGCACATGCTATAGTTTAGGCAATGACTTTCTAAGACTTTACTGGAGAAAGCACAGGCTACTGTGTGGATAAACTATTACTATCAGGGAATTTTCTTAAGATTTTGAAGAACAAAATCATTGGGTACAATAATTAAAAATTGCATAACTTTTCCATTGCCTTATCCTATTAGTAAAAGTTAATTCCATTTATACCTCACATCTGGGCCCTTTAGGGCAAGTCTTGCAAGGTACCCAAATGCTCCAAACATCCCCAAGGAAGTGAAGAAAAGCAGTGGAACAAGCTGAAAGGAAATGAAAGTTAAAACGAAAATGGAGCCTGATATTTTCATAAAATTTTCCTAACTTTTACTGAAAGAAAGTGGCTAAAACAGCGTTTCATTTCTTTCTTTCTTAATCTTTTATACTCAAATTTAAAGTCTATCTTTAAAATTTTCAATGTAATAATGATGAAATATCAATTTTTGGCAAACAAAAACAATGAATTTGGATATTGAGCCTTGCAATTTTCTCAAGATTTTGGTCATTTGAGCCTGATTTTCTAATAAACTCTTTCTCATAAAAAATGTGTATGCAAATTGCATTTAAATGTGTATGGAAACATTTAATTTATAGGTGGCAAAGGATGCACATTTGACATCTTACCTAGGTAGTATGCTCATAGTGCAGCTAGTAGGAATAACATCAAGCAATATAACCAAAGAGTCAGAAATCTCACAAAATATATTTCCCATTTTTGTTTGTATGGAATCAAACTCAACATTGCTGCATGTGCAAATATTACTTTATTATACTAACAACTATCAAAAAGCAAAACTGAAGAGAATGCTAGATATGAGAAAAACAATCAATTTAAATGAGCCGAACCAGGGTGCATTCAATGTTGATCCAACAATGCCATAAAAGGGCTGACAGAAAAATGTGGGTCCAGCTGTACACTGAGCATTCTTGTTTTGTCAACTATACGCCTATACATTTGGAAATTCAATCATCTTAGGAATTCTCAGTTACCAATACACCTAGAAGCAGGATGTTCTTGTATGCAAAGGCATCATTTAAAGCCCATGTAGGACACATTTGGGCCTACCTTAATGCCCTAGTGCATTACATATAGCCAATGTAGGATATATCCAGTGTCAACTATTCTTTTATTTTGGCATACTGGAATGAAATCTGCTTTGTTCTTGGGGTGGTAAACAGGGATTCAAGGAGAAAGTGGGGAAACTGTCAGAGATTTTCATTCCTTTTACCTTCCTTCTAGGTCAGGGGCCACAAACCTATGGCATGCAAGCCAGATATGGCTCTTTTGATGGCTGCATCTAGCTCTCTGGCTCACAGAGAAATCTTACTTGATATTTCTTCAAAGTCAATCGCTTGGTTCACAACAAGCTTTATCAAAAATAATACATGTATTTATTCATATCTTACATGTATTTCTATTGAAAACAATTCATGTATTATTACTGCTAAAAAATTTTTACATGGGTCTCATGGAAATACATTCTAAAATATGCGGCTTTAATGGCTCTCAGCTAAAAATGTTCCTAATCCTTGCACTAGGACACCAAAAAATGCCTGTTTCACAATATATAACATATAGTTTATGGATTAGTTGCTTTTTCTCCATGTAAGATCAATGATTAAAATACCACACACTATATTTTGCAAAAAGGACATTTTCTGAAATTCTCAAGGGTGCTACCTCAAATAAATAATTCTGGGGGCAGGCTCCCAGAATGCTAGTTGTCTCTCAGTATGAGCAAAATTACATGACTACTGTCAGCCAAACTTTAAGCACTCTTACAAATTTATGCTGGCACACAAATTGAGAAATACCCTTGTCAAAATATACAATTACATATGTGGAGATGCTGAAAGGGTGGTTTTCTAAGCACACAAATTTTATTGGAAAAAATATATTTCATGCTTTACAGTCTGACCAGTATGCATTCTGGGACTTTCCTTGCCATTGATTGTAGCCAAAACTGTTCCAAAAAAATGGTATACCACTTGAGTTAATAAACCTTAGCAAAGTTGGCATAAATGCTGATAAAACTCATCAAATTGCAATTGGTGAGTTGCTATAAGGGGCTGGTCAATACTTACTTGTGCTCCTCTGAGGCAGTGAATTAGGGGAGTGGATAGTATTTGATTCAAGTCAGTAAAAAAATCTTTTTATTGAGAAGTTTTGCATAATAAAGGAACTTAAACACTCACCACACAGCCTACACTAATGAGGTTGTCAAAAGAAACAATGCTTCCCACTTTTTATTTACCCTTGTCCTATCTCACTCTGTCATGTATATAATATAGATGGGATATTTTAGATGGGATATGCAATGTTTAGGACATTTTAGTGCTTTAGTCCTAAATTCAAATGTTTATATTTGTGTAATTTTTAATTTGACCCCTGAAAGTTTTTGCTCAATGTCAAAAAATATGCTTTGACTGGGCTTTTGATGTCTAGGAAGGTGATATTCCAGAGACTGAATGTAGAATTGGATACCTTGTATCAAATGGTGTAGACATGGGACCAGTTTGGACAAAAAACTTTCACAGAAAAAACGAACAGAGTTTGAAAGCAAAAAAGTACCCAACAGTCTATGAATGTGGGTTTACAACTTTTAAGCTTTGACAGTTTCTCCTGTGAATGCAAAAATCCTTTGCTGTCCCCCCAGGGGGGCCACAGACCCCAGTTTGGGAACAGCTGCATTCCAGGGCTGTTTCTCGCACTGAGCTTTTGGACAGAATGGCAGCATAAGGGAATATTTATATATTAAATTTAAAATGTTATGTCTGAAAAGAAGTCTCTAAAAGGAGCCTCTGGTTGCACTTAGAGCCCCCTAAAAATTCCAACAAGGGGGCTATAAGTGCTACCACACCCACATGTTGTGTTTGGCCCAACTGCAACTACACCCCCTAACTTCAATGATGCAAATATGACATAAATAATCATTTTACTTAATACTGATATAGTATAATCAACAATTGGAGATGCCTGAATAACCGCGTAGCAGTGTAAAATTGATCATAGCAATAGAACGTGCCAGATTGGAAACTTTGAATAAATTGAAAATTTAGAAGAAAAAAATCCCATCTTTTCCAGCTTCATATTTCTACTCAAGACTTTACACATGCCGAAATTTTTTATCAGTTCCCACACCGAACGCCAAAAATATACCTCCACTAGTATAAGTATGCACGACGAAGCTCTTCGGGCCTAAGTGCATGGAATGCACCTTGGTGAATAATGCGCGGGGAATTTGTTTCGTGGCCTTGAAATTGTACAATTGCAAGTTGCTTAGATGATAATTTTCCGTAGCTGAGAGAAAAGAGTAACGTAGGCTATAAACTCTATAACAAAGTTGTCTTGCTAAAAGATTTGCGTGGCTGACAGCTAATGTGCGCGGGGGAGAGGTCTCCCAGAGCAAGGCAAAAATTCCATTCTGGGGTCAAGTCACTTTGAAATGAAAATTCAATACAAGAATTCACCCCTGACGGCATGTCACTGACATTTTGATAAGGTTGGCCAAGGTAATCCTTGAGCTCAATCAACAGCTACCATCAAAGAACGCGTTTTGGTGTAAAACCTAGTTACCACATAAAATATATGACCTCCTATTACCTCCATGTTCTTTCTCAAATACTTGATCATCTTTCTTTCTGATATAGGTTGAACCAGGTGCTTTTCCTATACTGCAGATCGAAGTAGATAAGTGGTTGAACTTCCACTTGCGGTAGCACAGTTTGGATGAGAGTGCTTAAATATCATATCGCTCGATAAGGTCATTTAACATTTAGTATTCCTGTTTGTATAAGAAAAATGTGGGACATGAAAGTGAGGATCTAGCTGAGTAGTATGGCATCTACTGTCTCAACAATATCATACAATGCTGCGCATATCACTGCAATATCCATGAGAGGTTAGATGCAATCACAATCGAGGCTTACTGCAAGTGCATTGAGAGAAATGTTGGGCAAATCTGTGATCTTCCAGGTAAAAGTTGTATTATCTACTAAAATTATAGTATTAGAATTAGAAAGTGAGCATAGAGTATCTCAGCCTTAACTTTAAGTGAATTTTAGGGCCTAATGAATTTATGTTATTGCCAGAGTGAGTTCAGAGAAGAAACCCCCAGTTTCACATGCACCCATGAATATGCAAATCTCCAACAACCTTAGAGTCGCTACAGTAGAACCCCGCACACAAGAACCTACGTTTCTAAAAACAGACTGACTAGGTTCTTATACAGAATTTCCATTTGTAAAAGATCAATTCTAATGCAAAATAATAAAATTGAAGTAATTAGCCTATTCCCTGATATTGAGAATTTGAGAATTTCACGTTTTATCTATTGTACTATGCCATCTCATAAGAACATGGTTATGTTCTTATGAGATGGTACAGAGCCTGTTTTTGGTTCTTATATTTGGGTATATTTTTCCAAACCATCGGTCTGTAGGCTCTTATTCTCCTATGCTCTTGTTTGTGGGGTTTTACTCTATTGGGCTGACAGAATGAGTATTGGCATGGATGAAACTTGCAACCTGTACTGGAACTGAAACTATTATCATACAAGCAAGGACGTTAATCAGATATCTTTTCATCGGCCAGTGTGTTGTTGAAGACTGCTTTCCAGTCTGAGGCTATTGAAAACACTGGATATTTATACAGCACCAGATCCATAATTTCATTTGCTATTTGTTTGTACAACATGTGCAGTTGCATCAAAGTGTTAGGCCTGTCAAAGCTCTTTAGTGACTTCAAATGCTATCTAGCTTTTGCCATAAGTAGGACAGAGGAGCATTATAGAAAGATATCACTGGAGACCCAAATGCAAGGAAATCAATTATAATTTCAACAAACAGTAACAAGTGCTTAAAGCCAGTGGACTCTAAATTTTTAGAGAAGACTGTGTAATGAGAATACATGATATCTAAATGATTTACTTAGAAGTTCTGAGGGACACAAAAAATGAAACTAATTTAGTAGTTTTGCAGAGAGAATGCATCATGGGAGAACTCTTCCTTTGATGCCATTGTAATTATAGCTCAAAAAAAGCCTTTTGGCATTGGCAGCTATTTTATGGCTGTCCTGAACATAAAATTGAGAGTAAGTTGTCAATTGGTGCTTTTGGAAGAGTGCTTTTGCTCTTTGAAAGAAGAAAATGCGGAAGCAGAGCAAACATGCTGACATTGCACAGCTCTGCAGAAAGCACCTTGTATCTGATTCACATTTTGGCTTGTTGATAATGGTTGTTAGAAGTTTGTGTATTTGCATGCTTATCTGTGCATGCTTTATGGATAAATAGTGAATGAAGTAATGTATCCAGTGCTGGAAAAATATCCATGGCATATTGAAAGAGGCCTATTTGCATATTATGAATGCACACAACCTCAAAGTTGGTGGACCACCTCCCCTTATGCTCAAAATTGTACTTGCACAAGCACATTGTTCTGATAATTTTTTGATGGATTTTCTCATTATAGCTTCAGGGAAGGCTCTTTCCAGTAGTCTCGTCAATTACCATTGTAAAGCTACAGCCATGCTGTTCTGCAAGCTTAGTATTGGTAAGGCATAAAGCAAGATCAACATCTCCTTTTCCAAAAGGAACAACAAACATGAAAATGTTTGAAGATCTTGAAAAGGAATTTGGAGGACCCCCACCAGGAAGAAAGCGAGACTCTAAATTTGTTCCAAATTCATTGCCATTCATGCCAGTCTATCATCCATTGATCATAGATACAGTAGGTAAGTGGGCCTGGTTTACCAGTCATACATATATACTATCAGTCTTTTCTTACCACTAAACAGTAGAAGATGGTTAGAAAATTTTTATAAAGCCAGATTTTCTGACTGTGCCAAAGGTTTGACATAGAGTCAAAGGTTTGGCTTTTGAGAAGGTTGTAAAGAGTTGTGTTTTGTATAAAAGCTGTGTCGTGTTTTTTACCTTTATTTTCAGTGATTATACTTTCTTATACTTTTTAGGGGTTGTGTCATTTATGGTATTAGCACATAGATTAATTATAAACCTACAATGTATTCATGCCTTGTAGATGTTTCCCATTTCATATATCAAGAAGTGAAGATATTCTGAAGTTCATTTAATATAATGATCATGCCAGCTGAATTAGCATAAGAACTAAGGCTATATTCGACTGGAAATCCATAGATATGATTGAAACAGTAATCAATTAACTATAGAGAGCAACTTCTCATTGCTTTTTGCTCCTTTCTTTTTGAGCTACCATTTTGCCACCATTTTTAATGCCCTTCAAAGCTGCTTTATAATTATAGAACTAATTCATAAATTCAGTGACAAATTGTTTTGTTGAGCTACTATCTGAGTATTTTGAGCTATTACTGTATATTTTGAGAATTGCTATTTTGCAGGAAGCATACTTAATGAATATGTTCCTGTTCAAAAGAAGAAACTCTTTTTCACACCAACTGTATGTTTTATTAACATTAATGTTTTTTATTCTCAATATTTTAATTAATATTGATATGTTTTGTCTGTTAATTTTTCTTGGAACTAATATGGACCAGGTCAGAAAGACATTTTCTTTGGTTCTCACCACCCCAAGCAGCACATCTTTCAGGAAATATTAAGTCCTTGTACCAGCTCAACTGTGTAACAGATTTTGGGGTGTGGGATATAGTGCCCAATGGTATTTCAGTCAAACCATGTGCAGCCATTTGCTTTAATTTTGATAGTGTTTTCAGTTGGTCCCAAAAATGTCAGTGATAAGTTATTATTTCAAACCACTTCCATGCCCCAAGCAATAGTCAATGGCCTTTACCACTATTAGAATAACATCTTTACATTTTGAACTGGCAAGCTATATGTCACTTAATTATTACTTGTATCTTTACAACTTTTTGTTGGCCAGTATGCTTGAGCATGTTTCCTCGTTTATTCTAATATCATATTTACTTAAAACTTATTATCTATTTACTGAAAGCTTAATTGGACCACTTATGGTCTTATTCAATTGTCATTGATTTACCACATGCATTGTTTGCTATAAATATTATTTGCATACTGCTTTGTAAAGCCTGAAATGATTGTTTTTTTATTGCAATAGGGAATTAAACAGCGTTGGGAAGCTTTCAAAATGTTTATCATATCAACATATAGGTAGGTTTTGCCCTACATGCTAGGTATGTACAGTATGTGTATTTCATGCACACACATCATGATGCATATGATTGAATGGAATATGCATACTTTGTTCTCTGTTGCTATGTGAAGCATGTATTTTTATTTATCTATTTTCAGTATTGCCTTTATCAAAAGATATACAAAGCCTTTTAAGCTAAGAGACTTTGCTGTTGGTGCACAGAAGACATTTATTGAAGTTAACACTGCTTTGCAAGAGTAAGTGCAACCTTACTTCTCTATCTGTAAAATCACAATGCAATAAATCAACTGGATTTCTCCAAGAAACTGTATGAAGATATAAACTTTACAATGCTTGCTGGTTATGAACATATGTGGCATATAGTACTGAAGTGCTTAATTTTGTAGTCAAAAGTTGCTGCAATGTAGAATAATGTGCTATGTGTTCCAATGTAGATAAAGACTTAAATCATCTCAAACTAGTCCATGCACAGTAAGTGCTAAATATAATAGATATGATCTGTATGAAAAAGTATCATAACTACAGTTTTTCCTTGATTAACAGTCACAGCCAAATAATCAAGAAACAGTTAATAAATGCCCCTTGATTACCTGGTTGTGACTGTTCTTTTACTCCATTGTTGAATAGGGAAAGCAATGAATGTAACAAAGATAATGCAGATCTAATTGAAACAAAATCTGTTGAATGTTGCTTGATTTTACACACATCAACCATTAAAATGTTTGGCAATTACTTGACTTACCTCCATACATGCTACTTATGAACATAGATGAGCATTATGGTTGATAAAGTGAAATCAATTTTTGTCCTAGCACTTTGATAGGAGCTTTACTTGGGTATGGCAGGAATACACTCTAACTATCTCATTTTTTCTTATGCACTGATGCCCAAAGGCATTATTTTTATTAACCAGCACTTTTGAATTATCTTTTAGTGGGGTGAGTGGCCAGCCAGTTCCATTAGCTTAGCTGAAGTTAAGCATGGTTGTGTATGGTCGGAAACTGGATGGGCAACCTTCCAGATAAACAACCAAAACAGCTCACTCCGCTGCCCTTTTGAAGGGATGTTAGACTATGTTTAAATGAGGCCGGTTGAATATTTGAGGGGCCAAATATTAGGTCAGCCCCTTGTAAACCTGGTAACATTTTTACTATCTAGTAATTTATGTTTTATCTAGGAATGACTTTATGCGTTTACGAGACCTTTGCACTATAAATGTTGCAGATGTAAGTGTATCCACATTTTTTTTGCTATTTCCCTACTACAACTACTACCTCATCCTTTCATTTCATTGTGAACTGACATTGAAAATTAATTAGCATTGTATACTATTCATTTGAAAAGGAGAAATAGAACTGTGAAGTACTAGAACATATAGTCTATTGAATAGATCTTTAGCCCATCTTTGAATCTCAGGTGCTTGTTAAATATTGAATTAACTTCCATCATGAACATTTCTTTGTACTAGGGATGTCAAACATATGACCCACCAAGGCCTTCAATATGGCCCCCAAAGGAATTTGGAATGAACTGAAGCCTAGCCATATCTCTATTGCCTGTACTAGCTGGAATTTTGAAGCTTGGTTCCTCCAGTTTTTCACCATTGTCCAGCGTGCTAATAGGGAAAACCAATGAGTTGCATAATAGCTGTCAGACATCAGAAATGCCCAACACAAATTCTTGAACTACTAGTTACACTGAGACAAAAATTGTGTAGATGTATGACAATCCCCCGTTGGTGAATGGGGAACTTTTTACTTCACCAGGCACTTCATGTCAGCTGAGTCAAAACTGGGCAGTGAGACCCACAATCTCTTCATGTTCAGCTGAATGAATAATCCAACTCAACTGCGAGTGCCCTTTCTACAATAATCATACAGATTTGATCAAAGTTTCAAAAATGTCTGACATTATTTTCTTTAGTTCCACCCTGGTATATATTTTATGATCCCTATTACCTAGTCACGGCACCCCTTCAGACCCCATGAACCCCTTCAGACCCTGGCTAGGGTGTCCACCCCGGATATATCCGATATCCGATATTCGGATGTTTTGATGATTTTGAAACATCTGATATCCGAATGTATTTCTGATAATTATCCGGATAATTTCAAGACATCCTTGTCATCAGGGAATAGGATAATCTGATGGTATGAAGTGAGTGAAAATGCGGTTCATGATGTCATCAATCAACTCAGATTATAACGCTAACAAGTGTTACTCACTTTGATGAGGAAATTAAGGATAGGCAGAATTCACAGTTAATGACATAGTAAGTCATTGCGAATTATTGTTGTTTTCATAAGGTTTGTAGAGCTCAGTTAGTGCTATATTTCTTGGAGTTTAAGCATTCGTGTGGTCTTTAATATGCAAAATTTCTTTTGAATTTGAAGATGTCAGCTTGAACAGAAAGTCGCAGTTGGCAACACTTTTTGTTCAACAGGTCTAGAGAAGAGGGAAAGTGCAAAAATGGCTCGACATTTCTCAAATTGTCAGGATCAAGTACAAATACTTTGATGAATCATTTGAAGTTAAAACACAAAATTCTAGTCAAATCTTGCAATGAAGCTGAGACCCCAAGGAAGGTCAAAGACTTCAGGAATCGATTCCTTCTTCAAGAAGGAAAAAGAATCTCTTTGTGAAGCAATTGTTCGATTTGTCACAAAAGATGGCATCAGCTTTAATCAAATTGCCAGGAGTGAACTAACAAGAAGGGCCTTCAAATCCGATGGCTTTGATAGTCCAGTAAGTCATCAGGGTGTTCGAAATCAATTCATGAGGGGGTATAAGTTGACATGGAGAGCATTGCCAATGATATTCGAGCTGCAAAGGAAAAGGGTGCTTGTTTCTCTATAAGCGTTGATGAATCAACATCAGTGCGAAATCGCCGTTACATGAACCTAAACTTACATAACGCAACATACTTCCAATCTCTTGGCTTAATAAGAATTAATGATATCATAAGCACTGAAAAAGCTATTCACTTCGTGCGTGATCGTTTTGAAAGCTCCATCTTAATCTGGACAATTACATTGTTGCTACGATAACAAATGGAGCAAGTGTGATGATGAAATTTGGCAAAACCACAACCTCCATTCACATTACTTGTTTGGCACATGCAATCCACTTGTGCATTTGTGATATTCTCTATAAAAAGAACACGATAATGGGTGATTTGAAAAACTCTTGTGATGAAGATGATGATGATGAAAATGAAGATGATGATGGTGATAAAGACTCTGATGATTTTGAAAATCAAGATTTTGATCAGGAAGCTCCCAAGCCGGTTCCAGAACTTGGCAAAGCTGTAGGCAAAGTTCGCAGGATTGTGAAGTTGTTTCGTAAATTGCCTGTTGGTAATGATGGCAGTCTTCAACCTCAAATCAAACTCTCCTTTGGAAAGGAGAAGGCTCTTTTTCTAGACTGTAAAACTCGCTGGAACAGTTTGCTGCAAATGCTTAAACGCTTTTATGAACTGCGCAAGGAAGTAAAGATTGCTATGGTCCAGCTTGAGCAACTCTTTGATATTTCTGATGAAGAACTGGTCAGAATCAAAGAGCTGCGTTATGCTCCTGCACCTATTGAAATGGCTGTTGAATGCCGTTGCAAGGAGGATGCTGGCCTTCTGTTGGCAGAAAAAGTAACTGAGTTTACTGCAAAAAACTGAGAGATCTTGAAACATCATTAGCTTGGCATTGTTTTAAGTGTTCTAAGCACGTGTTCGAGAAAGGTGAAATCCTGACCTTTAAAATATTTGAAAAATCCTGACTTTTTGATGAAAACCAGGACCAATTTGGAATCAAGATTCAGAAGACAAAGATTACAGCTCTTGCCACATCTCTGTTGTAAAGACTTAATCATCAGGGAAACTGACGTGGCAGTGGTGCTTTCTCATAATCTTGAGAAGAATCAGCCAAAGACACTTTCTGAAGAGTTTCCTTCTTTCATGGAAGAGAGGCACCAAACTACTAAAGTTAAGAACGAAGTTGAAAGTTGCTTTGTCGAGAAAGAAATGAGCCTCTTTGAAGCCACTAAAAAAGACCAGAAAATCTGCAAAAATTGTTCAATGCCCTTCTTACAATCAACCCAACGTCTGTAGAGCCAGAAAGGGCGTTCTCCGTAATGGGATTGCTTGCAACAAGACTTAGAAGCCAATTAGGTGACGAAACTCTCGATTCTCTGATAGTAATGCATCAAACGTTCAAGAAATAACAAATACTTATAACAAAACACTTTGAACTTGCTTGTAATGAATAAAGCATTTGTCAATCAACCCAGGGACAATTTTAGGCACAGAATACAGAAAGATACGTAACTGAAAGTCTATATAGTATGTGGTGTTTCCTATTGTCCAAGATTATCCGGATAATTTTTTGAAAATTAACCGATATCCGGATATTGAGAAATACCCCTCTGATTGGACACCCTAACCCCGGCCCATGTGGCCTAATTTTGTGCCTTATGTGGACCCTGGGCCAAAATGAGTTTGGCACCCCTACTATATACTTATGCTTAGTCGATACCTTTAAATTTATTTAATATTATGTAACATATGGTATTTACCTGGCTCTGCATTTCTCAGGTAAAATGCTTACTGAATTTATCCTTGTAAGATATAAGCTCAAAGCTTTCATGATATTCTTGTTGAAGGTTAGAATTTTCTGTTAGGCACTCAAAAGGCAATTCCTTGATGGAAATAGAAGGATTTACTGGCGCCATATAAGAACAATTACACCACCTAGAATTGTTCATGCAAGGGTTGCCCCAGTGCAGGAAAAAGAAAATCTCTTTGCTCAAGTTACAGTAAAAATGCACACTGAACAGGTTTGTACCCATCTCCAATTGTATTCTTCTAGTTATATACTTCTCATCATTTATCAGTTACTTAAGCACCCGTGGCCTAGCAGTAATGAACTTGACTCAAACCAACGCGGTCCTGGGTTCAAGGCCCATCGCAGGCCATTGGTGACGTCAGGAAGGGCATCCGGTCTTAAATGCTCATGCCAGAACTGAAGTCCTCTGAAGAAGCACCCTCCAAGCCCCAAGGAACTGGGGGAAACGGAGGTAAAATCGAGATCATCATTTATCAGTTACTTGACAGGATGTTGATTTAGTTGAGGGCATTATATCAAAGCGCAGAAGCATTTCAACTACAGTGCCCCAATTCTTGAAGCTGGATGCATTCTGTCTTGGATGCAATTATACACTACTGTTTTCCTCCAGCAACCTTTTTGAAAAGGAGACTCAAAGTAGCGCATGTTTGGGAGACAATGCTTTCTTGGCTGCTTTGTATCATGCAGCATATCAAGCTATTTGATTGTTCCTCTACTGTAGATCTTAGCTGTAACTGATCTTCATGGTCGAAGAGTGAAGGGTGACAGGAAGAATCCAAAAGCTGTTGTTGATTACGTCGTGTTTGAGAGACATTTAGCAAATCCCTATGGACAATGGAAAGTTATTGGGAAAGTAGCCCCACCATTGCAAGTTAAGGCATCACAATTAAAGACTATTGAACAAGGCACACAAGTTTCTCGCACGTGACAGTTACACAGCACTTGGGACATTTGCTGAAGATACTTCCTCTCATACGTTCTTCAAATTTAGACTTCGTGGTGAAGCAGAGTAGAAATGCTACCTGTATCCTTACCTAGTACTCATTGCTTATCATCTAGTATGTAATATGGTCCATTTTCTTGGAGCTAGGTGCATGATTACCATTCTAATCACCATTTATTCCTGGTTGGCATTAACTTAAATTCAACACATTATTGGATGTTGTGAATTTAGTTAGAATGTACAAAGAATTAAAAATATACCATAAACTATATCTCTGATTCATTTTGCTTTACTCATTTTAATTGGTGAAGATCTAGCACCATGTGCCAGAGTACAAGAACTTCACCAGTTTTTGTCAAACTTTGTTACTTTATGACCAATTAAACTGAAGGAAAAGAAAATGAACTAAAACAGAACATCCTACTTAAAAAGGAATGGCACTTGAGTATATATTAGGGTTTTCATTTCCATAAGACTATAAAATCCCACTCTCTAATAACCCTATTTCAAGCAGAAATTGGAAATAAACTCCCCTTTCAAGAAAGCAAATGATTGAATGGGCTCTTAAGGTATAGATAAAAGTGCTGGATGTGATTATGTGCATAAAACATGTCCCATGTAAGGAGATAATTGAGAAACTTAGATGTTGGGGTACAACTAATCCCTTAGAAGGAGGAAAATATTTTTCTAGAAGATGCCCCAGGATTATCAGTTGATCCTGATGAAGATACTGGAATTCACCACTTCAAAACATGTCTACCTTCAGCTGGTAAGAAGCCCCATCTAATAAACCCCTCTCTATTAGGCTCCCTCTAGGACTGCAAAAAATTAATAAGCCCCTGATGTTTATAAAGCTTTTATAGTAAGTAAATATGATAAGTTTTGTTAACCTAAAATCCCTGTCTTTCACAATCAAATTACAATATGTTGCTATGTATCTTTGGTCAGCATGTGACCTACTCCTAAAAGGCCCTATTTCCACACTCCTAGAAGTTGCCATACCTCATTATTTCCCAACACCGAGGAAATGAAATGATCTATACTAAAATCTCATAAATCCATGGAACCTTTTTGGCCACAGCCTAAAGGATAGTTGGAAGTTGGAGAAGGTGATTGTTATTAAAACAAATCCAGTTGATAAAATTGTCTTATCAAAATTTCAAACAACTTAATAGTTGAGTACTAAATAATTGTTCAATGCATGCTACTCTCTGATGAGCTATAAAGGTTTGTAAGAAGTCCTTTTTCATCTTCATTATCTTGTTATTCACCTTCATCAGATGATTCTAAGAGACAAAATTTATAGCATATTTAAAATAAAACAATGATTCTATCTCTACAAGCTTGAGGATTGTAGAAAAGCCTCATTCTATAGTAAAGTTATATTGAAGGAAAGTTATCTATATCCATTTGCAAATATTGCCAGTAAACTAATGAATCTCTTGTCATGACCAGGCTTAACCTAAAGAAATATTTCCAAGGAAAGTGAAAGAAGAATAACTGACAACTGAAGATATATTTTTTCTATACATATAAGAAATTACATTAACAAGTTACAACCCAAACAATCTTTACAACACTGTGAGGATGATACCAGGGGGTGCATATTATCATGACTACCAACCAGCCTTTAAGGTACTCCTCTGATGGAAAAACTAAATTAAAACAGTTAGTCAGATATAATCACTTTGGATTTTTCAATATTTCAGTATGAAAGATATTTCAATACATGGTGAAGGGTACTAAACACTATATACCAGTTCATGAATCTTATTTCACAACAGTTTATGGTTCATTCCAAAAGATAGTAGAGAAAGCAGAACCCTAGAGAATTACTCACTAAACTATAGCACTTTGAGAACCTTCCTAATGACCAATAAGAGAGATGGCAGAATCATTAAAAATTTCTGTAGGGGGTGTATAACCTATATTTTGTCAACAAAATAGGAATAGGTTTCCAGCTTTACCTAATTCTTTCTCTTGGGCTTCTAGAATACACGTTTCTTTTTATAAGAAAAAACTGTATAAGAAAATGAGGCTCAAATCATCAAAATCTTAAGAAAATTGTAAGAAAATCACGAAGTTCAATTTCCAAAATTAAGTGTTTTTATAGGCCAACGGTATTTTGTCGTTATTGCATTCAAAATGTTAAAGATGGAATTTCAATTCAAGTATATAATATTATTAACGAAAGTGTAAACCACTCTAGCCAGTTAATTTCAGTAGAAGTTAAGAAAAATGTAAGAAAATCTCAGGCTCAATTTCGGGACAGGTTAAGAAAATTGAGGCTGAGGCAAAATAATGATTTTCTTATAAAAAAACGTGTACATAAACTACAACGAATTTGCCAACTCAGATGGCAAACACAATGATTTCTCAACAGAATTTTTACTATGGGGGTGTAACACTCATTACACTCCACTTTAGGACTTGGTGTGCTAACAGGGTTCATTCTAATTCTCCCATAAGTACAAAGATGGGCAATACCTTCCTCAGCATTTTGAAGCCAGTCAACCATCTTTTGCATCTGAGGCAGAAATACACTTTTGCCCTTAGTAGTGTGGCCATTGTTGTACCACTTAATAATTGAGTCTTCACCCAAAACATCCACTAAAATGACAAATACCTTCAATGAAACTGAAATTAATGCAACTCACTAGAAAAAGTCAAAGCTACTAACACTGATGGCGCGGAGGGCTACTTTCATAATCAACACATCTTTGACAGATGTTCCTAAATAGATAAATTTTGTTATGAGAACTTACAATTTGTCAGGAGGAGGATCACAGAGGATATAAAAATAGATAGTAAATACTCACTTTTATAAAACAATAATATAATTTTCTGAAAAACTTTCATGAAATTCATATTATCATAGCAATAGTCTTGCACTCTTTGAATCAGAAGCATTTCTGATTTACTTGTAGTGGTGAATTCAGCAAATGCAGCTGCATAACTCTAAGAAGATAAGAAAATGTGATACCAGACATGATAAAGAGATAGGACCACTCAAATTTTGGCTATAAAAGGAGGGTTGAAAAAATGGTGTTCTAAAGAAGATAAAATTTCAGAGGACAATCTCTCAAGAAAAGAAGCCTTACACTGAGGCATATTAACAAAATTGCTCTCAGCATGCCTAGTGCATTTCTACTGGAATGGAAATTCACCTTTAAATGCTTGAGTGCTTGGTCAGCAACCAGCTCTTCTTTCTTGTTCCATTCTACAGAGGCCATCACTGTCTTCCAGATCTAAAATTACAAGATTGTAATGCTGTTAGCTTTATAAAAAGTAGTTAGGGTGTTGCAATTGCTTACTGAGGGAGTACTCGTGGCCATGTTGAACCCAATCAACACCTGCTCCTGAGTCCAAAATAAATGTACACCCCTACTTATGATTTTTTTGAAAAAATCTGCCCAGAAAATTCCTATTCTAGATTCCTGTTTATTATTTTTAAGTCTGTAATTCAAGCCAGTACTAAAACAATATGAGAATTTGCGTTTTCACCTTAAGTACAGGTAAAATGACTTATAAAATCCATCCCTGGTTATTAATGATTAGAGAAATTTTCCACCCACCCCATTTATTCCAACCCCTCTCCCCATTTACTAGATTTTCAGAAATTCCTAACCACCCCTAATATTCTATATCCCCTCCCTATCTATTTGTGAATCAAGAGCAAATGCAGAATCTTCAATAGAATTTGAATGAAATAGAAAGCAATAATGTTCAATATAACAAAAATAATCTATTTTAACTGATGGATTGCAAAAATACTTAAATGTAGTAAAGTAGGGCTACCACTATTATCTCAAGAAAACTTCCCTGATTTCCCTGATATTTTCAGTGAAATGCTACTCTGTTTTGCCTGACTCTCCCTGATACCGTTATATGCTCAATTACTACTTTAGCATTTCATTGGACAGGCATGGGATTTCAGAGGGTCTAGATTTTATTTTTGGCTGTTCAAGCTTTTTGTTTCATAACAAAATGGAACTGTGCTTCATAATAACTGCACAGAACAGAATGATATGCAAAAGGATAACATTTGGCAACCATCACACTCAACTGGAAGTATGATTGAGCATGGAGAAAGTCAGCACTCTTAAAAACGATAAGAAACTATAACAACTTCCTTAATTCTTCAGACAATTTTCTTTTTCCCCTGATATTCCCTGATTAAAAATAACATTCCCTGATTTTCCCTGAATTCTCTGATTTGGTGGCAGCCCTGTAAAGCTGTAGCTACTACTACTTTTATCTTCCCAAACCAGACCATATTTAATTTCTGCATAACAAGAAATTTGCACCATCATATTCTCCATAGTTTGCCTGATATTCACTGGATATGCTTCTCATTCAATAGAGTTCATTAGTGTGATTCAAGCTTTAACTTCTGAAAAAGCACTTTGAAATAGCTACTACAGACATATTTCAGCTTGATCTGAGAAATATGGACCATGATACAGGTAATTGGATGCTAACATAGTTCCTATCAAATCATTGTATTTTGAGTCTGGTTCTAAACATTTAGTGCCAGAAGCAAAATACAGTGGTTTGTATGGTAAGTCTTCTGCACTTAAATGGCTGTATTTTGATCTATATTGACAATATTTGCCTAAAATTGTCAGCACGTGCCTACTGTAAGATGCTCTTTCATTCAATGTGGTCAAAATACAAAAATTCTAAAAATAGACTTTTATGATCCCATCACTAATGAACTCAATTCTGACAATAGAAAGAAGATATGCAACACTATAACTAACAAACTGACAATGGAAAGAATATATGCAACACTGTAACTAACATCAGTGCTACTTGTTGCTCAAGAGCTGCAGCCTTACCTGTAGGCATATTTCATGATCCTGAAGGGAATGCCTCTCTTTATATTCTTTGCAAAGACTAATGATCTGTAACAAAATGTTTAAAATAGAAATATATATATTTATATATTTATTTATACATACAAATACATATATACACATACATACATAAATAAATGTACACAGTATTTAGCTTTGAAAAAGAGATGAAACTTTCTTCTTCTGAATTGATGGCTGGAGTTAATTGTATGAAAATATTAAATGAATACATCTATGTAAGTACTACACAGATACATGACTACATTTAATACTTTCATGCAATAAGCCCCAGCCATCAGTCTATAGGAACCAATGTTCATCTCTTTATCAAAGCTATCCTCTACATCATGCATGGGCAACCTAAGGCTCGTGGGTCAAATCTGGCCCAAGAAGAGTTTTAATCTGGCCCATGAAGAAGTTTTTATGCCCTCTTCTGTAATTTGATGAATATCTAAATACTTTTTTAAATTTGGGTTTTTGTGACAAGAGGCTATGCAAAGCCTAAAGAACATTATACAGTGTGTTTTTTAAGATTTATATTTGCAATATGGTTGAATTTTATCAACTACCTCTAGAACATCGTGATGATATTTTTGAAAAATGTCCATGTGAGTTTGATTGAATACTCGGCCACCATTCCCACAATGTATGGAAGCCATACATCATCTAAAAGCCCTATGTTCCAACATTATGATATGCTTTCGAAAAAATTTTACATTATAAGAACGCATGCGCATAAGTTTTTATTGCATTTCTTCTGTTTATGCTAAAATGCAAAATTCGTCCATTTGAGAATGTTGCCCATGCATGCTTTACATAGATGAAATTGCTGGCAGATTTTGAGCCAAAATTACTTTTCAAAGCATGCATCAACCTCTAAAACCCAGAAAGCAAAATGTTTACTGATATTCCAGCTCACTTTGAAAAATGATAAATCCCCTTGCCACATGTGTCCCAACACATAGCTCAGAAGCCTTATGATGGGAATGTTATAAGTTTGAGTATGTTTATGAAATAAAGGGTGACATGCATAGGCCTTGTCATGAGCAAAATATTGCATGTGGTACCTAGCAAGTGCAAATGATTTTGCGCTTGTGATCACACTGCTATGAAAATCTTTAAAATCTTTGCACACACTCAGATCAAATCAAGAAGCAATGAAAAGAAGTGTCAGGTGCAACAAAGATAACAGTTATCAAATAACTTTGTTCAAACAAGGAAACTACCATAGGCTAAACAATAAACTTACCATATTTTATAGAATAGAAGCCATGGCTTCTAATACTTCTTTTTGAAAACTTGCGGCTTCTATTTGATTGAGGCTTGTATTTGAGGGCAGCTTTTATTCACTATTTCAGTCACTGCAGTGCATTTGTTAACCAACTACATTGAATTTGAATTTTATTAAAACTGCTTGAAACTGCTTAAAAAGTAATTGAAATTGAAATTTGGTAGTTTTTGAAACTTTTTGGTGTTGTTAAAATGGCAGAAACTGGGAAAAGAAAATGTTTAAAAAGTGTTGAGGGCAGCTACTCCATTATAGTTCCTAAACACAGCTTCTATTTGAGGGAGGCTTTAAATATTTGTTTTCGTCAAAAGCTGCAGCTTCTATTCAAGAAAACATGGTAAGTGCAATTTTTCAAATCTGACACAATGATCAGAAATAGGTGGTGATTGTGGATAAGATAAATTACATTACCTTTCCAAATGAAGAAATTGGACCTCAAGTCACTAGAAAACTTTCAAGAACACCTAATTGCAAGTGCAATCAATGGCACATGTGATTTGATGTGCGCATGTGTAGGCGCGTGCGCATGCAATCACACACAGAAAATGACAAGGCCTGCATGTATGACCTGGGCTATCAGTTAACACCTGTAGAGAAAATAAATGTGTAAGATAAAGGTGGAAAACTCTTATTTGTGATTTGCATGTGGGTTCAAATATGGGCTACTGTAAGCCCTCAATTAAGCCCCCGGGGGTTTATTTGCACAAATGAATTGATGGGTGGGGGCTTATTCAAGGGGAGGGCTTATTTGAGGGGGCCTATTTCAGAGTTTGGCACTTTCTGAAAGTTTGACATACAAAAACTACATAATTTTCTCCATTTATTAAATTAAAAAATTACTAAATAGCTACTTTGCAAATGAAATTACTTAGTCAATAACAATTTCTTCATTATCATGACAACAGTCGTGTTTTTCTGCTTTTTTGGCTCCAATCAAAGGATGCAAACGTTATAGATATTTTCCTACAGCATGAGAAAGCAGCAACATTCTTTTGACATACGTAAAAACTGTTTTTTGTACGATAGTCCTCAGAGTATGAAACATCGGATAGTGACAGAAAGATTAACTGAAATATATAGCGAGATGCAGTTACACGTGATAAGATGCACCTTTGATGTCTAAATACTAGTGTATCTGCATATCTAACTCACAGAACTGCTCTGATATCAGGAATTTCGATTTTCTACAGCATGTCTCTGCTCTGTCTGCATGACCATATTTTCTTAACTAAGCCACCATTGCAAGTTTGTACTCATGTGCTCTCTCGTAAAGAAAGAACAGAGAACATACCTTTTATGACATAATTGAATTCTTATTACCACATATTGGTAATCGCACAATCTCACAGTTTGATTTTTCTCAAAGTCTTTTTTGCCAATCTCAAGGCTTTTCAAGAAATTTTCAAAGAAACTTCAAGGTTTTCCACCCACCAAACTTGGCAGGTCTGGAAAGGGCAATCATAAACCAATTCCTTTCGGATTAGGCCAACTGAAAGAATTTCTTCATGTCACACCTATTGTCTTGCAACTGTGTTGTGCATTACACTAGTGCAGTGTAAACAGGCAAAAATGCTTTACCGGTGTACTTTTGCACTGGAGCTCTTAGCACAGTGCAATCACATGCACAAAATCATTGGCACATGCTAATTAGCACACATTCAGTATTTTGCTCATGACAAGGCTTGGTTGAAGAACAAGTGAAATTAATACAAACTGTTAAAAGATAAAGCTATGGCTAAATATGCTTGCCTTTTTCAATAAAAAAAGTGGTAGTACCTTCATGAAGAAAAGTGGTAACTCAATCTGAAAGCTTGCCTCAGATACTGCAATGGTTATATAAAGAGGGAAAAATCAATGATGCTCACTGATAATTGTAATAATCTACAATAAAGCAATTTGATGTATACTCACATCTTTAGGTGTTGTCTCATGTTCCATCATTTCCTTCAACTTCTCTTTCAATTCACGTCGCATAACAATAGCATATTGATTTCGCTAAGATTAATTGAAAAATACTAATCAACAAGTGAACAAAAACACTTCAGGTCAAGCTAAAGTCATTGCTACCACATTTTCAAGAAGTTGATGCCCTGGAAATGTATAGGGTATGTTCCTATAAGGCAAGGCCAATTAGCCCAAATACCGAATCCAGGGTAAGACTGCAAGCAAGGAACTGGATAAGTTGGGGCGCAAGGCAATGCACCTTGAGTAGGTTCATGATGCTGATTGTCTATGAGTATGCAAAAACAAATTACATCTTTATTTTCCTTGCCAAATATTAATAGAATCAACCTACAATCTCTGCCAAAAGTAGTTGGAACACCCATACAGTTTTGAGGGGTTTCTACCCCCGTCCTATTTCCTTGTCAGTAATGAGAGTGTAAACCCCCTCCCCCCCTCATACAATGTTGAATCAGTAGCCAGGGCCCTTAGCTATTTGGACAGGCATCACTTCTCCCAAACGTGCTAGTCATATGCCCTTCAAACAACATTGTTTTACGGGGGAGGGGATTTTGTAGTTCGTCTATAGCATAAATCACAGGAAGTGTTCCAAGACTTTTGGCAGACATTGTAGAGCAAAACACAATAACAAGTAAATCGTGCTCTCGTACAATTATAATGCAGCTATAGAGCATCCTAAAGCAAATTAGTATACTTAACAATATTACCAAGGGTTTTCAAAATTTCCTTAAGCACAGATAATGTCTTGTAACCATCTTAAAATACTATAATCCACCTGCCTCCTTTGAATCATACATAAAGAGCAAAACACCTCAAATTGACTTTATATAAATCTTAACTCTGCAGAAAGATAAATAATATGTCACCCTACACGATTGTGAAACATTTCAAGTAACAATACTGCCATGAAACATGCTCCAAAAGCATTAAGTTACTACTTACTTGGAAATCAACAATTTCCTTCAATCCAGCTTTTGTAAAATAAACTTCAAATGCATCCTCAGATCGTTTATTTGCAGGAAACAATTGCTAAAATTAAACATGTACTAAGCTGAAAAATCTAGTATATACTGTGGTCCAATATCAGAATAGAGTTCATGCTAAAAATTGATTCAAAAATACCTACATCTTGGCATTAAACCAGTTATAAACAAAAATAAGCACAAAGATAAATGCAAATAAACAGACACAAACTGGAAGAAATGCAAAATAAATAAAGCATACAATCAAATTCAAACACATTTACACAAATCTGATGGTGTAAAAACTTACCAATAACTTTCCATCAATTTCTGCCTTCTTCAAAATGCTCACAAGACTACTTGTGTCTTTTTCTAAGTCTTGCAGCCAGGTAGTGAAGAACAAGTTGGCAAACTCCAAGGATAAGCCTTAGGTAATGTACAAAAAATTCTACAACTCATAATAAATAATGTAATCAACTTATATAACATTTATAACATATATAGTTGATTAGTTAAATAGGTATAAACCAACAAAATATTTCAAAGGCATTAGTATTTATATTTTTATTGGACTGTAAAAAACATGACACAAAATCTTGTGTTTCAAGCTGAAGAAGCACCAGAAAAGAATAATCTAGTATATGACATAACTAAAGAGGTGCCTGCAGGTGGGTGCACTTGGTCATTAGCATACTTAAGTTTCTGTCTTCATCACTTTTACTCCTATAGCACTGACAAATGGTCTCTATTCTCCGCTAGATGGACATTAAATTAGCAACCATTTCACAAACTACAACATTTTGCTCAAATGATAAGTAAACAAAAGTTAATATTACAGTTAAGATAGTTCTGGCCTGCACGGTCCTACCACAAAAATATGAAAAAGGAATGGTATTGTCTTTCCTTAGCACTAGGAAAGCAATATATATGAAAAGGAAGAGGCCAATAATTACAGTTACCTTCCTTGACAAGGTGCTCTTGGATCATGCCTGTTAAGACACTCGGTGTTGCCATGCCTTAAAAATCGAAAAGAATGCATGATGGTAATGCCAACAGAGACAGACAAGCATTGTACTCTTCGATGCTGAATAAACTAATTTTTCAAAAATTTCACCACCTGGCAAGCCTACTTGGACTTCCACTATATTAATTTCTCTGCTTTTCAACCTGAGAAAGGATTTTTCTTGTTAAGATCCTAGTTACATCTTTGACAATGTTTTCTGTAAATTATTACTATGAAAGAGCCAGGACCTTTTTCACATCTAATGTGTTGTAGAGAGTACAATAATGTTATTGTAAGCTTGAGGTTTCTTTGTGGTATATTGTTGTATGCATGATGTGAAGTGTGCATAGATTTTAAGAGGTATTAAAAGAGTTATGTTCTGTTACAAATTGTCTGTTAAGAGCTTGCAAAGGGCCTCTCCAGCCAAAACTGCAAATCCCATTTTATTGTCTATTGTGAAGAACTCAAAATTCTTAGGATGGTAACACTGTAACATAAATTTTACATCATGGTGTAATTTGTGGGCTATTGTGTCTTTCCATAAAGGTCGTTGGTGCCTCACAAAAGAATTTTTGTCAGTAGCAATGGAGAAAAGCAGTGATTCTTTCATCAATTTTACTCATTAACAATACACTAAGGGTGTCAAAAGTATCTATAGCGAACAAAGTGAATTTCAGTGAACCTAGTGAGTTCACAGAATAGTCATCTGACTCAAGACAAGTGAGTGCCAAACATTGTGACATCACAGTGTCACCTAATCCTTTTGCTTCTTTCTGTTTTTCCTTGGAATCAGCAACTTTAGTGGATCAAAACTTAAAAACTATAAGAAATTTTTAAAAGATATTAAAACCATCAAATTCAGCACATCAGAAGCTACATTTAAAGACACAAAAATTGATATCAGATTTTGGCTGAAGAGGCCCTTTAACCTTAAAAGTGGCACACTGATCAGATGGCACATTCACACAAACCAAAATATCCCTGTATCTAAAGCTATATCAAATGATAAGTTATAACAGTCATGCACAGACCTTTCATGAAATAATTGTCGCCAGGGCAGTACATCACCTTTACAACTTAGGGTAAAAGGGGAAAGTTGTTCTTTGTTAGCAGCCCCCAAACACTTCAAGAAGATACCATCTATTGGTCTGGCAACAAGTTCTTCATCACATTATTGGAAATCACAGGTTAGTAACAAACATGATGGTGAGGACCAGAGCAAGAATCAAAATCAAAGAAATTCCAGTTCACATGCTGACATCCTTTAGAAATCAATGCTAAGTTCCTTATCTTTGCTATCAAAGAGTGTGAATATCACTGTTTTGTAGCATTTGATCATATGTTGCAAAGAATGAGGAAAACTATATGCATGTAGCTGTAGTAAAAACCAATTGTTCATACCTAAAGAAAGAAAAATCGCAAAGGCTTGTACAAGGGACTTTCTTTGCTCTTCAGTGAACCCTTTCAAGAACAGCAAAACCTGAAGATGTTGAGAGATGAATCAATTAACAGAAATACCAAACACACAAAGCCAGGCCTACCAAGAGCAGTAATGGCAGCTTTATGTAATTTCAGGCCTACCACTCTGTCATAAAATCATAAAACATCATAAAAGAATAAATTTTTGAAATTCTGTCATAAAATGGCCAAATATCATAAATGCTTGCATGAAAACCTTTCTCATAAGTGGTGGCTTGATTATTTCATATGCCTTTTTGTGATACCTTGACTGTAACTTTTTAGAAAATAAAGATGAAGTATTCGAAATTAATAATAAAATATTTGGTGGTTCTATAAAGGTGTGTTTACAATGAAATCTCCCACAGAAAGTCAAAAAATATTTCAATGGACTAGTGTCATAAAATGTCATAAAAAATCACTGACTAATATCCTAAAATGTCCTAAAAATTCAGCAAAAAGTGTCACAAATGCATAAAGTGCTAAATTTAGGTTGGAAGGCCTACAAATTACTGTAGCCTGATTGCCAATGGTGAACCTTGACACAAAACTAGGACAGACCCAACTTTTGAATGCATTAAGCCATATTGATACATAAGGAAATAAGAAGCTTCACTAGTTTCTGAATGGCAAGTGAGTATGCATGGTGGTCATTGTATTACTTAGCATAAAAACCTATTGTATTTGAGAAAATTCTGTTCTAGTCGGCCTTTAATAAAAATCTATAGCCATTATAGCTACCATTTTGTAAGCACTGATCATTGAAGTATGAGAACATTTCACTCAAAAATTATGAAAAACTGGCTATGATTAACTTTCAAAGTCAAAACTTAATTTCTCATATGTACCTTAGATTATTGGCACCTTATAGAATTCCCAGATCACACTTCCTTTAATGCTTTAGTATAAACCTACAAAATGGAGTTGAAAAGCTTCCCTTCAAATGGCTTCAGGGTGGCAACCTAGACTAGAAGAGTTGGGCAATAACTATTAGAGAAAAACTTATCTTACACATCCATAAAGCACACATATCATACCTTTTTTAATTCTTCATCAAGAGACTTTTCTAGGTATTTATACTGCCTAATAAGTCTTGAAAATAGCTGTACAGTTGCTTTGACACCTTCAATGCCATTTTCACTCTTGAAAATGCATATACTTGAGGTTGTCTTGTTCCCGCTTTCATGGACAATAGTTCCACCAGGGGCTGTAAATAAATTTGATTTTTTTAAAAGTAGACAAGATTGAGAGACAATTTGCCCAGATTAGTCAAAAATGGAATACCAATTATTGATGCTGCAAAGGGGTTAGAGGAAGACATGAGCCCTTACCATGGTAGACTTAGAAAGAGGTCATGAAAGTATGGAATTGTCATGAACCATAATTCTCAACAACACCTAGGTACATTTGATAAAAAACAATCTGAATTACATGTTTTGGATATCCAATTCAAACCTTGAAATCCATTTCACACAAAATAGCAGACTCTTAATATTAAGAAGATATTGCAGCTACAGATTACAAAGTGGATATTCAGTCCTCAGTATAAATTATATACCTGAACAAAGTTATGGCACAATTGACTACTAGAAATGCAAATGAATGTGGCTCCCAATGTTATTAATATTATAGCCTAATGTAGACAAACAAATGGAGTGTGTTCACTATATCACTACAATAAAACAACTGCAATTCTCACAAAGTATGAATCCCTAATTTATGCAATTATGATAATTATTCAATAACACCAGTATACCTACCAAGCATGCCCCCTGCAATCAAAATGTCTAGTAGTGGTTCTGCATATGTACGATAGTTGAGTTTGCTGCCAGTGGCAACAAGGAACTTTGATGCCTGTAGGTAGATAAAATTAAATTTAACTAAGTTCAATAAAGATTTCAATTCCCTGCATTTAGTAAAAAACTTTATAGAGCTAGAGATAACACAGAAATTGGTGAAATATTATAAGACAAGCAGTTGGTACAATTGATTTTGAAATCAATATTTGCTTATCTGTGCTTTGATGTTCCAAGAACTAATAGGGAGAAGTAAGAATACCAGCTGATTATGTGATTCTAAGAAGTATGTGATCATAATAAATCTGTAGATTTGAGTTAGAAAGAAAATATGACTGATAACAAGAAGCTTGTAAATCTTTATTGAATATAAGGAATAAGAATCATTCCAAAGTATAGTAAAAGTTCTATATTTGAAAATGACACATTTGGTTTTCATGCAACAAATTTGCACTACTACCCCGCTACACAAAATGGCTGAGATGGATACTAAATCCCTTGCCTATTAATTACTAATAAATTAATTTTACTTTATCAGGGTTGCCACAGTACGTAAGGATCCTCCACCTCCCTCTGTGTTGTGTGCCCACCTCTTTGGCACCTAGCTCTACCATATCCTCTCTGATGTTACCTGTGTACCATCTTTGTGGTCTACCCCTTCTCCTCCTTCCTGTTGGCAATTCTACCACCCTGGTCTTCTCCTTCTTCTTCTTTGCTTGTTGACCACCTCTTTTTCTTCCTCTCTTTCACAACAATGTTGACCAACAGTAGCATATTTTCCACTGCAATCCTGTTGGCCTATAGTTACAGTGGTGGCCATTTTCACCCCCAGCCTATCCAGTATGGTGTTGTTTCCTTTGCACATCATAGTTTTCACAGAGTTTTATGCCACTTACCAGCTGTCACAACCCTCTGCATCTATCCGGGCTTGGGACCAGCACCAAATCACAGTGGCTTCTACAACCTAGTGGCTGCATTTCACGTATAAGAAATACAACATTCTTTAATGCTGCTTGTAGAGAATACTTACTTGCTCAAGATCTCCCTGTGCTTCATTCAATCCAGAAATTATTTGATCTGAAAATGTCACAGGATCATACTTCTCTTTTTCATCTAGCAAGAATAATAAAACTGATATGAGATAAGAAGGCCATGACTATGTAAACATTGCTAGAATTATAAAACATAAGCAATGAAAGAACTGTGCAAGTAAGGCAATGTGTACACTTAAAATTAAATTTATTCATCACACATAAAAATCAAGCACCAGCACTTGGAATACCAGCTTTCAAAAGCATCATATAAAAACTGAAGCTATGCTTTCTCATAAATACTATTAGAACTGTCTCTTCTTTGACAAAATTGGACACAGTGACATCATTTGACAAACCAATTTCAGTTCCACAGAATAAGTCATACTTTCATGTACATTACAAATATTCAAAACAGCTGAGAAATAATGCTATAAAAACCTCTTTTGCGGGTTTTAATCCGCTGCCCACTGAGCGTTGGCTTTTGTTGCTTTTGACTCATATAATGACCTACAAATTATACTTGGGGTGTACAAACATAACAGGATATTGGCATTAAGGCTTAATTTATGTTGGTTGCCATCCAAAGAATACTAGGAAGTACAAGGAAGTATGTTTCCTTCTAAAAATAATCTATACTAGGAAGTATAAGGATGTAAACACAGGGTGATCAAATAAATGAGGCATAGTCAAATTTATTAGATTTGGTCATATAAAATAACATTGTTTTTAGAGAAATAAATCACAGTTACTGAATGTATGCATTATTATATCACATGTGTGCAGTTCACCACATAAATATATAAAAAGGTAACTTTTCATAGTTACAAAAGTATGGAAATGTGCTATATTCTTGCCCTTGTTTCTATCTACTGTCTAATGCATTTTAAATACAAAAAAGCGATATTTCCATGAATAGCATTGTTAGGAACAATGGGTGGTCATGTCCTTTTCTGAACTGTTAAAATTATTAAAAACTCATCACTAAGTGACATAGATAAATAGGACACAAAAGCAGTTTGAATGTGTGTATCCGCTTAGATAATGTAAGATAATTTTTGAAATAGGGTGCTTGCATCGTATTTCTATATAATTTTTACTTTTAGTGACGGGCATGAGGACATATGTCATTTTTCTACTACTTAATTAAGTTCAGCTTCCCAGAATCTCCTTTTTGAAGTAATTGGTAGTTTGTTATCCTCTTATGACACCAATTTTATATTCAATTCCACTGTCGCAAATTTTCCCATATTTCTTTTCAAGTTAGGCAACCGGCTTAACAAGTTCTAACTTGAACTTGAGTTAAGTTCAAGCAAATTACTCGTATGAGGTTACAGTGGAGCTAACACAACTAAGTCGACAGGAAACGGAATTACAGAATGACTGCTGCATTGTTTTTAAGACAGCACATCTAGTAAAACAACATTCGCACTTTCCAATCAGTTTAGTTTCACAGTAATATCGCTGTACAAAAGTACTGCTCCAAAGCGCTAGTCCTTTTTCAGTAAGCAATGTCGCAAAATCTATGAGCGACATTGGGTGTAACATTCGAAAACCTGTGATGAAGGTGTAGTCCTAAGCCATGAAGTACGACATAGCACATATCTAGAAAATTTCATCCTAGCATCCAAACGGACTCAGAAGATGAAATAGCAGAAATAAAAAACCAGTTTATCAGATATAAGATTGATCGTGAGTAACATGAACGTAGGCCCACACACATGGCAACAACAGATGAGACTGCTTTGCTGGAAACCAAATGTAAAGCCCAAAGTAGCACAAATACAGACATAATCAGCAAAAGAATGTCAAAGAAGAAAAGGTTCTTTACCCTGACAAACAGATTGTATGAAAACGAGACAGTGTACGTACCTGTGAAGACGTTGATTTCACCGTCTTGAAAAACTTTTTCGTCTGCTGTGAAAATGACAGGCGGGAGAGGAAGCCTGAATGATGCGTGCGCATTCAACTAACACATAACACGCAAGAGAGGTGTATATGCTGCGGTTCTGCGGGACGGCAATAACTTGCCAAGCTGTTGCGTATGATGTGAGGAGAGAGATCTATCGAATAACGCAAGCAATTACACGTAATACCGCACATCCTTTGAAAATATAAGTGATGAACTCTGATACAATGTTCTGATTTCTGTTAGAAGGGAAGTTCTTGTGAAAAGCCATTTTTCTAATCAAATACAACATTTTTTATAAGAAGATTGTAAATAAGAATAATTGAAAATATGCAACAGTCTGGCGTAAGAACCTAATATGAGCCTTAAAGTCTTAGAAATGTAAGAATGTTGAGGCCTAGATACTTTCCTTAGTGGCGATTGGGGGGGGGGGCTTTTTGAAAATATTTGACCAACCCACGCTGCCCGTGAGAATATCACTGGGTAAACTATTACTTATGAAAAAGTGGTAGAGACCAGAATTGCTCTTGACAAGTTATCAGAATGTCACTTGAAAGTTTTAAGTTCCTGCCTTCTAGATCTTGAAAGTTCGCAACATTTTTTCTCTGTGTGGCACGTTTTTGAAATATAATAATACATTTTCTTTGTTCATTGCTATGCATCTAGATCCATAGCAATGAAGAATTTTATTCTGCCCAGCTGGTTATAACTATGAAAGGTTGTTTAATTTGTATAACTATTGTAGAGACTTTATGTAGCTATTGTTGGAATTGGAGTTACGATATAACAAGCTATGCAAAAGGAAAGCGAACATGAAGATCTCAGGCATCAATGCTGGCAATTCTCAATTACCTATAGAAAAGTAGTTACAAGGAAATTATGTTGCGTTCTTATACATTAGATAATAGAGTTCAAAACTGTGTCGCTGTGAAGATATATTTTAAAACTTTTATATTTTGACCATATGAACAGAACAATAATCATAAAATAGACCCGCGTTGACAGTTTTAGTCGAAAATACGACTTAACATAACAATGGAGTTTATGGAATAGCTGCAATCGACTGGTCAAAAAGTTACAGAAGAGCTTAATACTGGGCTTTTGAGACCAAAGAAAGTCGATAAGTTCATATTTATTAAACATTGTGTATATCTGTGTATAGATTGTTTTTCTTCAATATTGCATCTTCTGTTAATGACAATGAGTAATTCAAGAACACATGCAGCTTTTTGACACTTCATTACTGTGCATGCGCAAAACATCGAAACTCAAAAACATCTGCTAGGACGGTCTTAAGATACATTTTATACGTATAGCATGGACCTAAAACGTAGGGTTTTTAGAAATTATTCTATATCATTATCGTGACGTCACAGTTCAATACTCTATTTACTGCAATTCTCACTTTGGTAGTGAGGCTGAAATGGCCTAGCCATATCTCATTGAGCTATGCATTGAGAGAACTAGACATTGTAGTAAAAACGAAGGGGATGGGTGAACGTTGCTATTGAAAAGGAAAGAAATAGCAATGTCTGCAAACATTTATCATCCTTCAAGAGGTGGTGTTCGTGGTGGAAAAGATCAATTTAACTGGAAAGATGTGAAAGAAGATAAAGATAGAGAAAACTACCTAGGTAATGAAGTAGCTTAACAATTATGCACCTTCTGAACCAGTCTGCAGAGTATGACGTGTGCACACCATATATTTTTGTCCCGAACCTCTTGCACACCTGTCGTGTTTTGGGTGTGGCCAACACAAGCAGCATATATGAGTGTGATCCTAAGTAAGAAAAAACTAAGCAACCAGGATAACAACATGAACAATCTTTTGTCATAACCCATGAAAGTCTTCACCAGTGCTTCCACTTGGAAGGAAATTTCCTTTTTTAAGGAAATTTCAGCCTTCAGAAGGAAATTAGAAGGAAATCGAATTTAGAAGGAAAAAGAAGGAAATTTGAGTAAAATATAAGGAATATTAAGGAAATTCAAAAATTCGCTACAAAAAGGAGAAAAATATAGTGTTTGAGTTGTTTTTGTCAACAACTGCCCACTCAAATTGTAAAAACTAGCTTCCAAAATGAAGGCAAATGCAACAGATGAGGAGGCCCGAGAACTAAAAAAAGCTTACTTGCAAGATTTGTAGATCGCCTTGAAACAATTACATTGACATTAAAAACAATTATTATTGCTCTGATTTCTTCTGTTATTTATTGTATGTTCTTATATTTTTAATATCTTGCTTAATTGTTTTGTTGAAAAAATGCAATACAATCAGCTTTTTTGTCTTGTTCATCAATATTCAAACATATTTAATTTCTTCTTGTGTCTGCGTCAAGCTCACATCAAATAATTAAACAGCAGCATAGCATAATTTACGTTAGTTATCATGTAAAACTATTTTAAGATATGCACGAAATACTGAGAGCTGTTTACGCGTCATTTTAGGGTAATGTTAACTACTTTTAGGGTAACTTTGTTGGCCTCACGGTAGAAGGAAATTGGAAGGAAATTTCGAAATTTTGGGAAGGAAATTTAAGGAAATAATGTCAAAGCTAGAAGGAAATTTTATTTTTCAAAGTGGAAGCACTGGTCTTCACACCAAAGGATATTCCATTTAAAAACAAGTCCACAGACAGCAGAACTGGATTGAGGGGGCACAGATGTCAAAGTTCAGTTAAGAACTGGGCAGTGTTCGCATGTAGCATACCTGTGCCAGTGGATCAAAAACTATGTGTCAGAATAGTTTCATCTTATGGGTATTGTGCTGGGAAATGGGGGTCTGGGGGTTTAGCCCCAGAACTAATTTTTACAGTAAGCCTATGGTCTTCTAGAGCACTGGAAAATGCCCTTTTTAATAAATAATATGCAAGTTGTCAGTGCCCACTAACACATCAGAATATATACATGTGTGCACTGGCACACTGGACCATTTGGCATTCCACACCAGAAATCTCACCCAAAGATACCATACTTTGCAGGCTAGCTTGCAAATAAAATCCTAGCCACAGAATATTAGATTCTATGGTAATTCATCAAACTATGCACCTCATAAAATAACCTTCTCAAATATACTTTTCAAGCCACTTAGGTGGACAATATTTGACTGAAAGATCTTCCCAACTACTTTGTTACATCATGCTACTTAGATTGCAATACATGCAACATAATGTAGCTAAAAATCAATCATTCAATTGTTTCTAATTTGTTTATTCAAAATAGGGCATTCAGTAAAGGCACCTGTAGGAAGGTGGCAAAAAGGAAAAGACCTAATGTGGTATCTGCTATTTTCATTTATTGCATATTGAAGGCTTCCCAGTTGATAGATACAACATTTAACTTAGGAAGAGACTTTTTGTTTTTCCACATTGACAGCCAACTTATTCATCCAATTTTCTGCGAAAACCTTCAAGAAACAAGCATTAGAAGAGTTTTCTTATTATCAGTAAAGCTATATCATGATAAATAGATCCCTTATTGCAATTCTCTTGCCACATAATACATATTTTAGAGATTGAGATCTTTTATTTTCATTAAACTTGGTCTAGGATCATGTATTATGTATTGATTGATGAAAGAGTCTCCTTTGAATTGACATGTTATATTTTTATGAGTCATATTATGGTTCAATGAGGGGTAATAAGATTTTGAAATTATGTATTTTAACAATTTGAGGTATACAAGGGATAAAATGGGAAATGAATCGGCAGAGGAGAGGAAGAGAAAGGTAAGCCAATGATTATGTTGGCCATAGATGATTTTAGATAGGTAGAACCCATGTCCAGAATCCATCCCACTGTTTCAATATGTTACATTAGTAGAACTGCATTCATAATGTTTTGGTTTTGGTTGGCGCAAATTTTTTCTATGGATAATTAGTGCAATCTTGTATCTGAGTTACTCATTATTTGTAGACAGTGCTGCTGAAAACTAACATTATTGTCAGTGAATTCTGTTATATGTCAGTGAATCTATAGGTAGTATTTATCTTTTCCTGGATATATAGGTTAAACTTTCTTGAACTCATAATTTCATTTCTCAATACTACTGGGTTTGAAAGCATTAGATTATGCCTTTTTCATTGTTGCCTCACACAGAGATTTGAGTAACACATTTTGAAATTTTGGTAGGAAGTAGAGAGTATCAAAGACTTGGAGGCACATGCAATGGCAGCTGCATTGTAGGTATTTTATGTTGGAAGTGTTTTTTTTAAATATAGATAACATGTGTGTCTATGACAATAAATATATTTAATTTTATTTATATACCTTTAAACATGTATGCATACCAACTTACATACACAATACACCATTTTTGAAAGTACCTTGTAAGGCACAAGTTGCAAGATGTATTCTTGTCCTTTTAAAACTACACTCAACATGGAAAAATTCCCAAGCTTCAGCAATTTTCACCATCTTCCATCCCCACATTGATACATTTAGTTTAGTTCTCATTTGTAAACCAAAAGGCCAGTACAAACCAGAAGTGAGCCTGCTGATTTTTAATATCTTGCTTAGATGGAGATGTTATAGACTCTTTTCAAGGTTACTTAACTCTTTCCTCACATTGAAAGAACACAAAAAATAATGCAAAGATGATATTACTGCTTAAAAGTAGAACAGAATATAGGAGATAAAATTTCCATTTTATTGGTGGAAAGCTATTTAGCATGCTTCATTTGGAATCACAGAATAAAGATGATGAGATGGTTTTGGAAGGCTGCAGTCTAAACAGACCAGACTTTTTGGACTTTATAGATAACTATTAATACAAATAATGAATGCAAATAACTGTAGATATTACATAGTTCCTTCCTTTATCTTTTTACCCTTTATTGATATTTTTACCTTTCTGGGTGCACATTTTTAAGTAGTTGAAGTGTTGATCCAATTTAAATATTCATTCTGAAATATGACATCAAGTTTAACAAATTTATATGTTGGTAAGCATCAAAATGTTCAATATCAAATCTTATCCCCTCTTCTCAGCAATGGTACAACACTGATTTTTCTTTTTCCAATAGAGGCTACAAAGTTCCTCCAAAGATTATGCCAAAGGTGAGGACTAGATATTCACAAATACACTTTAAGAACTAGTTTCCAATGTAATTTAGGGATCATCTTCTAATATAGGGATCATTGTAATGACAACAGCCATAGTGCTGTTTGATACCTTTTGTGTTTCTGATCATGCAAGTAGTAAACTTGATTTTGTCATGCAGGAAACTCTGCTTTTACACTGGGATTGCTCCTCACTTAATTTACTGGATTCCTTTATAACGCCATGTCTTTTTAATATCCCTGTGTTTCTGTGGTAGGTCTACACTGTTTTTCAAAGCCAAACATTTTCTGAAAGCCAAATTTCCCAAGTGTGGTGTTGAATAAGCCTAGTTGACAACTCTGGTTCTGCTTTTCGGGCAAGACGTTTTATCTACTCGATTTACTAGATAAATAGGGAAGCCAATGTGTTGAAGAAAACGTTTAATATTACACACTTGTTCATTAAATGGAAGATATGTGAGCATTATAAGCTTGACCTGTTCAATTCAAAATTATACTTAGAACTGCCCTGATTTGCCTTCTAATCATATTTGCATATCTTTGTTTCATGAACAAGTGTGTGAATGTAAATTTTTTCTTCAACATAGTTGTTTTTCTATTTATCAAAGGATCAAGGGGATCCAAGTGAGATTTGGGGGAACAATTCGGCATTTCTTTGAAGGGAACACTCAAAAAACATTGAATCTAAGGGAATTGTGGAAATTTTTCTGGCTAACATGGGAACACAGGAACACAGACCCCCTGGTGGGGTGTCAGTAATGTGATAACTATTTATAGATGAATATTGACTCATAAACCTGTCAATTCTTTCTGATTTGCTCCTATAATGTCATTCTCCATTGCTCTCATTTTCAAATTTAAAGTGAAGCTACACTTCCTGACAAGTGCTTTGTATCTGTTCAAAATAAAGTTGCAGTAAGTCTTTTGATTTAAACTGGTGTTTTTGCAAATAGAAAGGAGACAATATCGAAGAGAATAATGACAATGTAAACAGTGCTGCAATCAGGTAACAATTATTGGGTTTTGCTACTTTTCATAGAAATTTCTTATTCCCAAACACATTAAATTGAATAGAGAGCTGTTTCCCTTGATGTCCTTGATTGTTTATTGCAGCTTGCAATGAACGGACTTTTTCTCTAGTCAAGGACCAATAATGAAGATGCGAGAGAGTAGTTGCTGATTGGAGCTAAAATTGCACTAAAATTCAATCTAAAATGAAGGATTATTCTATTGTTTTTTGGGAAAAATAGTGGAATTTCGAGTAGTAAGAAAGTACCTGAATATTTGAACATTTGAATGCTAGGCTATTTGCTTGCTCGCCGTACTAGCGACTTGAAGTGCCACGCACCTTTTTGGTAGCTTTCTAAGATATTGAATTTAATTTCTTTTGGATTCTTTGCTTACGCAATAGGGAACAGCAGAAGAAAAGCAAGAAGAAAAAAGAAAAGAAAAAGAAAAAGAAGCATAAACGCAAATATGATTCAAGTGAAAGTGAAGAGAGTGATTGTCAAAGTAAAAAAACTCATAGGAATAGAAAATGTGATCATTATGAAGATGATTTTTTAGACAGCAAAACCAGAAAGGTAAAGAGGAAAAGGGGAAGGAGTGATGACACCAGTAGTCATAGCAGAGCAGAATCAGACATGAGGGAAAGCCATGATTTTAGAAGCCATAAATACAAGCGAGATGGTGAATCGAGTAGATATAATAAAGGACAAAAAGGCAGCAAGGCTTGATACTAAAATTTAAATTTTGTATACGCGAAGCATTTATAAACTGGAAACTGTCGATAAGGTTTACTATTTTTCACGTGCGAATCTTTTGTATTGTAGCAAAGGAGTCTTACCTACCTTATCTTATCAAAACTGATTAATGTTGTATGCAGTGGATACTAGCCAATGAGATTTTTGCTTTAATAGGCCTCCACTGATAGTTAATTGGGCTTAGATTTTTTATGGTTGTATTTTGTGCACTCATGAAATCACACCCCATCCATGTATTGATTCAGTCCACTTACATACACATTTTTTATAAGAAAACAGTTTATAGGAAAATGAGGATTAAATGGCCAGAATGTTGAGAAAATCTTTAAAATATCACAAGGCTCAATTTCTAAAATTAAGTGTTTTTAGTTGGCCAAAAATCGATATTACGCCATATTATTTCCAAAGTGTTAAAGATAGAATTCATATTCGAGTATACACGATTAACAAAGAAAAGGTAGCCCATTTTAGCCAGTTTATTTCAGTAAAAGCCGAAAAATTCTCAAGAAAATTTCAGGCTCAATCTTGGTAAAAGTTAAGAAAATTGAAGCTCAAGCAAAATGATGGCTTCCATATAAACATATATTAATTCCCTGTCGTATTTTGACGTCGTTCTTATTCTTTTGGTTTAGTAAGCAAAATTGTCGTAGGCTGGTGAGATTTATTTTCTTCAGGCCAAATTGATGTTTGGGAATTTTGTATTACTACTTAAAACTTTTAGGACTCGTTTATCGTTTTATTCTGTTTATTGTTGTAATGGTCCAGAGGTAGGGGATGGGTTTAACCTCGCAAAATATGTCAAAACATGTCCATGGACTGTTATCTAAAGCCATCTTTCAAAAGTTTTTATATTCTACTGTAAATCTTCTTAATGGGCCAATTTAAGGCCAATTTGTATTCTACTTCGTTTATATGTCATTGGCTTTTTTTACTTGTTTAATATGCCTATCTGCCATTACGTATGACTCCCTCTTTGAGACCGAATAATAGCAGCTGGTAGTTTAGTATTTTCACTTTCGTTTTGTATGTGAAACACTTATTTGAAAAGAAAGCAGGTACTGTATGACTTGGCATTCATAAAGGACCTGCTGCTTTCGTTTCAAATTCATGTTTCATAAATCGACGATGCTTAGTCTTTGTGATGCATTCCTTTATTTTTAAGAATTACTAATCTTTCGCTGATCCTAACACTATTTTGAAAGTACTCTTAAGTATCAAAGGTATAGCTTGGCTTGAAAATCAAAGGACCATGTTGCACTATTTGTTGATGTCTTACTTCACCCAGCCACCAAAACATGTTTAGATAAAAATCATGTTCCAGATGATAAAATCAAAAGTTTTTCAATTAGACATTTTTTATAAGAAACTAGTTTATACTAAAGTAGTACTCAGCTGCTCAAAAAGTTAAGAAAGTTCAGTACTAGAGTTTTGAGACTTAGGAAAGTTTTTTTGGTTATGCATTTAAAATTAGATATATTTGTGTACAAAATGTCATATATGTGATATTGGCTACCCTCTAAAAGTATAACTTCTGTCATTTACTAACATTTATTATCATTTCACGTTTACATGGAGCTTTTCACTTTCCATTAATGTCCATGCACAAATATTTTTGGAACTCAAAAATTTTTCTAAGAAAATCTTAAGAAAATTTTGATACTGGAATCATGGACAAGTTAAGAAAGTTTCAGAACTAGGCCAAAAAAGACATTCTTATATAAAAAAGTGTGAACTACAAGAGCTGTAGAAAGAGACCTCAGAGAGACCCCTTCCTACTTCTACCAAAAATTTTTCAAGATTTGCCTTTCAGAATGAGCTTTTATTCACTTTGTTAATATTAATAAAAAATCTTTTTCTACACAAGGTGCTCCAATATTACAGTATAACTTATATAAAGCAGTTTAAAATGCAAATGTTTAGTGAGCGTATTTATAAAAGTATAAACTTTCCACTACACAGTTCTTTTTACTTGTATAAAGTTTATAACTATTTATAGTTTATAGTTCAACAATTATTAACTGAGGATGTGATAAGTTAGTCCCGAAACGTCTTAATAATGGCAGTGTCACAATTATTAGTCTTATAACGGTAGTGTCACAATAGTTATGGTAGTGTCGCAATAAAGCTGGAATTATCAAAAAAGGAAATCAAACGAAATTCTAAGTCTTTGTTCTCGAACTAGCTTCATAATTTTCCTCGTTGTGGTTATCACTCTTAAATTTGTATTGAAGCTGCGGTTTCCAACTGATTTCTCAATTACAAGGAAAGAGCTAAGAAACTATAGACATTGCAAATTGAAATCGTTGCCTCGTTCAACGTAAAACTGTACCAAAACAAGGTGAGTATGACATTGCTTAAGAATTTAAATCGTAATAATGCATATTGTTTGTTATAGGACAAATAGTCTGCTATATTGACATTCTGCGAGCGCTTTCACAGCAATTTAGTTCAGTAAATTAAGACACTTTAGAACTAAAATGCGGCAAAAAATTAAGAAACTTTTAGTACTAGGCCTTGAGCTAGGTTTCTTTTAAAATAACGTGTGTCATGCATGCAACTTCCCTCGAAAATTTTAACGGTTATTGCTAGCCAGTGGTGTCGTCCTATAACTGTAACAATGGGGGCTGTGTTGTAGAAAAGATATAGATCACTCCTTGGACGACACCCATTTTTGCATTTTTGAAGCTAATGTTCTAGTTGCTACTGCAAATGTAACAATATAAGTAGTAGGAGGAAGCCAACATAGGCAGGGGCGGATCCAGGGTTTGAGTTTGGAGAGGGCCATTTACGAAGGAAAAGGGGGCCTGGAAAATTTTCGTAGACACGCCCTTCAAAGTCTCACAGAACGTGGGCAACGCCCCTTTTCTACCAAAAAATTTCATAAGGTTTACCCACTCTCAGAACACTAGAAAATTAAAAAACTTCAGTACTGAGACAAACATCCAAGCGAAGTAACAAAATAATTATATTGACAGAGGATG
>WIPJ01000376.1:1864979-1902784 GCA_018155075.1 Cassiopea andromeda
TTAAATCATGGCCTAGGAATTTTGTTGTTGTTGATAGCATAGGGTCTCTCTCAGTCTCTCAGACAAAGACAATTTGAGAAAGTTTCTAGTACAAAAGTATACGCGGAAATAGTTCATGTGAGTTAACATTCCTACTAAAATTGACTTAGTAACATTTGTTCCAGGTCTTTAGGATGCACATTAATGGAAGTGGGTTTCAGACAATAGCAGACACAAGCCTTCAAACACCGGAGACTGTGCAATTAGACACTGCTACTGGACTTCTGTATATTACAGATTATAATTACGAAAAGATTGAAGTTATGAAGATGGATGGCTCAATGCGAATGGATTTGATAACAACTGATATAAAAAATCCAAGAGATTTGGTGTTATACCACGAAAAAGGGTAATAAGACGATTTCAGCTTTATGCTTCTTGATATGGGTGGAATAATGCAACGAGATTGACGTTATCAGATCGTTGCATAAACAATATGACAGAGAGTTTATGTCTCCTAACGTAATTCAGGTGTTCGTGTTTAGGGATAGCGCTACTGGAGGAGCTTGGGAGCTGTAGCCTGCTCACGATCTTATCGAGCCCCGTCAGCACATAAACTTTTATGCACTGTTGGTACTTTCATAACCATGGGCGGACTGGCCGATTGGGACTTTCGGACAAGTGCCCGAAAGATCGGCTGGATGTAGTGGAGACAACATTCAATTCTGAACATTGAGAACTTTGCACTGCATATTTGAATGAACTGCCATTAAAACTGAAGATGTATCAGAAGTTTGCAGCTTTTGTGAATATATCTGTCCACTGATTTACGTTTTTATGGACAGGGTTAGTTAATCTGTCCCGGGGTCAAAAAATTAAGCCAGTCCACCTCTGTTCTTGACCTCAATGGCCTTTTGTAGTTTTTTCGCCAATACGACATTCGATGTCTGCTAAAATTCTGTAGCTTCGCTCACTGCCCTAGCCCTCCTCCTTGAGCTCTAGCCCCCTTCTTCACCATTTCTTATCTGACGTCACCACTGTTTCTGTTCATCTAAAAGTTTTAGCCAGCGTACAAAACTACCTTTTGCAAGCTTGAAAAGATGATAGACATAAAATTCCCTACTGTTTGTGCTACATGCATAGTCAGGGACTAAATTTAAAAGGGAGTCTGGGGTGAGTCACTCCCCTCCCCAACCTTGAATATTTTCCGCTTCGCAGGGCAAAAACGGTAGTGCAATGTACTTCTGCAGGACAACTTACTGGATCCAGGACCATTGGTGAACTACTGTTACTACAAAAAGGGTCTCAAACAAAAGTTATTCCCAAGGCAACCTCTGACACCCCAATATTTATTGAAGTTACATCCCTGTGCCTAGCTTTATTTGAATATTGAATTGCTGCTGAGGCACATTGAAGTGCAGTACTTTAGACAGTAAATATGCAAAACATTGAACTTTTTAAAACATTGAACTTTTTTCTTTTCCACGACCAGCACAATTAAAGCTGTAATTAGCTTAAAGTAAACATCTTTTGTCATTCATCAACAATAAGATCATGAAGCTTTTGAATATATGTGAGAAATTAAAATTTGCTTCCTCCATTGCTTCCGAAGAAAGTGATTAAGAATTTTACGCGATATAAGCTTTCCCTTCGGCCTTGCTTAACGATAATCATTAAAATCTCTTGCCTTTCTTTTTATAGGATTATGTTCTATAGTGATTGGCATCATTCAAATCCGAAAATTGAGTCTATGTACATGGACGGCACAAACAGAAAGTACATTATTTCATCCGATGTTTCAGCACCAAGTGGCCTTGCTATCGACAAAATTGAGCAACGGCTCTACTGGTGCGATATGCATTTAGATACAATTGAATCTTCTAACTTGGATGGTACAAACAGGCGTGTTCTTTTTGATCATTATAACTATGACCCGAATATCCCTTTAGAATCTGTTACCGGTGAGATTCAACTACCATATGGCCTAACACTTCATCAAGATAAGGTATTTTGGACTGACTGGCAAAGACGCGCGGTGTATTCAGCAGATAAAAGAATTGGAAGTACGATAAACTACATAACAAGAGTTTCCCAGAAGCCTATGCAAGTTCATGCATATTCGAAGAAGTTGCTCAAAGGTTAGCTTTACATCCTGATATAGATAAGAAACTGAGGAATTTGCCATTAGATTTTTTCTTCAAAATAATAATCCTCTTTCTAGTATTGCAACCAGTTTTCTTCAGGGTTAAACCTTTTTCTGAATGCCCAGCTGTCTCAAACGCAGAATGTTTGCTAACTTGACTTCACATCTAACAGATGCAAAATACTGATTAATGTCTTCTATAGAATAATGTAGTTGTGAAGCAGTAAATAATGTAGTTGTGAAGCAGAAGCGGACATTGAAGAATTGTGACAAAGTTGTATAATTAATGGTTATAATTAATGGTTCTCGTATTGCATTAATGGACAACATTCAAGAGGTTTATTCCCCCTCACCCGCTCCCAAACAATATGTGCTGAAGTGTCCACCACTGTTGTGAAGTTTAAGAGATTAATTTTGCTGTAAGTAATCGTCCACAAATATTTAATTTATGGTATACAGCAGTCTCAAGATGGTTATCATTTTACAGAATACAGGAAGCTATACTTCTTTGCACGTGCCAAAAAAGATTTGACATCAGCACAGACGCATACTTGCTTCACCAAAAACTGCACAGGAGTTTTCTCAAGCGAACCACAACAGTGTCCGGTTGGTTATAATCAGACAGGGTTCAAGGAAGTTTGTGCAAACTGTTCAACACCATTCGGAGTTAGCAACCTTCGATGTGAATGCAAGAATTGGATGTCATGTGCTCATCGCGCGTATTCAGAACTTAATTGCCCAAGTGCAAGTCCTTTTATGCAATTTAGGGTTAGAGAATGTACCCAAGGTATGACCTCTTCCTTGAATAGAAATAACTCGACAGTTTTTAATGGAATCTTGAGCTCTACTGTATAGATTCCAGAGCGCCCTGATTCTAACTGTTGATGTGTACTCCCGCAGGCTCAAATCTAAAATTGAAATAACGTTGCCAGTTGAAGTCATTAGCGATAATTTAGGGCTCTCTTATACACAAATTCTCTTCCAAGTTGTAATACTCCTAGAATCAAAGCAGACAGAAGAGTGCCTGATTAGCATCAAATGCTAATTAGACTGCTGCAGCCACCCGTAAGGCTTGCTTTGCCCATTTAGTACTACCCACAGCTCTGAATAATCTTATTGTTTTCTACAAAGCAAATCCCTCAGTTAGAACTCTCCCCAACTGTTGAATCTTTCTCTTAAAGCGTTTTCTTGGAGGATTTTACTAGGAATACGAACCCTTTTTAAAAATTCAAGATATGACCTTTTTTAGAGTAGTTGAAGTTTTATATTGTTATCAGAGAAAATGCCTGTATTAGGCAGCAATGACACTCATATTTTGCTTTTACAGTCGTTAATCCTGGACACTGTCCAAACACAAACTGTCCCAATGAATCACAGCCTAATTGTACTGCTGATGGGGATTGTCTAGATACGCAGAAATGTTGCAACACATCATGTGGAATGAAATGCTTGTCAAGTTCCACCACTCCAGGTAAATGTTGAATCACTGCTTGTTCTCACTTCTAGTCTATGTGTCATGGCCTGTTGGATACGTGAAAGGTAGCAACGTGTAGTACTCTAAAGCCCCGAATAAACCTACTCCCTGCTTATTAATTTTTTTGAAAAAGTCCACACACGACTTTCCTGTTTCACCTCCGTTTATTAGTTATGGGTCTATAACTCCATTGAGTATTTGGGAACGTGAGAATTTTTTTCATTTTGCTTGCAATTCAATCGACTTGTGGAACACAACCATAGTTATTGATTATTTGAGATGTTTTCTACCCATCCCATTTGTTTAGCCCCCCTGATTTGGGGGTTTTTAGGAAATTTTCAACCCCCTTACTATTCCCCTGTTTATTTAGAACTTTAGCGTACTCACCATGTATACTAGCTTCTTTCGCTGAAGTCTAGCTAGCATTCTTCTACTCTCAGAAGGAATTCTGCCATTTGGTTTAATGACAATTTTTGTAAATTCAATAGTGAAACATCCGTGCCAAATAAACAATGGTGGATGCAGTCATTTCTGTCTCAGAGTTCCAAATAGTTTCAGTTGCCGCTGCCCAGGAAACATGATCCTGCAGCCTGCAGATAATAAAACATGCATTCTAAAAACAGGTATGCCGTGTCTTAAGGGAACAATTTTATCAGTTCTTATTGTCAGAAGACTTTCAATGTATAGAGTTGTATTTGTCTGTTTTCCACATGAGCCTTAATGTGTAAATCTCCATTGCCAGCAATTTAAGACCAATATGCTCGTAGGCAAATGGCAGTGTGTGACTTCTTCATTCAAAATATTGTTACTATGACAATTGTTCATACCCTTTGATAATCAGGGCCTTCAAGCTCAAAGGAAACTTAGATAGTTTAAAGACATACAGACTTTAGCCGAAGCATCAATTTTTTCTATAATAACACAGAAAGAATAGTTGTTTGGAACGAAATCATATGTTTATGTATTGAGTTACTGACTTCAATCTCGTTTCTTACTAAGAAGTAATATGTAATGTTTCCTTGCAGGCCTTTGCGCTGTGAAAAAGCCATGCCTTAATAGTGGAATTTGCAGAGATGCTGGCAGTACAGCATACAACTGCAGTTGCAAGAATGGATTCTTTGGTAGAAACTGTGAAAAATGCCCTGAATGCCCATACAATTCCACATGCACTAAAATAGGTAACACGACTAAATGTACATGTATTTCAAATGTTTGTCAAAATAATGGAAGCTGCACATTCTTTCAAAACAGGACTGTTTGTCATTGCCCTCCCGGATTCACAGGTGCCAAATGTGAAATTGATGCTCAGCGTTGCCCAAATAGTTTCTGTACTTGGCGTGGAAATTGCTACATAAAAGATGGTGCATATAGCTGTAACTGCTATGGCAATTATAGTGGAAGACAATGTGAGGTTTTCACTCCATGTGTTGCAAAAGAATGCAAAAACAACGGTACATGTCTTGCTTTAAATGGTAAAGCGGTTTGCAACTGTACTAAAAAATTTGCAGGGGCACAATGTGATATCTTCAAGCCATGTGTACCAAATCCGTGTGCAAACGGAGGCATCTGCTCCCGCGCTGGCCCAGGCATTTCCTGTACATGTAAACCTGGGTATACCGGAGAAAAATGTCGGACTAGGCTAGTTTGCTATTCAAATCCATGCCTAAACAATGGAACATGCTATAGTTCTGGGGGGAAAGCATCTTGCCATTGCAGAGCAGGATACACTGGTGATCGCTGTCAAACATACAACCCATGCACGTTAAACCCTTGCAAGAATGGCGCAAATTGTTCCACTGATGGTGGCATGATCAGCTGCCACTGTTTGCCAGAGTTCACTGGAAGGTATTGTGAGACAAAAATAATTTGTCCTTCAGACTTTTGCAGAAATGGAGGCACTTGCCAAATTTTGAATTACACGCAGAAGTGTAGTTGCTCTGACTTGTACGTTGGAGTTCACTGTGAAACTCATAAAATGTGTTCTCCAAATCCCTGCGTGAATGGTGGTAATTGTTCTGGTACTGGTGCTAGTTCCTACAGTTGCTCTTGCCCAAAAGGCTACACTGGTATGAACTGCCAATTTGTGAACAGGTGCTTATCAAATCCATGCAAAAATGGAGGATCATGTGCAAACCTTAATTCGGGTAACTTGTTTTTATCTTCTAAACGTCGATATGAGGCGGAAACATATTTTCACAAATGCACGAAATAACTTAAAATTACGCATTACAAGCACTTGTAAGCCAGATAATGAGCTGATGCTTTGACCAAGCACAACTTTCTTTGATTTGCTTAAAAATTTAATACTAAAGTTCAAAAAGCACTTCTGTGTAGGCTTATTGATTTCTGCATTAGCTCTCCAAGTACGATTTCGAAACATGTTTTACTGATCAACGCTTTTTGAGTGAAATTGATTGCCATGAGTAGGGAAATTTATTGTTATGTCTTTTATACCTAGGAACTGGGTACAAATGTAATTGTACAATAGATTATGCTGGAAAAGACTGCGAAATCCTGAATATTTGTGCGAGTAATCCTTGCTTGAATCTTGGCACATGTCAGATTGGAGAGGGAGGTTACACTTGCAAATGTGTCGCAGGGTAGGGCTAATCTAAATTGTATCATACTCTGCAGAATATTTATATTTCTTATTATCCTTCAGTTTAATGAGTATTTCCTATTTATTTTTTCAGGAAGTCAAATATACATTGGGTTAAAGTTAAATGAACGTACAATCTTTTGTTAGTAAAATGAAATTTGCATTGCCTGATCCTATTTTTAAGCATTGCTGGATTAAACACTTTTAAGAACTAGATTATGGAAGAAAACATAGCTTCTTACTGGATAAGCGAAGAAACTAACTAATCTATTTTTTACAAAACAAACAGGTATAAAGGGAGGAATTGCGCTACAAGAGACTACTGTGCATCTTCTGGTTGTCGCCAGAGTAATTTATGCGTAAATGGACAAACTGGATATACATGTCTATGTGATGTAGGGTATACTGGACAATATTGTGATAAACCAATTGACCGATGTGCAGCAGGAAATATCTGCAAGAATAACGGAGTTTGCACTAGCACACTACAAAAGGCGATTTGCACTTGTGCTAACTATTATGGTGGAGCAACGTGTGAGGTGTATTATGGTATGAATTTTTTTGGATATACTTATCAAGGTTGTTAGAAAATTGCTCCATTTGAACATGACTTAAGTGCCAAAGCCTGTTTTAAACTGTCCACGCCGTGACAGGTCTTAAGATCTTTTTATTTTTCGCTCGAATAGCTAAAATTCCATCTTTTGTCATCATGGTATCAAAAATAGGGAGGTCTAGAGTTTCACCCATTGTCGTCATCGTACACTCTTGTCAAAGTTGCGTCCCTACATTAGAAATATCTAATTAGCGAGTCGTTAAAAAGCCACTTCATGTCAAGTTAAGAATGAGAATGAATAGAAAATGGAAACTAGAGGCAGCAATTTGGTCTCTTTGTCTGTAAGCTCTAGTGAAGTTTGCAGAATATCTATGTCAGGCACGCTGGAACGATATTGAGGCGTGGGAGCCAACAGGAGCAAAAGGGCACCGACTTGCATGGGCACCTATTTGGGACACCGCCTATCATAGGCACACACCTATTTGGAACCCAAGGCAACTGTATGCGATAATTTCATTCCATCCTTTAGTGTGGCCTATATTTCACTGAAATATAAAATTTGCTTTATCTTCCAATCATATTTTGCTTGTTTATATAGCTTATTTGATTTCCTTTGTATCATATCCATGTCCAAAAAGGATTCTACTGCATTTCAAAAAGAGCACTTTTGCTTCTCCTGCTCCCCTAATTGAAAGGCAAGAGGGACACTTGCTCCCCTCTACCCTCCTCTCCGGCGTGCCTGATCTATGTCATGTCTTAGCAAAGAAACACAGGGAAAATGGATGGTGAACATGAAACCAATGTTATGAGATACGGATTCAGGTACTCCCATGGCGTTATATCCCATGGATAATTAGTTAGCTCAGTTGATTATATGGGCTGCATACCAACCACGTAACTGAAGCCAATATCCAGCCGGACAAAACCTGCCTGTGTAGTTGCTTTTGTGGGGCGAGAGCCATATTTTGTTAGGTAAATCTCCAGGTTGATAATTCTGTTGGGAGAGCAAGCCCACGCAAAATTTTTCGTTAGGGAACAGTGCCCCCCAGGTACGTGCCTGCTGCATAGAAAAAAGCGTATAATATATGTGTTTGATTTGGGGGATATCTATCAAAACTGATGGGTTTTCTATCTACAATTTTGCAGCTTTGAAATTTCATGACTATTGCTTTACAGGTGAAATTGTCATGGAAGTGAGTTTGAATGTCACCTCCTCTTCTAATGTAAGTAAATTCCACCAAAGTAACATGGAAATACTTGTGAAATATGCCAACTCTTGTTCCACGAGCTTTTTGTAGATATTATTTCTGATTCTTGGCTGCTTTCGATAGAGTCATTGCTTTTAAACTTGTTAGCATTTGAATTGAGCAGATTTAGGTGTGCCAGCAGCAAATCATGGCCATGCCCTGTTTAGCACCACGCCCTTTTATGGCCGCACCTATTGGCGGCAAAACAGTGGCCATCTTGCTTTTTCATGTAATAACTGTTGAATTTTGAAGCAACTGATGTCAAACGCATACTGCCAACGCTTTGACGATAGAAGTCTACTTCAAGAGATTCTCTGACCTACTTTTTTCGAAAAAACAGATTGAAGAAATGGGTATTTTGCCCCTTCTCCCCCATTCACTAAAGCAGCCCCTGTTCTAGCACCCCTGAGTAGGTTTCTCTATGCTCAATGCTGATGTTCAGAGTACTAAATGATATACTTTTACAAAGATATTAGCGTTATTGCAGGCTCACTGAAGTACTGGGATATGGATATTTTTGAGTTCTACTACAGGCCGATTGATTCAGGACTTTATATATTTTTGTAGAACTTGTGATCATCTACCAGTTTTTAAAAATTTGTTTCATTTTGTAGTAGATCTATTGCACTTATAGTCCATCAGTTTGTTTGATTTTTTTAAAAAACCAACCACATATAGAAAGAAGATAGTTATAAGAGAACTCTTAATTGCTAGGTTACAACAGAAGCTATAAAATCTACCATTGCGAAAGAGTATACTAACTTCTGCAGAACTGTTGACTGCGCAGCAAGTTTAAAAGTAAAGAGAAGGAAAAGGTGATTAATATTTCTTTCCTTATTAATTGCTGATGTGCTCAACATTTTCACGTGCATGCAACAGTGTTTAAGGAGTTAGAACACATTTTTCGTATTTAACAAGATTTCTTCATAGGTGTTGAAGAAGAAATAGAAAATTTTTACAAATGTAGTTTTCACTTATTTGACTACAAAAATTACTTTCTATGTGAATGCTCAGAATTTTGTGCTTGAATAATAACTTTGAATTATAAGAGCTGGAATACCACTGGTTTGTAAAATACTGTCTCGAAATGTTCCATGCAACGGCCTCTCTTGCATGCAAAATAGTTCAATCCTCAATACACTACGTTACACCTCCAATTAAGACTAACGCACGCTGTGAGCTTCTTTATGACTGACCTTCTTTCATATCAGCATAAGGTTCATTCAATTGGCAGAAAAATGGCAGAAATTTGATCTCGCTCCCCCATCGTACGCACATGTACGCTTGCTACGACCCCTCTCACTGTGTACGTACTCTTACCCATCTGACCCCCCTCCCCCATTCTAGCTGGAATGTTTTTAAATATTCAATCCATAATTCCATGGAGACAAAGATTATAAAACATTTGAGAGAGAGGAAAATGATTAAAGCAAATGTTATATAAAGTAGTAATCAAAGTCAACGCCCAAGACAACGATATTTGATAGAAGTAGCTACTTTGCATATGAAAATGTTACAAAATACGCGCAGAAAGCGACTTTTTTGCGTACATGCCTAGATTTGTCAGCCCCTCCCCCTTGTACGCATGGCGTACGCTTTTGCTCGACCCCCCTCCCCCTTCGTGCGTACGTATTAATTGAATGATCCTCATACAGGGCCCGTAAAAGTAACAGCTCGATGGCTGTGAGCTGGAGGGATGTTTTGCTTGCTTGTGTCATTGTTCGTAGAAGGCTTTTAAATTCCACACAAAAAATGTAGTTTGAAGGAAAATGTGCAGGCAATATGACATTCGATTGAAGACGACTTCTCTGTGGTTCAAGCGTAGCATGGAAAATGTATGCTTAGGTGTATGATTAAACTATGTGCAAGTAGAATATATACAATTTTCTCAAAAATGGAGCATTGTTTTGCTTCTACAAAATGAAGACGGTGACAATTTGGCAGCCGAAGAATGTTGGAGTTTTTTTTGGATTCTGTTAGTATGTTATGATACAAACCAAACAGAACTTTCTAATGATTTGCAATTATCTATAGATAAATTGAAGAACAAGGTTCACGACGATAATCATAGCCAATTTCAGTTTACATTTTCATATATGAATCAGAGACTGTCATTGATGTTGACAGACCCATTAGACACTGAGAGACTCTACCAGTGGCACAATTACCATTGACATATCCTTTATACACTACCATTGTGACAATAAGACATTTCGGAGCATGCTTGCCCCATCATCAGGTAAATATGAAATCAAAAGTGAGGGTTATATATAGCCTAAGTGGGAAATATTGGAACGATAGGGTGTAAACATGCAGAAAAAACTGGGCATGTGAAGTTTTCGTAAATACTGTTACAAATTAGTTACTCAGTAAATATTTTTGCAATTTTTAAAGGGATTCCTTCAATGCAGTAGTGCTTACTTCAAAGGACGTAATGATACCTAGTGGCTACCCAAAAATGGTCACGAAGTCCAGAGTTGAGTTGCAATATGCCATCATCATAAGCGCTGCCGGGAAATCATCTACTCTGCCTGAAGCTCTTTTGTACAGTGGATTTGAAGCAATAAAGGATGGATTTTCAAAGTCATTAAATGCCACAGTTGCTGGCTATCAAATTGTCAAGAAGCCAAGTATCGGGAAAAGAACAGGGAATAATAACTCATCAAGTAAGGGTGGTTTAGCTGCTGGCCTCGTCGTCTTAGCTCTGGTCTTGATTTTTGCTGTTGTTATCGCAGTGTATGTTGTACGAAAGAGAAGGTAAGACTTGTTTACTGGTATCAGTCAATAATGTTTTGTTCTTCGTATGATATTGAAAGTACTTTTAAATTATCAAATGAAATGAGGCTTTCCACCAGGGTCCGACAGAATTTTTTGCTGCTTGTTGTCGCAGCCTTTTCTGCCTGCACCCACCTGCACAGATATATTGATGGAGTTACATTGTAACATAATTTTACAATTCAACTTATATTAATTAGTGGGTAAGCATTAAAGAAATGAAATTGAATTGAAATGAAACATAAGCAAGTAATCATTGCTGGTGTGAGCTACCTGCAAGGACTGAACCTGCCCGTGGTGCCCTTGTCTTCATCGGACCTTGTTTCCACATTAAGATACTCATTATCACCTTCAGTATTACAGTATTATTGATGTATCATCTTAGTTATAAACTGGAATCTAAGTGTAAATAGTAACAACGAATTCCAAGCTAATTTATTTGCTACAATGGCGGAAATAGTTATCCGGCAGGAGTCTTTCGGTTTGCTGGAACAGTTATTGCTGTTTTATGATAAATTTGGAATGTGCCACCCACTACTTTCCCTGAATCCTACAATTTGTCATCTTTTAAATCTAACATCAACAAGCTTGATCTTGTCTCCCTTTCTACTTAAACTTCCCCTCATTTTCTTAGCTTTTCCTTTGTCGGGGCTTTGTTATAGGCCCTACGGCCTTTTCCCGGCATCACTTACTAAAAACAAAAGCTACGATGTAGATTCCTGGCATAGCCCGTTACTGCTTTTAAATAAATTGTTTACCAAATTTATTATTGCTATGCAGATCTGATTTTCTGAAATTTTGTTTCTCTTTTACAATGAATTCCAGGAGAGAAAAGGAAGCAGAGACAAATTTCAACCGATTTGATAATGTTATGTATCAATCCAATTCTGAATTGCAAAACAAAAAAGCACCAGATGTTATGATCAATCGACGAACTGATGATGGGGATGCTCGTGACAAAAAACAACTAAAGTTCAGCAATGTTGTTTACGATGCAAGAAAAAGCTATTCTGAAATGGAAAACGTTGACCTTGGTGCAGCATTGGATCTTCCAGTGGGCAATAATACTGTTGAAGTTGATATGAAAGATGGAATGGTTGGTATGGTAAACCCGTACATGGAGGCTGTAGAGAGTGACAGAAAGTCTTATCCCCTTAACAAGACAGATTCAGCCACCATTTCGTCTTCCACGAATTTAAAGGCTACTGTACTAGCATCGCTGGACGATGATAGTGCCGTACAATTTGGACGTGGGTCTATGGTGAGTGGCAGGTCGTTTAACCGTGGCGATGAAAATCCGATGGTTGTTAAGGTTCAGTCAGTAGGTGACGACTCAATTGATGGTCAAAGTGGTTTTGCAAATCCAGGTGCTGCAGTTGATGATTACATATTTTCCGAAGATGATACGCGCGAAGCTATGGATGTTGAGGCGCTTGAATCCCGCGGGAGAATGTACGAGCATGTAAGTGGTCCAGAATTAAATGCAAACAAGCCAAGTCGTGATAAATCGTTTCCCACTCGCTGGGATAAACCAAACCAAGAGAGTAGTGCCTGAACTTTTGATTGTGAATAGCATTATCATGGTTTTGAATATCTTCCTTTTTTAGTTGATAAAGGTACTACCAGTGGTGTAGAAGAGGGGGACGGGGGCGCAGTTTCCCTAGCTGTGACTTGAGGGGGCTCTGTAAATTTTTTCAAAGTAGAAACATAAAAGAATCAATATTCTGCTGTAGAAAGCTATTTTAGATTCAAAGAGCGGTCGAGAAATTGTTACTTTACAAAATGTAGGGTCTAAAAATGCTTTGTTTTTTGGATGACGTCATCGTTTTCTTATATAACTGTGTGGATTAACTTCAAAGTTTCTTATGAAGATATATATACAAGAAAAGAGCCCCCCCCCCTAGCTATCAATGGAGCTCCCCTAGCTATCGATTTACTTCTACAACACTGGGTACTACATGGTAGCAGCTTAATATGTATATATTGCTATGTAGATTGCTCATTGAGGAATATAAGACCCAGAGGCATCGTGGTACTTGTAGAGTCGGGGGGGGGGCCAAGTTCACAAATTTTCCGATAAAATTCGTTACCTTCATCTTTACCAAAAGCAAAAGTCCGAACATTTTCCTATGAAGCGTTAAAATTCCCAAAAATCTGACGATTTCGAAAAAGTCTGGGGAGTCATGGCCCCCCTGCGCTCCTTCCCGACCACGGTGCCCCTAATAGGACCCTTCTGTGCTTTATCTAGGGTGTTATCGGTGATCACTGTAGGATGGTATTGATAATTTTCGGTGTGTTTATGAAACACTGACGTATGTATATTTATTTAGTTACTCGCGTTTTAGCTTTGAATCCTTGTTAATTAAAAGTCCCTTGTACAACAAGTTAAATATGAGTGGTCTCTTTTAACAGTATCACTGTAATACGATGTTTTTCTACGGATTTTTACATCATTTGCCTTTTCAAAAGTGCAAAAATCTTTGTCTTGAAAGAAAGGAATTCTTCAAATTGTGCCTAATTTTCTATAGTATCAAATCATCTTGGAAACTTAAGGTCTAAGGCTTATGGTTTTTACCAACAATTATATTTGTTAGCCAAGGAACGCGATTGACTAAGTGCATAGTTCGTAGAGAAGTTGAGTGCCTATCACTCGTGCGATATGATTAGATTTATAATCACGTATTCTTAGTTAGCCCCTGCTCAAGCCTGTCAGACTTTTAAGGCCCATCTCCACTTAATTCGGATTTCGGATGCGAACTCATTGTTCTCTGTTTTCATCCGAACGTTCGTATCCGAAATTAATGCATTCGGATGCTTTGTTTTCACCGAACGTTAGCATGCGAACCAGAAGCTCCCGGATACAATCAGCCAATCAAGATTCAACTCCCATTGACTCAAGACACGCATGGTTGTTCGAAACAATAGGCTATTACTTTTAATAACTATAGACTTCGTCCGACCAGCTTTTTCAGTGTGTATCAGAATCGGAGTTCGCAATTCGTTTTGCGATCTGCGAAGTCCGAAATTCGAATTAAGTGGAGATAGGCCTTTAGAAGCAGATGATAATAGCACACAAGTATGCAATGGAAAATATTATGATAATGAATGGGTTATGCAGTTTTGTAGTTTTCATTGTAAAATATTCGATTTTTAAATGATCAGTTTGCACTTACTTTTGATGTATGAATCATTTTAGTGAAAATCAATTCCTCTTTGATGTTTCTGGCATATGTTCGGGTCAATTCTTCCAGCAGACATATGATATAGATTTACTTGTCAATAATTGGTCTTACTTGTTCTCTTTTCTCATAGAAAAAATTGAATAATTTTTTTGTACAATTGGAGAGAATCTAGCTAGTAAAATAAATGCAGTTCCAAACCCTCTTCTCTCTGGTGAAGCTACTGAAAACAATAACAGTGTTAAGTTTCAATTCGGCTCAATTATAGTAAAAGAGATCAGAGATACAATAAGCCATTTTCATGATGACGTAACACGCCTTTGGGGAAGAATCAAAAAGAGGCTATTGATGTTCCAACTAGACAGTACCAACAGAGCACTATACGTGAGATGCCAAACATTTTCAAAACATGCTTATTTTCACGTGCAGCTTTGAAGAAAATAAATGAAAGAGATGATCCAGCATAGCTCATTAAGCTAGCCATGCCTTTTATTGAAAGGTCATTGGCTTCTCCATTTAACACGTCAATTGAAACAAGCCAGTTTCCAGACCTGTGGAAATTTGCCTGGGTTACACCAATCCTTAAGGAAGGTGATAGGGCTGGAATGTTTAATTATCGCCCAATTTCCCTTCGACCAGTCATCGCAAGGCTCTTTTACAAGCTTATCGCCAACCAACTATACCAGCACATGAAGGATAATGGTTATTTCTCTTCTGAGCAATGAGGGTTTTTGCGCTTCTATTCTACTGTAACGAGTTTAATGAAGAGCGCTGATGACTTGTATAATGGGATGTATCTAGGAAAGTTAATAGGAGTAGTCTTCATTGACCTGGAAAGGCCTTCGACACTGTCGATCATGATATCCTTTGCCAAAAGCTGGAATACTATGGTATTCAAGGTCGGGATTTAGCGTGGTTTAAATCCTACCTCTCCAATCGTAAACAATTTACTAGGGTTAATGGTGTTGACTTTTCAATCCAAGAAATGAAGATTGGTGTACCTCAGGGCTCATGTCTTATACCTCTTTTATTTCTTATTTACATCAATGATCTACTAAGGGCTGTTCAAATTTCAAGGATGTCCATGTTTGCTGATGATACGTGCCTTTACCACCAGTCTAGTAATATCTCTCTGCTAAATGAGGCCATCAATGAAAACCTTACGCATCTTGATAACTGGCTACAGGGCAACAAGCTTTCACTTAATGTCATGAAAACTCATTCCATGCTTAGTTCTACAAAACCTAAGCGTAAGGCCCTAAAAGCAAAAATGAATCTTCAAGGTTAAAGATTCAGGTAGATGAACTTGAAGTTATTCAAAAAACTAATATCTTGTTGTTCAGATAGATTGTTCCCTGGATTGGAAGGAGCATATTAAGATAACTTCGTCTAAGGTCTCAAAAGCGTTTGGGTTTTAAAGCACGCTAAGCCCTTTCTACCAGAAGAGACACTTAAGACCATACACACAGGGATTATGAGCCACATTTTTGTTACTGTTGTTGAGTCTGAGGGTGTTCTGGTGTCACTGAGATTAATCAGTTGCAAAAGTAGCAGAACCGTGCAGCCCGAATTGTAACTGGTAATAGCTTTGACGCCCCTTGCCAGCCGCTTATTAAAGCACTTGGCTAGAAGACCATAGGTGAGACTACTATAATGCTTTATAAATTCCTCACTGAATTAGCCCCTCAAGATATATGTAATCTGTTCACCAGAGCATCCCAGCTAGCGTCAAGTTGCTTAAGAAGCAAATTACTGATTTGAGACTATCTAAGCAAAGCTCGAAAACTGGCAAAAATGTTTCTCATTCAGAGGTGCTAAGACTTGGAATGGCTTCTCTGTTGAAGGAAAGCTGGCATCATCCCTGATTATTTTTAAAAATGTATATAGCATATAGTCATTTTAAACCTTGATTGTCCTTTTTTTGATGCAGCATTTTTTATCGTTAATATCCATATTAGTTACTAGGGGCGTTTTTAGTATTTTAGAAAGTTTGATTTTTGATTGACGTTTTTAGGACCGTTCTAGGTTCACTTTATTTGATTTTAGATATTGTATGTTAATTTCTTAATCTATGTTATGGAGGACCCCTTGAAAACCAGCACTGCTGAAGGGCCATCCTTGTAAAATATTTGAAATGAATGAAATTAAATTTACTTTTGACAATATCTTGCACTATAAATATTAGTATTCATTTTGTACCTAAATCTACTGACCGGGGCTAGAGTTTTTCAAACCGTTAGGATAAAGTGCCCAAGGACATCAGACTCCTTATGCTTATTTGCTTACTTGGTTACCAATAATTACATGTGGTTGCACTGCTTTCATATCTTCGAAATAAGCATCTTATGAAGGTCATAAATGCGTAAGTGCATACGTAGATACAGGACTACTTATTTCTTTCCATTTGATACAAAGAAAGTAATGTAAAATTCGTCAACCCGTGTACCTTTTTTATAAGAAAGTATATAAGAAAATAGAGTCTCAAATTTGCTGAAGTTTAAGAATAGATTTAAGAGAATGCAAGGCTTAAGCTTCATTGTGTATTTGAGTTGTGATACTGCTTTTCGATTAACTTTTACACTATCGATACAATATTTGTTATTCTGTTTCACTTTTGCCTTGTTTTGTAATGAGGTAAGATATCGATAAATATTTACATATGCTAAATTGATTTTCAAGAGAAGTTACACTGTTGGAACTTAAGTATAGTTTAAGAACAATCTAATGCTCAAAGCCAACAAAACTTAAAGTATTTATGTACAACAAAAATTTTGGTTTCTCGATTCTCGATTTTACGTCTGTTTCCCCCAATTCTTTGGGGCTTGGAGGGTGCCTCTGAGAGGACTTTAGCTCTGGCACGAGCATTTAGGACCGGAAGCCTTTCCTGATGTCACCAATGGCCTTTGTTGGGCCACGCACCCAGGACTATGTTGGCCTGAGTCAATTGCATTACAGCTAGGCCACGGCTGCTCCAAGACAAAACTTTGTTATTCTTATAAAAAAAGAATGTACCACTAATTTGTACCACTAGCTTTGAGACATTCCCATAACGCTTTTTAAATACTTAGATCTCCTCATCCATGAACGACTTCTTATTCCAAGGAACAATCCTAGTCTCAATTCTCAACTTTCTTCTATTCCTATGGTTCTCTTTTAGGCACTTTTATACATTTTCTTGTTTTTCTTTATGGTTGTTTACTATCCTGCTACATCATTAGTATATGTGAGCGTCCTGATTTTGCATGTGATCTTACTTCCTTACTTTGATGTTTCACTAGTTTGGCACCATTATCTTCTGTTCCCATGCTTCTCTTTTCGGCACTTTCTGGTATTCTTTCTTTCCTATTGGTTGTTTACCATCTCTTGTACCATGTGCGGTTCTGCACGTATTGATTTTACATGCAATCACCTTACTCATATAAATTATGTTATTCAGACCTTTTATTCTGACTAATGATGGCCCAAGATTGGGTCAAAATGTTTTTGGTATGTTAACTAGGATTGTATATGGAATTGTCGTAAAATATGGAATTGCGGAATAAATGGAATTGTCAAAATTGGACCAAAAACAAGAAAACCAAATGGTGTCTCTCTTCGTCATCGAATTATTTTCAAATTTTTAAACACTTTGATATTCTTCTAAAAAATAATCTACCACTAGCTTTGAGACATGTAGAACTTTTTAAAGATACAAGAATTCTCTTTGAGTAAGAATCAGGACAAATATTATTTAAACATTCAACATGATATTACATTCTGAATATACAGAAACTAAATAAATAGTAAAAACTAACGTTGAAACAAAATGCTTTACTAAAACTACGTTCATGTTATAAAATTTACCTTATATACAGCCTAGAAATGGTTTATGTCTTTGTCTTGTACGACAGAGAAGCTCTTTGGTTTGGAACAGCAAGAGTACCATAGAAATGTCGACACCTATGATAGCTTGTTGCTGTAAATAAAGCTTCCTTGTCAAATTTAATGGGCTACTCTTCTCGCAACAATGTGTGTCATATGGTAAGACATTGTCTTAAACAGTGATAATGGCATGCTCAAGAAGCTTGTAAATTGATAATGACAAGCTAATAAATTTAAGAAAAAGTGACAAAGCAAATAGTCCGAAACCTTACCTTAGAATAAACTTTTTCAAAGTGCATCTCAAATGGGGTTAGAAACTGAATACATTTTGAAATGAACTGAAAGAATTAAGATGTTAAAATAATTGCCCATTGTGGAGCTCTTTGAGTGTTTATTTTCCACAGTAAAGGTAATGAAACCTGGTGGATAGTATGCAGCTTCAAGTAATAAACCAACCACTTCTGTACAAAAAGCATGGATTTGTCATGAAGGTATACCACCATCTCACTCCTTAAGTTCCACACAGATTTTCATATTTCAGGGTACAGAAATCCTTCTGCTCTATACATTCTTTCTAATTGCGGTAGCAATGCATACTACGTGCAATAAACAGCTAAAGGTGATTTTGCTTTCTTTCTTTTTACAATGATCCATGACCTACTTTAATGTATTCGAAATGTTAATGTGATGCAAATTTCTCATTACTTTGTTTTAAACCCATTTGCTGTAATGTCTCCTTGATACCTCTCAACTCTTGTAGTACCAGCTTCATTTCTTCAGATTGGCCATTTACAGTAGCTAGTTCCATATCGGATTTCTTCTCTCCTAGAAAAAACCCTCTTATGATTAGTACCTTCGTTGGGATATCAGAGTTGTTGAATAACAACCGCGCCTAAGTAAAATGATTCGGGTTTCATATTCTACGTTCATTGCAGTATCAATTTACATCCTAATTTATAAAAAGGACTCAGGCATTAGTGGCCTTACAAACCCTAATAGTGGTCTTGACAATGTTAATTGTCCACGTCTGAAGAGGTTGGAATAGTTGACGCGAACAAACACCCAAGTTCAAGGCACCAGTATTAATTTCCATGCTACAATCTGTCTAGAAATACCATCGTAATCTACCAGTGCTAATTGAGGATAGTTTGGTATTGTGTATTTGCTACTATTACCTATGTTAACTAATAGTTAGATGGTTTTGAGAAAATTGACTGTATAAGCACAATAGGTGATTCCTAGTGTAAATGTACAGTAGTACACGTTTTTTATTAGAAGCTTTTTTGAACCATTGCTGCAATTTCTTAACTTTTTCACGATTCCAGTATCAAAACTTCCGTAAGACTTTCCTAGAAAATCTTCTTGAACTTCGATGTTTTGCGCATGCACATTAGGTGAAAGCAAAAAGTCTCTATGTACACCTAAAATGAGGATAAGTCTTTGTAATGTTATTAAAGGGCAGAGAAGGAATGCTTCTCCTCTTGCTTCATCCCAATTATGCATTAGTCAGCTAATTTGAAGCAAAATCATACCATTCTCCACTGACGCAATAGTATTTGAAGATCTTTTTTTCTTTCGAATGGTTTTATAAAGCTCTACAAACAGCCCAAGAATGAAAATTGCACAAGTTGATCCATAAAAGTAAGAGAATAGTGGAATAGAGAATGCTCTTCCAGACAACACATCAAGCAACGTTTTCTCTTGGTCAATCTGAAATATTACATATATAATCACATTTATCAAGTAATAAATACTAATATTTGCTAAGTGATAAATGCATGCTGAACTTTCAAAGAAAAGTTGAAATGTTTGGTTATTGTTTAATTTTCTATTTACGTTGTTTCTGCATGATCTTTTGCTTTGTAATTAAAATAGAGCAGTACCTCGTTTAGCATAATTTCTATGAACTTTGGTACACCTAAACGAAAAGCTGTCTTTCTTGACTTAGGGGTAAGTCCTTGTTAAAAAGCTAGAGCTAAATGAATTAGTAGATTGGTGAATCAATGGGCGAATGAAGGACTGAATTAACGAACGATTCAATGAAAGAAGAAATGAATGAACCGGGCAAGCATTGGCTGATCTCAAGATAACAATTAAGTAGATGTGACAAGCCAATTATGACAGAATTTCCTTTTATTTTAACAATTAGCGACACTTTCTAACCAGAGGTGATTTCTAAAACTTTTAGCAAGGAGGGCTCTCAGTGCAATATCATGAAATGGGTGTGGACAATTTGCAATCACACCCACAATTTCAAATGTGGAGACATGATAACTTTGTCTGATTATGATGAAATGTAACCAGTAATTAGAAAGATCTCAAAAGCCATGTAACAGTGAGGAAATTCATCATAACAATACAATACAAAACATTGGAAGCAATGTCCATGCACTTTGAAGAACAAGATTAATACTAAAAATCACCCCTGTTTCTAACACCTTGCATTAGCACGAAAACAGAAAACCTTTGGTAGGTCTTCTTGCGTGACCGCTGAATAAATAAAGGAATTGGACTATATTGAATGTAATCGAGCAAGGCTACACGTTTTCAAATAACGTCACAGCTTATATATATACTGACTTGTGCTCATTAAAGATGAAAGGAAAAGTTTGCATAATTTGCAAATAAGTTTCTCAGGGAAGGGGGGCTCAAAGTACAACATTTGAAAGATTGTCTTCCATGAATACACTTTATAATTATATAATATATCTTCTGAAGATAGCAGTGGAAAAACTATCCAAAAAGCGGAGAAGATAAATAAATGTATAGCAGCAGTGTCAAGATTGCATCATTATCGCATCAGTTATTGGGTTTCTGTGATTGGGACAACCAAAAAGCGTTCTTTCTCATAGTTTGCTATGGAGGTTCAGCTCCCATGCAGTATTGCTCTGAGGTGGCTCGAGCCCCCAAGTCCCGACGAAGTTGGTGCCTATGCTTTCTTTGCAAGAGACTGCTAGCTCGAGAATTTCTGTAGCAAGATGATACAAATAGAATGATCTTTGCTTTCAGCATTTCATTACATGGCGATACACAGAAAGATCTCCAGAGTCTCATTAGTAGAAAATCCCAAATTAATAGTAAATGAAAAAACATCTGAAACTCCATACCTTAAGAGGTATCTTTTGTGCATTTGCAGCTGCGAAAAGATTCAGCTCCATGCAGTCAATAAATTCCTTGGCGCCCTTCATCAGGTGTATTTGTCGCTTTAGGTATAAAAAGGTAACGTTTTGTTCTTTCTCTATTGAGTATTGAATGTTCATATACTTTCCAAACAATTTTGGTTGATAATATGCAACAACATTTGTTTCCAGCAGGGTACCTGCTACTGTCAATGAACTTGCTTTCTTGAATGCCTCTTCAACACTGTTTACGACTAAAATCAAATAAAGAGCTTGTTTGTAGAAATATTGCATAGAAGCAAATAGGAATTATGCTTATGCTTTTACGGATCGCCAGTTCTCGGTATTTTAGTTAAAAAGTATTATATCCATTGAACAAAGGATCTTATGTTCAGTGGCGTACCGAAAGACCTGTGGGTAGGGGGGGGTGTTGTAACAAAAATTTTCCGACAGGCAACTAAATATACCAGAATTACCGACAATCCATGATTGGTTACCGACAATCGATGATCGATTACCGACAATCGATGATCGGTTACCAATAATCGATGATCGGTTATTGATGAACAGTTACCGACAATCGATGATCGATTACCAACAATCGATGATCGATTACCGACGATCGATGGTCGATTACCGACAATCGATGATCGGTTACCGACAATCGATGATCGGTTACCGACAATCGATGATCGGTTACCGACAATCGATGATCGATTACCGACAATCGATGATCGGTTACCAACAATCGATGATCGATTACCGACAAACGATGATTGATTACCGACAAGCAATGACCACAAAGCAAATATTTGCCGTCAAGATATAGAATTACCAACTGTTTCAGCAAAAGTGGGGATGTGACACATCCCACACTCCCTACTCCGGCACGTCCCTGCTTATGTTAAGCTAAATGCATCTTTCTGACAATCAAATCGCTTGTCTTCAACTGTGTATATCAATCATGAACATGCAAAAGTTTAAAGAGTATACCAAAAAAACTTTATGCTCCAAACACCAGGTGAAATGCTTAATATTTAGAAGCAAGTTATTGTAAAAAGCGTGCGAAGATTATTGCAGTAGAATCTAGAGGGCGGAATAAATAAACAAAGACATGTTCCTTAAAATCTGATTTTCTTCTCTGGGTTTATATCAAAGGCAATTCTACTCACCTACTTTCTCCCCTCTTTTTTCATCAACATAGTCAGCTTCAAGGGATCCATTAAGTACAACAATCTGCAAGACATTTAAATGCCGTCAATATAAGACAATATGCTCTCTTCCAAACATTCAATTAGTAATTGCACCTGATTTCATTGAGCCAGGGCGACTCAGTGATTGCTAGACGCTTAAAACCTGTGGACAGCATAGAGATCACATGTGTACAAAAGCTATTTGCTATTTTACTATTAGGGTTAAGCATGCAGTTATGCTACTTGCAATAAGCATAGAAGATTTTTGCACTCCTCTCCACTCCTCTCTACAACCAAGTTTTTCAACAACGACCTTGATGGATATAGTTGAAATAAATAGCCAATTACATGTCTCCGTGAATTCAAATTTTTAGGTTTAAATTTTACTGCGTGATGTAATGACTTCACATTGCGTTCACGATTTACCCTTATTGCTGAGGGTGTCTGGTCTTGCTGCGATCTTTAAACTTTGCTTGGATCCCTATATTTATTTCCTCTCATTTTTTTTGATTAACGTTAAACCAACCAATTATCTTCAATTTTATATCATTATTACATAACATGAAATAACATAATTATATAAGATACTTTACTTTTGGTTTATGAAAAGATTAAGTCAGCAAATGGTCAATAATCGTAGGTATGTCCTCCAGGCACTTAAATAACGGGGGGTGGGGGTGTGACACCCCCAATCCTTAGTCCAGTCGGGAAATTCTGAGGCAGTCGTAAGATCAAGCCTGTTTAGATAGAGCTATATCAGACATTGCTTTTCCTAAAAGGATTGAATTTTCTGACTATCATAGCTGTTTGTTATTGTCCGACTGTCATAGCTCTCTGTCTTTGCCGTCTATCTTTTAATTTTCCGTCTGACCTCAGATTTTCCGACTGCTGCGTTTTTTCTACTGTTTCGGCTTATATTTCAAGTTCATTTGCACCAAAACTTCAGCTTTCGTGAGCGAATCAAATTTTTCCGATTGAGCCAATCGGAAATATTCGAATTATTTGCAAAAACTGAAGCTATTACTCAAAATGAGCTTGAATCATGAGTCGGAAAATGCAGCTGTACTATAAACTTGAATACTCATTACTGTCCTCATTCTCAAGCTTAGCTGAAATCGTTACAGGCCCATGGACACTGGAAGCAAGAGACATTGTCCCAATAACTAAACGAAGTTGTGTATAGAGTGCTACAAGCTACAATGTTTAATCATTTCAGAATTGCTTCTACTCAACCTAGAATCTAGGATCATCACGCCACAGAGATGTGACGTACAGAGATCATAATTTTGCTGTTTGGTAGCGAACATAGATCTCGTAGGGCTTCAGGCGGCAAATTAGAGAGCAAGACGCTAGTACCTCTTCCTTTTGGCATTCTGGCTTGAGATGGTTTTACTGCTTGCGTTGGTGTACATGCATGCGATAGTAGAAAGGAAAATTCGACGTAGCATTTTCCTTCTTCGTTCTAAATCTTCAAAATTCGATAAAGCCAGTTTCTCCTTCTCAGCACTAAGCTTAATGATGAAAGCAAGAGCCTTTCCGCTTGCAAAATAGCGTTTTCTCACACTTCAGAAGGTACTATCTCAAGAATTTCTTCTGGGGGCAAGCCCCAAGACACCCAATTTACCACACCATCTTTTAAGAGACAGTGTTCATAGAAGGTGTAAGAAAGTGAAAGTCAATAGTAAATAACAGCAAATGTTCACTAAATTAAGGCCTTCATATCAAATAGCAATTGACCTTTATAAGTCGGAAATTTTGACTTTTTCACCCCACCCTAAAATTCCCGTCAATTTACGTTCCTGATGTCCTCCATCTACACCCTGCTTGATCTGCCCTACTTATATAATCACAAAATTCCCGCCCAACCAACCTTATTTGATGTTATGTCAGTAGTTGCGCCCAAACTACTGGTTAATACAGCTGTGAAGGAGGCCATGAGTATTGCACTAATAAATAACCAAATCATTCCCACAATGCGACCAACAGCAGTTTTTGGAGTTTTGTCTCCATACCTAAAACAATAAAAAGAGTATCTAAATTGATCAATGGTGTTGAGAAGCATCAGAATTTTTGGGAATGATTTGAAACATGTTAGGTGAAAAAATAGGAGTTAGTGTACTAAAGTGCTGCCGAAAATACCCTCAAGTTAGTAAACTCTGAAAAATTGATAAGTAGTGTAATGAATGTGAAATTATTCAGCTTGAATACATTTTAGGATTAAAAACCGTATCTAAGTAATACAAAGCTGAAGGCATACTTAGAACTTGCCCTTGGACTCTTCAAAAGCAAATATCTAGTTTAGGGTAGTTTCCATTTCAATGAATGTTATTGGTTCGATCCACCTATTCGAAGCAGCGAATCCAGTGATCTGATCACCGAATAGCGACGATATTCAATTTCTAAGAGCTATTCTTGCGTACGCCAGCATCCGGACAATCTCGGCTCTGGCCGTTAAATGCGCCTAGAAGTAATTCATCTCCTGGTCGTGCGAGCAGATTCACTGAGATACATACAGTTCCATGGCGTCAAACTTTCTTATACATGTTTCTGCATGTCGTTGGTAGCTTTCACCCCTCTTGGTGCGTAACACCAAAGTGGGTTTAAGGGGAATGGCAGTTTGGTATTAAGGAAGCTGGTATTATATCGAATTCATTACGCTACATTCTCTTAATAAAGACTATAAATTCTATAAATTTATAGATTCTATTAAGCATATGCTCACCCAACAGTTGTCATGGTAACTGCCGCCCACCATATTGCATCCCAAACTCCAAGAATGAATCCTGGCCTGAAGTCACCACCTTTGTTGTGCAAGTAGCCCTCCTTAAAGATGAAGAGGCAGCATCATTAGCGAAAGGGGCCTCTACAGATTGATGAATGCCTCAGTTCTTAATAGGAGGCGCAATCAGTCATGTAAGAAACTAATCAAAGCTCCTATGTAGTTGCTAAATATTTAGTCATAAACTAAAAATGCATATGCACACCTTTTTTACATTACTTAATACCTAATTTTTCATTGAGCCTTAATATTCTTAAATTTTTTGGCTTTTGAGACTTAGATTAGTTTTAAATTTTTGTTAAATATCCAAGGTGTAACTTCGCCTGAAAGCCAAAAGAAAGATATGATGAAATAAGATATCAACAAAGATTTGAACATTCACATCTTTGTTGATGTCTTACTTCATCATAATACAAAGCAAAAGAGGAACAGAATATTAAACATTGTATCTGTAACGAGAATAGTGTGAGAATGTGCATGGAATTGTGATTGTAACTCTCAGTGTCAGTTGGGTGTGTCGCCACAACGATAGTTAAATTTGCATTGTGTGTACTCTCAGTTAGGCATGAAGCGTGCTGTGTTAGTGTCATTGGTTAATAAAAGAAGCAACGTATTGTAATCTGGGAGTTCATCGATTAAAGGAATAGATACTAGTCAGATCAGGTTGTTGTATTTCCTCAGGGGCTAGTCCCTCGGGCCTTGCCCCACAAATGCCTTTAGATATCCATATGAACGAACCCATAAACGTTACATATCGATATTATAAAGGTTTGTCTAAAAGCAATATTATGACTCGAATATGCAAAAATCTATGTCGTGGTGCAGCTTGCGTCTTGCACTATTCTTAAATTATTCTTAAATATCAGCGATTTGAACCTTAATATTCTTGTAAAGCATATTTTTACGCAAAAAGTACATAGTAGATTAATTTTAACTGCCTTGGAAGCGATCTGATCATGGATTCGATCCGCCTTTTTATGTTTGAGGGCATACACAGAAACCTTGAGATAATTGAACTTTGTGTCTCTTGATTCCAAATTTCTGTTGTTGGCATGCTTCAATCGTTCGATTTGAGTCGTAGCAACGACAGAAAATAGTATTATACACATTGCTTATTATACAAAATGATTCCCAGGGTAAGAAAATAGTGAATTCTTTAGACTTTTTGGACTCCTAACCGAAGAGTTTTATAATTCTCTTCTGAATTTTGAATCTAGTTGCTGATTCCAAGTTTTTTGATACTAAACATTGATGTTTTTGGTTGCAAATGTTGTTTGTCCTTGCCAATTGGTTTCGCTCAAAAACCGTTATAATACAAACGAAGAGTAAATGAGCCCTTGGTAAGTAGACTTGTATCCGCATGTCTTCAGAATTGTGCGTTATGGTTATCTGTGTGTTAAGCATTTTCCAGATATGATAACGTGTGATCAAATTGTTTTATTTGCAATCAAGGTTGAGCAAAATGTCTGGCTTTATGCATTTTAAACATTTACCAGCATCCCTTCAAACTGGCATGCCAAGTGTAACCCTGTATAGGTCAACAGTAATTATTGACATTAACAAAAGCCAAATAAAAGATTTGAATCTTAGTTATGCTTACGCAGATCCAGATAATGATGCCAACATCAATCATAGCAAGAATCATAATGATAAAAAATGTAGCAGCATTTCTTGATCCAGTAACCGCAAGCTGGTACAACTTTGACTTGAAAAATCCATTACCGACTAAGGTCATCCCAGGTGATTTGACAATTCCAACATGGCCAAAAAAGTATTGCTTTGGAATTACAGAAGTCTTGTATGCTGGCAGGAAAATCCTCAGTGAGCTCTTCCGAAAAGTGTATGGGCCATCTCCATTTACATACGACATGAAAGTTGCGTAGTCTTTCATCATTGGCATGAATGTTAAATTGCAAAAGCACTTTTTTCTAGCAGCTCCTACAAAATACTCAACAATACCTTTGGTTTCATTGGAAACATTTGCTGATATACCTTCATTGTATATGTACGGCGGGCTCTTCCATGACACTATCTCACAGTCTAAAGCACACACAGGACTATGCCGCTCTGCTAGAGCAAGAAAGCAAAGCATGAGTACAAATAACGTTGACATATTGAACGTATCCTTACAGGTTTTGAAATGAGAATGCTCAGGAATGTTCATTGATTATAATGAGGTATCTTGTTTCGTAACAAGTATTGCGTTAGGAGGAGGCTGGTGCTCGCACTGGAGTGCTAACAATTGGGTGCTCTATAGAACCCATTCATAAATCACAGATTCTAAAATCGATCATAGCAAGAGTAATCGACGGAGATAGAAAGAGCAAGGTTTGAAAAGCATGACGATGCATTTTAATTAATAGTTTTTTTTAAGTTTTGTAAGAAAATTGCACAAAAAAGTGCTCTTCTGAGGTGTTTAGTGATGTCAAGCAGGCACAGAATGTTTTGTACAGAGTTTGAAAGACCCCCGTGAGCAGGTGGAGTCATTGAGCCAAAGTTTTTCATGTTGACTTTAGTTAACGTAAGAGCGCCTTCTTATATAACTTGTTTGAGATTGCATACAAAGAATCAATCAACAATATGGTTTTGAACGTGACATGCAATAATTTGGGCAAGGGATGTACAAAACAATACTTAGCGATATAACTGAAAAATGAAAAGGAAAAGTAGCTTGAGGAAGTAAGAGCTTACCCAAGAAGAATTCCTTCCACCATCTGTTTGTAATAGCAAGATTTTGGCTAGAGCTTAGAGATTGTGAAACGCTCGCTCAAACATACTTTCATCAAATAATTTGGCAACATCAATTATATGTTTAGAGTGACTTCTTCAGCCCGTAAAGGTTTCTACCTAGCTAAGGCGCTAAATTGCCGTCATTCTGTTTGATTAGAATAAAGCTGAAGGCAGTGCAAAGTAGATAAATACTCAAACATTTCTAATCTTAAAGGCCATGGAAAAGCTGTAAAGATGGCTTGGTTACCAGAGAAAACGATGGAAACTTGAACAAAAATTTCAATATTTTGACTTCTAGGACAGCATAAGAATATCTTTTACAACTGCAGGTGCGCTCTGGATTGTTATCAACAGCTTCAAGTTATTATGTAACATAATGACTATATACACATGAAACTGCAGGTGTTCTACATGTAAGCTTAGCATTGACTCAACTTAATTGAAAATGACTATTTCCGACAACAAAGTTTTGATATTTTATCCACTTATTCCATTAAAAAATATGGAATGCAACAGAACTGAAAAATGAAACGATTATCCATTTTAATGCAATTCATTTTTCATTTTTCACTAGTGTTATTCTTGCTTACTTTTGGAAGCTCTTTCTTGAGCTAATAAAGCAGCAAGGCAAGTAGGACATGCTTTTATTGTTTTGAAGTATGCCTTTCTCGTATGTCGTTTTTGCAGCAAATTTGCAAGATATTCTCATAAATTCATTTCAATGAAATTAAATTACCCCTTCTACCTTAGTAATATTTATTTTTTACAGCTGTCCAAATAGATGCAATCCGAAAGAGATCTGACGAAACAACTTTGTAAGATTTCTTTCATAATCTCTGCTCCTATTACAGACAAGAATGCAAGTTTGTAACAGAGAGTTACACTCGGTGTCAAAGACAGCCTAATAGAAGTGTATCATAGAAGAACCTGTGAGACACTTTAAGCTGTTTAACAGACACTACATTCATAACCTTCAGATTGAAAGCAATCGATGTTAAATTTGCAGTTTAAACTTCGCACAATCTCAAAGAAACACTTCTGTAAGCCTGGCACAGAATCTAAGCGTTATACACAGCCTTTCTGTCTCTTGAAAATTGATTTGGTAAAGAACGATACATTCTACACGTCAAAATTCTGGGCAAAGTTCTTGAAGACAAAATGCGAGCGCATTGATGATGATAGAAGAGGTTCCATTTATACATTAATGCCCATGCATATGAAGAAGAGTCTGTTTTTACCAACAATAGCTCTTATGCTCTCATAAACCAAAAGAATATATAAAGTCGGGCATAACTGAGCTTTGCAAAGCATTTAGTTCTGCATGAAATATCCACTAGATACAAGTTATTGCACATTTAGCAACTACCGTGGTCCTGGTAAATAGTACTTTTAGAATATGAAAATGCACTCAAGCAATGTAGTTTAATATGTTAGACTTGACGATTGCGTAGTTTCATACAAAAGAGCTTCACCGACTGCTAGAGCTAGGCTATATTAGTTTCCTGTTAGGAAGTTTTATCAAATATAGCACCTTTTTTCCTGAAAGTAAGAGCTAAATCATTTCTATTTTGGATATTTTTTACATTATAAAAGATATAGGACATTTTCTTGGACTTCATCAACAAAACTATCAAATCCACCAGCTGAATTAAGGAGCCAATGAAATCAGCAATATAGTGGCTCCATTGAAGATTATATTGCAGTTCTATCAGCAAGCAAAGACATATAATTAAATGATGACGCACATTAAATGATAACGTACGTAGAATTTATGATATATGTGGAGCCGCGGCTAAAATCTACAGGTGCTCATATTTAAAATGTGCCTATTAGATGTAAGTTCACCTCATTTGCAGTGAACTAATAAAATATTGAACGATCTATATCCATAGAACTTGAAATGCCTACTCCATGAATGCATCAAACTTTTGAGAAGAATTGAAAATGAAAACAAGTAATGCAGTCGGTGCCACCTGCACCACCCACATAGGCCTCTTCAGGAAACCCGCCCTGTACAACCAGACATGGGAACTATCATAGAAAATTAATTTCTGATATATCCCTTGAAATAAGCCATTTTGCTGAGGTATGGGGATGAAGTATTTAATGAAAAGCACAGTATTATTTTAAAGTGTAGCATCAATACAACAAAAGAGCCAAAAAATTATGGCAATGTACATTAGGAAAATGCCATTATTGACTAAGACTATTCATTAGGACAACACAAATATTGACTGACAATATTCATTAGGAAAAAATCAATTTTGGTTTAAACTACTCATTAGACTTGCAGCTAGAAAGAGCACACTACCCCCAGTGTACCTGCGTAGCAATATGCTGACGCTAATTAGGCGCATTTGTTGTTCGCCTCCCGAAAGCCTCTTTTCAGAAACGAATATGGTCGTCATTGTGCCGAGCTACTGCGATGTGATAAACAATTTGGCGTGCTTATCTACGTAAGAGCTAGTTCATGCGATGAGCCGTAGATGAGCCGAACCTATGCATTTAGCAATTAGAGTAGTTAAGATCATCTTCGGTTCAACTTATGAAAACACAGAAAAGCATCGGCTCCAGCCACAGTCACGCTGTTCATTGGTTCGACACTGGCTCATCCCCTTCGGTCGCGTCATTGCTGAACCAATGCAACAATAGGTTCGAGTCATCTATGGCTCATCGTATGAATAAGCTGTAACAGTTCTGCTAAATGTCTAAATCCATAAAAGTGAAAGATACCGATCATGTCAAACTCTCTGAGCTTGAAGCGCAAAAAATGGGCTCGATTAGCTGCTAGTGTAGTGCCGACATCAGAGTCAAACATCGGTTTGTAGTTATGCTAGTGGAAGGTCTTTAAATTGAATAACATGTGACTTCTTTCAAACATTGACTGGAATTATTAGTCTACTGCTGTAGATTTTAACGGTTTTTGTGCCGATGCTTAACTGAAGTTAAGCATGGCTGTGTACGGTCAGAAATTTGATGGGCGACCTCTAGATGAATGACCAAAACAGCTCACTCCGCCGTCCTTCGGAAAGGACGTTAAACTAGGGGTCAAATGCCTGGATGCGGCATGCATAGTAGGCCTAAATTAGCTGAAAAAGCTAGCTATAACAGCCTACTCAAATACAGTAAACAACAACAACAACAACTATTGCATTCATATCTCATCAAGTGATTACTATAAAGTGACTACAGTAAATCCTGAAATGGGCTACCATATAAAAAACATTGCATGTTAGAATTATTTTTCATATTTGATGAAAAATGAAACTCATTAGGAATCTCCAACGATAAATTATCTAAATGTATGTATGACGTAAGAGACTTTAGAGGGCCCAGGCCAAAAGAAAAGATGAGGCCCCCAGACAAAGAACTTCTGGAACAGAAATTGACTTTGGAAAATTGTTGCTAGCTGTACTGTAAAAGGCCCCCCAGACCTTGATGCATTTAGTGTTGGGAAGGCCCCTGTGATCTAGAAGCCCTGGGGTAAGCTTCTCCCACTTTCCGCTCTCAATGGCACTACATAAGAATTCCAACCAGCGACAGTTGTTGGGGATGATAATTAGGGGGTTGTGTAGAATTATAAAGGTGCTGAGTCCAACATCTCTCAGATGACTGGCTACTCTAGTGACGCCCATTCTTCACACTCATTCTCTAGAAAGTAATTTTTTAACCTTTTCATAATAATGCAGCCGCCTATGACGTTCGTTTTCGTTTCATGATGGCTGTCATCTTCGCTTTATTATTCTCGGTAGCACGAATTTAATACGCCTTCCCACTGGCCACATTAACTACGCGGTTATACTTGGGAGGTGTGCCCTCCCTAGCTGCAAGAGCTCATTAGGACAATGTCAATATTGACTGACACTATTTACTAGAACAATACCAATGTTGACTGACACTATTAATTGGGATAATATTAATAATGTTGATTATTAATAATGTTAACAATTAGTAATTGATAATGTTGACAATAATGTCGACTTTAACTACTCATTAGGAAAATGTCATCACTGACTCACTATTCATTACAACAATACCAATGTCGAACGACACTGCTCACTAGGGAATGGTAATGGTGATTAGAACAATGTCATCATTGACTTACAATACTCATTAGAACAATACCAATGCTGACTGACAATGTTCATTAGGACAATGTCACAATTGACTAACACTATTTACTAGGACAATGCCGACGTTGACCAACGTTGTTCATTAGGGAGATGCTAGTTTTAAGAGACAATACTGGGACAGCATCAATAGGCGATTCGAGCCCATCCAAAATGGATCCGAAAAGCATATTGATCTTTTCGAAATGAATGATGTCATTCACATGGAAAAGCCGAACGAATATTACTCTAAAAGTATGGCACTCTTCTTTGTTGTCTTGGTCTTGCGTTTTATGGGAATGAAGATGAATGCTCGAATAAATAAAGGCGATAGGACTATGAAAAGTCAAACCACCCAATAATACCTGTTCCACCAATGATTTTCACAGCTCTTTTGAGCATTGGTAACTGGAAATCAGTACAAAAAGTGAAAAAAAAATGATTTTTCCTTCTTTTCTACGATATTATTCAAATTAAATCTATCTTGTTTAATAAAACACACGCTCTGTGTAGGGTCAAATTTGGGAACGATGGCGTTAGCATTTGTTGATTTGAAGTCTATTTAAAGCTTTCAAACATGGCAATCTTATATGTAGTCCCATCAATGCAGCGTTCTGAAAAATCAACTTTGTGATTTTCATCTAACCTGCTCAGTATAGCTCTGTAGGTTGAATGTGACTATGAAGGAACTGCAACTATTTCTTACGGGCCATGCCTAGATCTTTAACTTTGCCTTGACTTGGATAAATATTATAGGCAAGTCCATGACAATTACAGGTTTTCTTTGATTTTTCGTAAAAATTTTCCAGGTTGTCCTGGTTCAGTATGCGTTAGATGGAAGACGCATAGAAAAAAGTGGTAACACACCGTATTGCAAATTTATCATATTGCGAAAATTTACTGATATTAACACATAGTTGTGATAAATTTGCATATTATCTTTACTAGGCTATTAATATATTAGTTTTGTACTATTTAACAAGGAATTAGGCAAAATGGTTTTTGTAGATAGAAACAAGATCTTCAGGGACGGATTTACGAGATGATTAATGGGTGATGTAGGGTGATAAGGAATGTGGGGTCCCCCACCCTCAAAGTGCCTGGATAATTAAGTAACGCCCACATTTCCCTTTCGTTATTGTTCTACCACAAAAATTTGTCTTTGGGTGCAGAAATCTCAACCCTTGGCTATTAAAGATAATCATACTACTACAAAAACAGATAATATTTTAAATTTACTGGGTGATGCATAGATATTGCAGAATTTACCTAATTGCACGAAGATATTGTGGAATCTACTGAATGGTACGAAGAATATATTTAGGGGTGCCGAACCACCTACACCACACCCCACGGTAAATCCATCAATTAAGATCATACATCGATCAATGTCAGTGTAGGAGAAATATTAAAATTGTTAATATACAATACACCTCAAACCCAGGGGGTGGTGCTAGGGGAGGTTATCCCCCCGTCAGAGCTTGCTACTCCCGCCAGAAGGAGAAAATATATCTTTTCGGGGTCAATTAAGTCGCTCTAGAATCACGCCAACGGCATCCCAGCCCCCAGTTGGAAGTCAGCTCCCCGTCGGAAAATTCCAGGTGCCACCTCTGCTCAAGCAACTTATTCTAATCACAGAAGCAATTTGCCGCCCTTACTCCGGAATATTAAATCGCAACTGTTACAAGTTTACACACATTTCGAGGCTCATCGTAGTGCCAAAACGCCTGCGCATTTCAAACACTAACTTCAAAAACAAATAGTATCAAATTTTGACGTGGTGAGCTTACATGTAGCTGATTGAGCCCTTTAACTGGTTAGAAGAGATATCTTTTGAGTTTTGGTTAAATTGAGAACAAAAACGTTAGGGAACAGTACATATTTATACCTCAGGTTGGGTAAATTCTTCTGTTATCCAACCTTGTGTCCTGTATAAATAATGGCTACCTAACCAATATACAGTTATTAAAAATAAGCTGCCAACCCACTCAGAAGCAAAAAATGATATACGGAGCCTTGAGGCTACCCAAAAAATCATTTATACAACCTTTTTCTATTCGGTCCGGATTCGACCCCAGCCTGAGCATAAATAATGAGTGGTCCCTTATGCTAAAAACGCGAACAAACGCTTCTATTAAAAAAATTATGGGATTCACCTATTAAGCTTCAATTTTAAAACACCCCTTAAGGGATATTTGGCTACCTTCTACCAGCCTCTATCCTAATACTGTTAAAAAGTACATTACTTACACTTTGATAGCAAAGGTTTAATTAAGTGCTACGAGATGTGACTGATGCCAAAGCAAAATAACACTGAAAACTGAAAACAACGATGAGTTTAACTGCTCTATTTTAACTCTACCTAATCACATTTTCTGTACATTCTTGCTTATTTTCTGATATGCTATAGCAGCGGTTTCCAAACTACGGCCTTTGGGCAGTATGTATCCCAAGAGGCCCTCTCATCCGGCCCACGGGGGCCATTTTTGTTTACGAAGAAATGGTAATTAAGTTTGATTCTTTTTTACTTGGAGCTCGAGAATGTACTAGACCCCCAGCTGCTATTGGTGCGGCCATAGGGGGTGAAAAGTTTAGGGACTCCTGTGCAATAACAATCTTTCTATTCATTCTGATTCAATTTGTATAGTGTCTGTATTGTTGTGCATCAAAATTCTAAGTTCATTGTTTGCTATAGTGTCTGCATAGCTCGGGATCCAACAGTAAATGAAAAAGCTTCAAAACAAGGGAACGGAATTTGCAAGTTTAATAAAAACAAAACAACCAGCTAAAGCAGTAGGGTTAAAATTAAACTAAGAATATCAAACGTAACTTCATGAGGATGATGTTCGTGTTTGACTCTTGATACTTTTAATCTCAAACGCTACAACACATAATGAAAAGGACCGTAGTAAGCGCTGAACCAGATTCTCCTGTTCCTCGGACCAAGGGGCTCGATGCAAGATGTACTACGAACTGTTGAATAGTCGTAATCCATGAGATATGTCAGTTGGGCTGGTGAATGGCAATAGTGTCGGCTAATGATGGTATTTACAATTGTCTATCCTAATTGACTTTTATAGGCTATCGTGACACTCCTGCAATCATGTCCCTTATTTTCTCATCATTTCGTATTATATTGCTTTTTACAGAGCTGATTCGATCAACCTGAAATAAAACAAAGTCATGCAGTTTAGAGCAGTGTCCATCTTTGCAATAGTCTACGACATTTGATAATGTGAAGTATGCAGATCAGTCTTGCTAACTGTGATATATTCCAGGTTTGTATACTCTTTCCATGAAAACATAGTCCACAAGAATATAAATGCTAAACTCAATTAAATACAAGAATAATTACAAAATAATTCTACGTTCAGGCTTCGTCAAGAATTGATTTTCTCTTTATTTGAGTTATCTGTTCTCAAAGCGATGTATTGAAAATCTGTATGAAGAGCAAATATAAATGTTGAATTCTGGAGACCATTACTGTACATAGGCAGAAGCATAGAAAAGTGATAAGAGCATTGGGAAAACTTATTAGCAACTGCAGTGGTTCATTTTCAATAAGAATTTGATAAAAAGCACTTGACAGGTTATCACCCTAGCTAACTTTGCACAACTATGGAAGATGCTTCTCTTCTGCGTGCTAATCAAAAATTGTAATTCATGCTTGCAAAAAATGCAAAAATTGACTTCTTACCATATCAGAAATTTCTAATTCAAGTTCACCTAATTGTGCATGTAGCGGTTCAACGTCGCTTTCAGTTATACTAAAACAATGAAATATGCTTATTGTCAATTTAATAATTAGAAATAAGCAAAATCTGCATTTAATAACATATATGCAGTGCTGATTCCTGGAGGGCTGAAGGTAGAAGAGCCCCGTTGTTAACAGTACAGTGCATGGGGGGTGCAGCTCCTAAACGTGTATTGACCTTACTTTCAAAATGCTTTTGCATTAACTTGCTATGACGACTGGTGCGGTTTTAATGCTTATTGAGATCTTTTTGATTGCTAATTAAACGGTATGATGATTTACAAACTTAAATAATCCTTGATCTTTGAAAATACGGGCGTGGCTGCAACTAAGCCAAATCCATTTATGATGTTGTACCTAGAGCCTCCCCCTTTTGCAAGAACTTGTAGCAATCACGACTTCAAATGCTGTAAGCATTTAGCAATAATGATTGACAAGGCAATCATAGTGATATATGTATCTTTATATATATAAATATATATATATATATTTATATATATATATATATTTTTTATATAGTAAAATTAAAGGGAATGGAGCTAACATATATATTTTGGCCCTATATCCCTCTTGCCGACCAAGAAATTTAGTTGAAAGATGGCTTAAAGTAGTAAGATAATTCCAAGACCTTACTATATTCTAAAATGCAGCAGACTGCTATTTACTTTATAAGAAAATAACCAAGAATTATAAAAAATTCACTATAAAGATTTATAAGGGTGTGTCTTAATCAAAAGTGCATAGACATGAGTCTGAAGACAAGTTAAATTTCAGTAGGTGATATGAACATGTAATGCATAAACTCAAATTTTTACTCATACAACAAAATAAAAGCTTATGAACATGTCATTGAATGCTCTAAGGGCACCAATTATCGAATAATGTCTGCATGCAACTCGAAACCGACATCTAGATACATAGAATTCAATTAGTTTTACACTTTGGAGCCCAATTGAAGGGGGTTAGAATAGTTGGGGTCTAGAAAAATCCTCAAAACCTACTTAGTGGGGGTTGGAAGAAACATGGGGTTTGGGAAATAATAAAAAAATTAGAAAAAAGGCAATGATTTCTTGTCACAAATTTACATCAAAGTAACATTGCTAAGTCCACAGAATGAAACAACGTTGAACCATACAGCACATGCGATCAGCGTGCTTTCCTACGATATTATGTACTTGCAGGCCAAAGTATCTCCTCTAAAGATTGCCCTGGGCGAGATCTTATCAAGAGATTTCTTGGAAGGGTTTTGTGGTTGGAAGATCCCTAGTAAAATAAAACTTTATCTTCGTTAGATATTTGTTAGTTTGTATTGTTCACTGTTTTTTTGCTGGCTGTAGGAGAGATGTGCTTGATCACACCTCCTGTGGTTTCGTCCTGTCAATCGTCTTGTAGTGTGATGTAGTTGGTATTTGATGGTACATTTTTTTAGAAAAACGTTTTAATTAGCTATACCTTGTTGTTGTTGTAGTTGTAAATATTTATTGTTTAAAAAATCTTATTCAAAAAATTAATGAACAGAAGGTTGGAATAAGAATGTCCTGGGTGAAAAATTTATGGGAAATTTAATCAGTGGGGGAGGGACGTCTATTAGACACCAAATAGTAACTGTAGAACGGTCCATTTAAACGATTTAAGTAAAGACTTGCAGTCGTACGGAAGCATGCGAATAGTTATGTATTGCCAACAGAATATGCATTAGCTATGAGGTCTGACTGAAAAGAAGAGTATTGAAGATCAGACCTTTGTTCTGCTTTCAACGCAAGCGCATATTTCTTATTATCTTTTCTCCAGACTTCCAATTCCTTTTGCATACTATCTATATCTTCCTGTTGAAAAAAGAAGTCTTACATGAAAAGTGGAAGGATGATAGAGCAGTGTTGTTTATTAAGCAATTATTTTGAACAAAAACTGCGTTTGCTCATAGTACTCAAGCCTTCTACGGAATACCATACCTTCCTTACTTTTGGGGCTTACAGGTTGCCTCTAAGAAGGCCTTGGGGGCTCATAGGTATGTGAAAAACAAAAATGTTGAGAATACTAAGCTGCCTGTCTTGCCTCTACTACAAGCCTGGGCAAGCTACGGCTGGGGGGCCACATCTGGCCTTTTGTACGTCCCTGTCCGGCCCGCGCGAGGTCAATTATAAGCAATATAACTCAAAAAATCACTTGTCTTTTTACTTTGTTTTTGAAACTTGATTATTGTTTTCGTTGTCTGTGGTGATTAACATGTTAAAATTCAATAATTGTTTTTGTTTTCTTGTTTGACTTAAATACGACAATTTCACATAACCTAATATATATATATATATAT